>CM063598.1:11092437-11375651 GCA_032356905.1 Salix exigua
CCTTACTATAAGAGTTTGTTCCTATTCCATAAATTATTGAGGAAGTCCAAAAGGGATTGCTGACACTTATAATAATATGTTGTTGATGCAACCCTAACATAGGTATTCTTGCCCTAGTTTTTCACATGTGGTGTAATTGAACCAAGAGTTTGCTTAGTAGCATGGTAATTATTAGCATGAATTTAATCTTTATAGGTAAAAAATGCTTTAACCTAAGACATGATGTACTAGTGGTTTGCTATAGCAACGCTGGATGTCTTTTCAAGAAGAAAAAAAAAGTAGGAAAAACTAAAAAATAGAGCAAGACAATTAGTAAAAAAAATGAGACCTCCATACTTGTTAGAATATAAACTAACCAATTACTTGCGCTCCGCGCTGCGAGCTGGACTAAATTGTTTTTAAAATTTAAAAATAAATATTAAATGAATAATGTTTTTAGTTGTATCATTAAATCTAATCAAACAGTTTGATGTCGAAACTTATTAATCTGATTTTATGCCTAAATCGATTTTTTAATTAATCAAGTGAGAGTTGATCCAAAATGAATCATTAAATTTAAGGAGTTCAAAGGTAATTTGGATGACTAATAAAAACATGACATACGATAAAGTATACAAGGTTTGATGAATAAACTCATCAAACCCCTCGTGAATCAGGTAACCCAGATCAAAACTTCAAACTTACAAACTAAGTAATGGATTCCAGTGAGATTAATAACTTATTTTTTAACATTATTATTTATTTAATTATACGATAAAAAATAGATTATCAACCATTAAGAAAACCATATAAAAGACAAATCTAAAAAAATAAAAAAAAATAAAGAATAAAATCATGCGGCTTATTTCCCAACCAATATAAAAAGAAAATTAAAATAAATTTTCAACTGTAAATACCAATAAATAAATGATATAAGGATCAAATTAAAATAAAAACAATAAGATAAGAAAAGAAAAGGTCCAAATGAAATAAAATATGGATTACTATTATAACCCACAATCCTAATGTGTGTTGAAAAATAATGTTTACCCCACATCTTTTAACTTTAAATATAAAATCTACTTTTCAAATAAACTCAATCAAAGCACCTAAGCCATCC
This sequence comes from Salix exigua, assembly GCA_032356905.1. NCBI lineage: Eukaryota > Viridiplantae > Streptophyta > Magnoliopsida > Malpighiales > Salicaceae > Salix > Salix exigua. The sequence continues at coordinate 11,093,537 of CM063598.1, forward strand.
GAGTTTCCCACTTGAATCCTCCTTCAATTCAAACATTTCTAAAATAAGCATGAAACAACATGCTTAAAATGGCTTTATTGTGTAAAATTCATGTTGGAGGTCTAAATTAAAAAACAAATGTCAAAAAATGCAATTAAAATCCATATTTAATTGTGAGAGGGTGATAAGAGGAGAATTTACAGTAAAAGAGCCACAACATTTATATTATAGGCTATGCTACACTTTGTTTATTATTTTGTTTACTTAATCAAACTATAGTAAAAAGCATATTAAATGGACTGAATAAAAAAAATGATGCATGCCTACACGTATTCGAAACATTATATCTAAAATTAATATTTTTTTATTTTTGAAAATATAGTTTATCTACGCAAAGCATAAAAAGAGTATTAATATAAATATATTTTATATATAAAATATATAAAAAATTGAAAGAAAAAAAAAGGTCAGGCATTGCTAATCATAGTTCATTTAAGTTGGGCCCGCATGATCGAGCTTTTTTTTCTCTTCATTTTACTTTGAGCGGGTCGCCCTATTTTGTTTTTTAAAAAATATCATCAGCTAGCGAAGTTTCTCTCTCCTCTCTCGATGAGAAACCAAGAAATAACAAAAATAAATTTTTATATCAAAAATATTGAGGTAAAAAAATGTATAATACGCAAGATATTTTAAGTTGAAGGATTGAATTGTATTTATCTCTAAACTCATATCACAGCACCCTTGTTTGACGTCATTTTCTTTTCGGTCTCTCCTTTTTCAATTTCATTTTTTCTTATGAAATCAAAATTAATTGGTCCTTATTTAGAACATGATTATTAGGAAAAAAATAGATGACCAAATTAAAAAAAAAATGAATGGTAAGTGAATAATGAAAAACTCACATTATTTAGTGTATAGGTAATAATAGGATCCGCATCCTATTTTATAATTAAGATAACACAATGTAAATCTACACTGAACTCTCGTTGTCTGAACAATGAATTCCCATTGAAAAATAGATTTCTTGGTAGTATCTATATCAGGTACACATACATGTAAATTTCCATTCATACCTAAAAAAAAAATGGTATATATAATGTATTAAGTTAAAAAGAATGAATGCATTCATATATATGATGTATTAAGTTAATCTCATTTTACTTTTTAATTAATAAATTTATATTATTATAATCCATAAATTTCTTTTGTATCCTATTTAAAAAAGAAAAATTCACCCTTCCAAGTGCTATATATAGCTAGCTCTCCATCTTTAAAAGACAACAAAATTGGCATTCCAAAAATCATAGTATGTTTAGCATGATTTATAAGTAGTCTTGTTCTTAACTTTAATAAGTTATAATTCTAAAATTATGAATTATTTTATAGACAACATAAATAAAAAAAACAATTAATATTAAAAGATTGTACGGCAAAAAGATTATTCAAGAATATATTTTCCTAACAATGAAGATATGAAATGCGATCACTATAATTTTAAAACAATCACCAGCCAATTATCTAACAAAACTACCATCCAACTAATCCACTACTAATAATATATAAAAAATGATTTGACTTGACCTAATTTTCATCTTTGCAACGGGCAATCTTATTGCTCTTATCATATGTACTAGAATTTCTTAATAAGAAATCACAACTAGCATCCAATTAAAAGCATACTTAAGGGCTAAGAATGGTATCTAAACTATGATGATATACAGTGATTAAAATAATTGATGACCGGAGGGTAGCTTCCATTTCTTCAAGAATCTTTATTAGTGGGTTGGTGAGATTGCTGTTTCAATGATAACCTAAAAAGGCAGAGAATTGACAATTCTTTTAAGGTGTTTGGTTGAAGCTCAATGAAGGTTAAGCTTTTTATTTGTAAACTAAATTAAATTAAATTATATTTGTTATAGTTTTTTTTTAGTAAGATTGGGAAATTTAGTGTCCCTAAATTGGTGTTTAATTTGGAGGGTAAATTTAACCATCAAGAATTTCGATTAACCATTCTTCAAACATTTTTAAAAATCAATTTTTAAATACTTAAAATTACTCTTGTGATAATTACTTCTACAATAATTACTTCTACAATAATTTATCCTCCTTTTTCGAACATCTTATCAAATGTTACCTTATGTTATTTCAATTCTCTTTATGAGTTTGTTAGTGTCTGTATAATTATGCAATGTCTAGATTTTCTTTCCATGCAATATAAATATAAATAGAGTTTGTTATAATTTAGCTCTTGTATTTTGTTAGAGAATAATATAAATCATAATATGAGGCTTCACTTACAAGCTTAAGTTTTTAGATGAAATGATTACTTAAAATGGTATCAAAACCTTGTTGACCCAGCGGTCACGAGTTCGAATCTCACCACTCCCATTATATTTGATAAAAAAAATAAGCACAAGGTGATGTGGGTCTGTGCAAGTTTCAAGCCCAAATAGCTTTCACGTGAAGGGATGTGTTAGAGAATAATATAAATCATTTTATAGGGCTTCACTTACAGGTTTAAGCTTTTAGGTGAAATGGTTCCTTAACATATTTTATCAAAATAAATTAATTTCTAAAAAATAACTAAATTCGTTTAATAGTATCTTATTCTAAAAATGCTTTCTTTTTCGCAAACTGACATCCCGTTTACTCTCCTTTTTTTTACCCTTCTTTATTTTTTAATCTAAAAAATAATTAAGTTAGAAATTAATAAGAAAACATAGCGATTAAATATTAATTTATAAAATCACAAGAATTAATTAATTAATTAAAGCTGCTAATAAACTAGACTAAGTTACAATGAACTCTTGGAAATAAAACTACATACTGTCTCACAGACTATCTCCGTTCTATCAGCTAGAAAAGAAGAGGAGTCGGACCAAGTAGATCAGGATATTCCCAATCTTGCAATGCCATATCTGAACCAGAGCTAATCATGGCTAGACGATCAACACACTGTTCCCTTCTCAAAAAATATGGTTTAATATGTTAGAGAATAATATAAATCATATTATGGAGTCTCACTTACAATCTTGAGTTTTTAGGTGAGATGGTTTTTTAACATGGTATCAGAGCCTTGTTGACCCAGCGGTCACGAGTTCGAATCTCATCACTCTTATTCTATTTGATAAATATTAAACACAAGGTGATGTGGACCTGTGCAAGTTTCAAGCCCAAAAGGTTTTCACTTGAGAAAGTGTGTTAGAAAATAATATAAATCATATTATAGAATCTCACTTACAAACTTGAGTTTTTAGATGAGATGATTAACATTCAGTTTCCAATCATAATTCTTGAATCTCCACAATAAGCATAAGATAAGGGTGACGATTAGAGGGATGATTATTGACGATTGTTGCAGCCTCTAAGGGATCTGATTCCACGATCCCTTGCCATATGATCCAGCACTCACAAAAATATAACCAGCACCATGAGCCACTAGAAACCGTGCAGTTCAGAGAAAGCCAATCGAGAAGGAGCTGTAAAGAACAAGTCACTTTTGCTGGCAACACGGTCTCTTGAAGACTACCAGATCGATGAAACCTGCATTATGCCGTTAACTATTTGATAATAATATAAATTATATTTTAAAAACTTATCTAATAATTTAAAGTTTAACTTTTAAGTGAAAAGATTATTTGATATGATATTAGAGTCTTACTAATATAGCGATCACGAGTTTAAATCTCATCATTCTAATTCTATTCGATAAAAATCAAATACATGATAGTGTGAGTCTTTGCAAGTTTTCAGTTCAAAAAACTTCCACTAAAAGATATATATTACAAAATAATATAAATTATATTCTCAAATATACTTATCAGGAAAAATCGAATTCTGTCTCATTGGAACGGCTCTGATACGATCAACACGGATTTGGGAAGGAGGCTGTGCAGCAAATTACAGTTCCGCTCAAGCAAATCATTATAAAAGGTTTTAACCCGAAGGTGAACCCGGTCATCAGGGACATGATCCATATGATGATTGGAGCAACCTCCAGCCATTAAGCATACCAAAAGCACTCTTGATCGCCCTCGCCAGCTCTCCAAAAGAGCCCAGCTTAGCTACTTGGTTTCCATAGCTTAGAGGAACAATTCACGAGCTCCCAGCTTAGCTTTCCCGAAAAGGGTTTGCTATAATGTCCAGCTTTAATACCAGTAAATTTAAAATTAGGTTTGGTGTTTACAAAAATCTGCTACCTTAATTTATGGATTTCATGAATCTTATGACCAATATGAATTGCCTCTTTTAAGATACCTTCAACACTTCTGATCATTACGAAAATACTAATAACATGGTTACGCTAGCAAATTCATCAAATATGAATAATTTCTTTTGTTGGTTAAATTTTAAAATAATAAAATCCCTATTTATAATGATCAAGGGGAAATATACATTTTGTAAAAAAAAACACGCACGTAACTCGTAAGTGCTTTTGAATGCATCACATCGTAACAAGCAGAGGTGCTGGTCCCACTTTGATATCCATTGTCGAGCTGGGAGCTTGCATGATGAGATGGGTGCAGATAAATTGTTGAAAAATGATAAGAGGGATGTTGGTGGTTGGATATATATTTATATAAAAGCTTCCAACTATAACTCTAGAGTTATCATATCACTACCATAATTCACGGACTTCTGAAATTCTTTTTTGATCCTTTTATACGAATTTATCATTTTGGTCCTTTAATTATTATTATTTTAAATTTGGTCTTTCACAATAGTATGAGTTTGGGTTAATAAGTCGTTAAGTTTATCTATTAATAGGGTTCTCGAGATGTCAAAAAAGATTTTTTGCTGCTTAGTTGATGCTCAATCTTATTTGTTTAGCGTAGTTAAAAATATTAAGCCCCTTTAATTTTGTCCCATTATATATATATATATACACACACACACTATTCTACCGAATTTTAATTTAATCCTTATATATTTGTGTTATTTTTTTAATTGATTTCATATTTTATTTCTCCCATGAGTCTCACAATGTCAAGAAAAAGCTCTAGTGTTTAAGTGACACTTGGTATGTTCAAATATATTTAAATTCTATTGATTTAGAGTGTTGAGGTGGCCTCATCTGATGGACAAAATCAATCTTCCACAATTAATTTTTTTTCTTCCTTTCTACTTTGAATATTTAATGTCCTATTTTGAATAAAAATGCAATTTCAATCTTTAAATTTAATTATTTCTCTTATTTGATTTGTGTTGCTTGACTTGCATCAATGGAACAGTAATTTGTCATTCTTTTGTAATGACATTTATGTATTTCTAATAGCCTAGTCAAAGAATAAAGCAAATGGTGTATTTCTAATTGTTGCATCATTTATTCACCTGTTTATGGGCTTTAGTTTGAACACTTGCTGTTCTTGCCTTTTCTCTTTATTTTATTTCATCATTCTATGTCTTTGTTTATGCTTGTGGATGATGCCTTGCACTATCTACGAGGAGCCAGTTGGGTCGAAATGGCTAAACATGGCTTAGTCGGGCCATTTTGTCAAAACAAATATAAAAAAATATAAATATAAAAATTTCTTTATGGAAAAAATATATTTTTTTCATGCATATGATCGAATTAAAATTATCCTAAACATATTTTTCATTAAAAAAAATCGCATCTTTTTTCATATTTTTAAAATAAAAATAAGATGTCATAACCGGTTTATAATTATCCGTTAGATTTCGACCAAAATATCAAAATCTTTCAACAATCTTTTTGTTCATTTTTTTACTTGTAAACTTTAATTATCGGGGTGTAAAATTATATTGTAAAATACATCATCGATATTAAATAACAATAAATACAATGAATACAATGTTAAATTCGGACAATAAAACAAATAGGTTTCGACCCAATGAGGTAGAGACTCTCTCATAAAAAAAGATCTACTTCGAGTTTTAGAAAGATCAACGAAAAAAAATCCAATTTAGCAATGCAACTTACCTACGGTGCATTGAAGGTTACACGATAAGTCTTCTTGACCTAATTGTCACATACCATTAAATTTTTTTAATTAATTTAATATTAAATTAATGACAACTCTAAAAATTCATCGTTGTGTGGCGTGGATGGTTCGGGAGTCGGGTTGCTACTTTTGTAGGGTTGAAAAGTTGGTAGGATTACGCAACTTTAGTGGATCTATTCGTTGCTTCGACAAAGGAAGGGCATGGTGGGTGGGGTTACAAGATTGACTCTCTTTTTTACAGTGGTGTTGATGGGTGGTTGCCCTAGCTAGGGCTTTTTAAAAGTGAGGATCGGCGTTTACTTACGGCCATTTTATATACATGGGCATGGCTTCTGTGGGTAGTGATGATGCAAATATGGATTTGAAGGAGTAGAGAGGTTGAGTTTCGTCGATTCGAACATAAAGATTGTTAGTGGCTAGCGATGGCCGGTTGTAGAGGTGGCGCCGCCGGTTTCTGGAGTGTTTTTTCTAGTATTGGGCAAGGGTAAAAATGATTTTTCACCATTAGGGTGGTTTTGATTGAACTGATCATGTCCTTCTGCCTTGAAAGACATGGTTAGAATATAAAATTGTGTATTAAGAAAATATATTCAAAAAAAATATTTTTTTTATCTAATATGCGGATATAAAAAATAATATTATTTTTTATATTTATAAATAAAATGTATTTTAAAGAACACTATGTAGAATATTCTTTGTCAAGAATGTAGTTCATGCTTAATTCCTAACCATTAAAAAAGATAGACTCGGTTAATATAAAAAATAAAAATAAAAAACCTTGTACATGTTGATGATGCAATCAAAACTAACATGATGTGCATATAAAACCCCTACTACCTAAATTATGTAATTGTCACTCGATTCGATTCGTCTTGTTTGAGGGGTTTTTTTTTGGAATATATTTAGTTCTTTTATTAATTTAATACAAGGATGACTTCTCAGAAGAAAAAAAGAAAAAAAAAATCTCGTTTTCAAAAGGCTAAAACCGGTTTGGTATTGTATTTTAAATTAAATATTTTTGTTATTTTTATATGTTTGCATGTATTGATGTCAAAAATAGCATTTAAATAATAAAAAATATATATTATTTTGATATATTTATAAATAAAAAATATTTTCAAAAACTAAATGAAATATAATTTCAAAAATAAAATCAATAGAAAGCAAAAACTAAGTAAAAACATAACCAAATATTTATGGATTAATTTACAGGTTGTAAAATGGTGAGAGAGAGAGAGCTCGCTTCATGTAAAGTGTGAGTTAAAGGCCTTCCGATCAAAGCATCTTACATGGTCAGTCGCCACATGCACGAGAATAAACTGTCTTGTCTAGCAATTTCTAGTACAACACGTGTGTAGCCACGTATTTATAAGCCCAGCCACGCTAGGCCGCCCGGCCGGCTAAACTCGCATTTTGGATCTTTTTTTTGGTCCATTCATCTTTTGATTTTGGTTTTTTATTGAATTTTTTTGTTATTTTTAAAAAATGATGATTTTTTATATTGCTTTTTATGGAATGTTATTTAATTCAGTGCATGGTCTTATTTTTTAAGAAAAGAAAAGAAAATTATTTTAATGTGTTATTAACCCCTGAAAATTAAAAACAAAATCATTTCATTGTTTTTCTAAGGTACTTTTTATTTAACTTAAAAAAAAATTGTTATTAAATTTTTTTAAAAAATAATTAATTTTATTTTTAATCTCATGCATTACCTCTTTTTTTTAAATTAAAAAAAAAGAGATGGTCTTTGATATAATAATATTCTCATGCACCTAGTTGGTATATTATTAAATGATGAGAAGAAATTTTAGAAATAACAAGTGTAAAATCCAATGGGTAAATAACCCAATTTATGGGTTTGGGAGGTTAAATCTAATTATCTCGGGAATTTTATTGAATTGAATATTTTTATTTATTTTATTTTGTATTATATATGTGTGAGTAAATAAGCATATATATTCATTTTTCTTAATAGTAAATATATGTTTAAATGAGTTTATATAATTAATTAATATTAAATCTTTACGCTGAACGATCGTTCACCCATTTTAAAATCGAAATCCTTTTATACTGGATTGATATATTTAAATAAATTTAATAATTTTAAAAAATACCAACTCCAAATTTTAAATCTATACTTAACCAAACCAACTTTCTTAGCAGAAAGGCAGCTCGCACTTTTGAATGGAAGTTAGAAATTGATACCAATGCGCTCGAGAAAAAGAGAAGAAAAGAAGGAGAAAAAAGTAGAAATCAAAAGCTGCTACAAACATATTAGTATGTATCTTTAATCAGAAGTTCCAAACAACCTAAATCAATGCAGAGATTCACTATAATAAAACCATACTCTTCCATTTTCAGTACCATATGATATATATATATATATATGTAAAAATCATTCTGCCAATGTAAAGGGAAACAAGAAAAGAGACTCATTGGTGTTCATGTTCACAAAAAGCAAAGAATTACTAATGCGTTGAGACTCATGCTGCCCGTTTCTGAGGAGTACTCTTGACAGGGAGCTACAAGAATGACTAAAGAAGCTAAAGACATCATGATGGCGGTCCAAATCCAGGCAAATCATGTTTCCATTGATCTGGAATCAAAGGTGAGGAGCCAACAGGGGTGTTTATCATGTTACTGTTAGTGTGCCCTACGGTGGTGCTGGTGCTCGTACTCCACAAAGCAGTATCAGAGACAGTGGGGTTACTGCTGTTCATAAAACCATGATGCCAATTCTGCTGCTGATCATGAGAAGAGGTGGCAGGCCTGCTTGATATAATCGAGCTCTCTCGATTATGTGGATAAAAAGCATGTTCATAACTCTTAGTGTCTCTATCACCCACATGGTAGAATTGGATTGGGTGTTGATTTTGTGACCCGAAAGGAGGAACTGTATTGAAACCATGCAAAAAACCCAGATTTGAAGTCTCTCCTAAAACACCACCAAGATTGACTGGCTGATTTAGAGGCTGAGGAGGGAAAGACTGTAGTGGTGGCTGGTTGGTATTCAATGACTGAATCGCTTCTAAAGATGTCAATAATCCACCACCAGGAAAATAAGATCCCATTGGAGACATCCCGGGAGGAGGTGAGACCAAATTCCCAGATTCTTTGTTCCTCAACACAGGACATGAAAGATTACCTGCATTATTAGTGGCAAGGATATTTTGTGGGGCTGCCAAATTATGCTGCAAAAGCTGTGGCTGTTGCTGAAACCGCGAGGTCTCGCCGGAACTAGAAGATGATGACGTTTTTGCACGCTTTCCTTTGCGACAACCACCTCCGACAGGAACATTCCTCAGGGTTCCGCCGAGAGTCCAGTACCTTCTACAGGTCTTGCAAAAGTAGCGAGGCTGAGAAAGGTTGTAGTTGTTGTAATAACAAAACTTGGTATTCAGAGACTCACAGCGAGGACATTTTTTAGGCTGCGGCGGCGGCTGATGTTGCCGTGGATCATCTCCTTGTGCGGCCGATTTCAATCTCCTTTCTTGATTTGGCGTCACATCTTCACCTCCTCCCTGCATCTCTCTTCGTACCACTCTAAAAATCCAATCTTTTCTGTTTTTCTGGTTATCTTTCTAAAACATATATTATGTTAGAGAGATGGATTGGGTTATTTTGGCTTTGCTGGTGCATGTAGGTTTTGAGAGGAGGTTGGTGCTTCTCCAGATATAGAGAAGCCAGTAATCTGAACGTATCTGCTTTTGGCTTCTGAGAATCTAATTTTTCACGGTGCAAAAAACCACGGCGATTGTACTTACCTTGTGCATGCGTATCTTCTATCTAAAAACAGCCATAGTCTCTCTCTCTCTCCACAGCAGTAATAAATATTGAAGAAGTCACACTAGATTTGAAATTAAGAGCTCATAATCTACCAAACCCCACTCAAATCCTCCAAGATTTTAAACTCCCTCTCCTTCTCTAAATAAGATTCAAAGAAAGATCGCCTGCCTTTTATGTGAAACAGAACCGCGTGTGGACGGGTGTCAACAAAAGAGAAGTCACACTCAGGAACTCAGACGATAGAGGGATTTCAAGAAATGGATTCTGCTAAAACCATATCCAGTGATGATCACCATCAAGAAACATCAAACTATATACATATATATATAATATAGTACATGCATCTGCTTAGGTTTCGTCCCATCTCTCACAAACCATGAGAGATTTGTTTATTAAATCCCCAGTTTTACTGCCTTATCGGACGTCCTGCAGTATCCTAGACAGAAACATGAATCCATCAAACAATAACCTCAAGTCAAACACGCAGAATTTATGGTCAATACCATGAGAGAGATCTAGCTAGCTATAACATGAAAGAAATTGTCTGCAGTGTATAGTATGTTAGGAGATGGACCGGAGGTAAGCGCAGAAGCGGCTGGCGCGGCTGGCGATGGTGGCTTCTCCTGATCGTGAATACTGGGAGGTGGGTTGTCAGAGTTGATCAGCAGCTCTTTCTCTATCTCTTCTTTTTCGACTACTTTTTTTTTTTTTTTACAAACCTTTTGCTTTTTCTCTCATTCCACGTTCCACTTTAGTACCATAACCATCTCTCTAAATTTCTTTTTTTTAAATAATAATAATAATCTTTCTGTATTCTATTGTTTATTTCACTATTTTATTTTCCTTCATATGTTTTTATTCTTCTCTGACATCACTTTATTAACTGTTCCACTTGGATGCCCACTTTTTATCAATTGTACGCTCTGTTACGTAAATTATTTTTGTCAAGATCAGTTCTTCTACCTGTAAAATAAAACGGTGGCTGAGTGAGCTATAACTCCGGCGCCGGAAGCAACCTAGGTATCACCCCCCCTCCGCAAACGGTATTCTTCACAAGATAGTGTTTGAGCCGCCTGAGACCTCGCCGGAGTTATCTTAGCAGCGTCCGCTCCATTTTCAGGCCTTGATCAATGGAGTACGATGAAATATATATTTCATTGAATCACCATGGCATATGATCAATCCAACCACCTACTATACATAAAGTAGGATCAAATTCAATTACAAATGATCAATGGGAAAGGTCACGTGCTATGAGCATGAAAAGGAAAGGGAGGTGACGCCCCTATCCCGAGGGGTTACAACTGCTCCCTACACAATCAGAACACAACAAATACTAACTAGTTACTTACATCCTCTTCTTGTTCTTGCGAAGTGGTTATTGTCGTAGGGATAAAGCTACCCTGCACTATGATCCAGCATTTCCATGATGTGTCCTTAAACCGCCAAGAACTTTTCCTCGCATAAAAAATGGTCCGTGATTTTATGATCATGATGATCGCTTTTAAGCTTCGACGTGCTTTTTGACCACTCTATTGTTTTTCTTGTCATCATGTCAATATCTAAGTTAATTTACATGTATTTCAATTAATTTTATAAATTTTAAAATTAATAATCAAATAAATTTTTAGTAATTATTATATTAATAAAAATATAAGAACTCATGAAAAATAAAATCTTAAATTACCTTCTACATAATTTCACAACTCCATTGTTGAGAAAAGCCAGTAATGGCGCTGTATTTGGGGGGCTTGAGAGGTTTCTTTTTTTTTTTTTCCGATCCGTGTGTGGGCCGGAAAAGATGGGGCACTACTGCTACTACTAGGCTTTCGTATATTCAGTAATGCGCTGTTGGGCAAGGGGAAAAAAGGCCCAAGACCAACCCAGCTAATATTGGCCCATACTCTCAGATTCTATTATAATATATTGAAAATTTTCAGACTTAATTGGTGACATGTTTCTTCAGGATATATTTATTGACCATATAATATTTTGGTATTGTAATAACGGTTACTTTTCAAAATAATTCTAGTTTGTAGATGTATTAGAATAATGTTTTTTATTTTTTCTTAACATCTTATCAAAATGATTTGAAAATACAAAAGAAGTTAATTTAAAATATATAAAAAAATTAAAAAATCAAGTTTTTTCAAAAATATTTTTAAAACACAAAAATAATTAAACTTTAACTGTAACTCCCAAACTTCGTTTATGTTTTAGTTTCTTCAAGAATTTATAATGCTCATACTCCTAGCTTCTTCATTCAATGATATGTGTGTGTGACACCTTATCTGGTCACATGTATAGTACCTTAATATTCATAGCAATAATTTACCTTATCACCTAGGAATGTATTTAATTGTTTTTTTTTGTTTTTACATTCAAAATAAGAAAAACACAAATAATTGTTTTATAGGGTCAAATTAATAATCTTTGAGTTAAAGGATGAAATATAAGACTTCAAACAATTTGAGAGACTAAGCCTATGATTTTTTTTCCGGTCTAACCATGCTTTTGAAAAAAATCTAAATTTGTTTTTTTCGTTTATATTTATTTTTCAAATATTTTTTATTGTTATGATGTGTTGATGTAAAAATATTAAAAACAATATTTTGTTAGTACATTTAAAAAATCTCTACTATCATACGCACTTATATCATATAAACATAAATCAGCTTTTATTTTCATTGTTGAAGATGGTGTTTGGGAGTATAGTTATGGTTGATTTTTAAAATATTTTTTACTTAGAAATGTATCATAATATTTTTTTATTTTTTTAAATTATTTTTAACGCCATCATAATGATTTAATAATATTAAAAAGAAATGGATACTAGTAAAGAGAGATGAAGGTGAAGGAGTAGGTAGTGCTAGCGAGACTTAGTGAGTGACAAGTTGGACAAGTGACTAAAATCCTTTGAGCTTTGATAAATTACATGGTGTGAGAGTAGGAGAACTTTGAGAGAAAACTTTAATTATTAAGAAATTAAAAGAGATCAAAAATCCACTCCCAATATTGCGAGGTTGCTATTTATAATAGAACAATAATTTCCTTGACTACTTGGGTCATGTCTTCCATGTGTTGGATGGTCAAATTCTAACCGGGCAAAATATAAATGAGTCCTTTTGGACTAAATTTCCTTAACTTGCTAGCAATTAAAAAAAAATACAATTGGATCATTTCTTTAGTGAACCTAGCTTGGACCCTATCAAGTCAATTTACTTTATGAATACCAAAAATAAGGTATGGCATTAGACTTACTATAATATTGGTGTCCATCATTATATATTCCTAAAAAATATATTTTATAGGTCCAGGTGAATGAGAAAAATCCTAGTTATTTCAAGTTCTTATAAGGAATGCACGTTCTAACTCGAACTTGAGAACTATTGTGTAAATCACAAGTCTTCTGTCATCACGCCACTATCCTTGGAAATTCCATGTCAAATCAAGAAACAAACACATATACATTAGTATATAAAAATAATTATATTCTTTAATTGATTTCTAGGACAAATTGAACATATTAAACTATAGTAGGATCTATATTTCTACATACTTAGTATTTTCTTCTGTATAGTTTAGTTTTCTTCTAAGTTTACTTGGACATTAAGCACAATATTATCTATAAATAGAACAATTCTAAATATAATTGTTTTCTCTATTACAACACATATTTTCTCTATAATGTTTTCTTTCTTTATTGCTTACACTTTCTTTACATGCTTTTTTTTCCTTATTATGCAAGATTTTTTCTTGGCTTTTTATAGCAATCCAATCAATATGAAACTTATATAATTTCTTAAAAAAATATACCTTATGGTTTATTATTTAGTTTAACTTTATAGTTTAATTTAGACACAATTACATCATATTTGATATAAATAGTTTAATTTTGACACAATTACAATTACAAAATCTATATCCTCCTTGATTATATAAGATACGTGTTGTTTCCTCACACGTTAAGTCCTATGTCATAAGTCTTTCATCTCTTAAAAAAAATATTGGTAATATATAAATTGACACACAACTAGTAGGACATAATTATTTCAATTTAAAAAATCAACTTTGATATATGTCTTCCATATCCTTCAAGCCTTGCACCATGTTTCAAACTTTACTAAAGATTATTGGTTAGTATAAGGTCATATAATCATCAATTTAAATGAATCAAAACATCTATATTAATAATAAAAAATTGCTTAAAAAAAACATGAGAGCTTATTAGGTAATAATATAAATTATATTATGGGACCTGATCTAATTAGATAAGATCCTATAATATAGATTAGTGTTAGCTTATTAGTGTTAGCTATCATATAAACTATATCATAGACCGATCTAATTGATCGATCGAATATAATTTATATTATTCTGATACCTCAAATAAAACTTGCACTATAAATTTACATATAAACCTACTTACTTACTTTATACTTGATTTTTATCAAATAAAATGAGGGTAGTGAGATTCGAACTAGTGATATTAGATCAACAAAACTCTTATACCAAACCAATAAATCATTTCATCTAAAATCTTAATTTAATAAATATAATATTAAAATATAATTTATATCATTCTTTAATAATCAAATAAGAAGATTAATTATCAAAAAGAAACGGACATTTGCACGCTAGCAGTGGGAAGCATAAGCTCTGATGATCAGTGACACTAGCACGCTAACACATGGGCCCTAACCATAATGACCTACAGCATTATAGCAAGAGAATTATGAGATAGGATATCGAATAAAAATTGTTTACTAAGCATTTAATTAAAAAATTACATTCATAACATGTTCGGCGACACTTGCATGTAGGTGTATTTCTCACTGAATTTTTTTAAAAAAATGAATTTTTTATTTTATTTTTTTAATTTAATTAAAAAAAATTGTAGTATTTTAGATCATTTTCAATATAAATAATTTCAATCACATTCTAAAAAAAATTAAAGACTTCATTGTTGAATTAAAAAAACTGTAATAGTACTTTTTATAGAAATTAAATTCTACAAAATTAGATATTTTTAAGTTTAATAATATTATAAAAAAAATAAATTGAAAAATAACTTCCTCTTGTTTTTTAATGCACTAGATTTAACAAATGAAAAAAAAATCTAATTTCATAAAATATTTTAATAAAAAAAATAACAGTTCAAAAATAAATATTAAATTTGACTATAACAAAATAAAAGAATATAATTTTTAAAAAAAATATTATTTCAAATAAAATATATAGCAATAAAAACGTCTAACAATTAAAAATCAAAATTAAAAAAAAAATACACGCTAACATATTTCTCTTTTTAAAATTTGGAAAGTGGTCCACTTCCTTTAATCCAAATAATTATAAACGGTGTACTATTCCGTTAGGAACCAAGGAAATCCTCACGAAGAGGAAAATAGCACAATCATTGTGTCCGACGTGAGTGATTCTAACAATTCCTGGAATTTGAAAGGACTGTTGAAAATAAAATGCATTTTTTTTTGGAGCAGTACACTGTAGTTAACATGAAAGTGACAAACAGTAACTAAATTACGGACAACATAAGACCCCGTCACTACGTACTGTAATGGAACTGTCTTATTTTTCATCACAGTCAAGAACACGACGAATTGCGCGCTCTAACACATCTTCCTCAATATATCTTCTTCTTCACTTCATCATCTCTCGTTCCCGCAGCAGCTCGCCTCCTGAACTCCGAAACATCTTCATCTTTGCCCGCCACAGTCTCTTTTATCTTCTCTGTGTTTTCCTTCGCAGCATCCCATGCTCCCTTCACTGTCTCTTTCGCCTTCTCTCCCACGTTCCCCACCGTCTCCGCCACCTTATGAGTTCCGTCCTTTGCCTTCTCCGTCAAATCATGTGCAGCATCCGCCACTATATCTACACCGTCTCTAGCCTTCTCCTTCGCATCACATGCATAGTCTTTCGCTCCTTCTTTCGTTCTCTCTGCCGTGTCAGCGATCTTATCAGCCCCATCCTTCGCCATCTCCCCCGCCGCTCCGGCATAGTCTTTTGCCTTCTCTTTCACATCACGTGCAGTATCCGCCTCTCTCCCTGTCCCGTTTCTAGCCCTCTCCTTTGCATCATACGCATAATCTTTCGCTCCTCCCATCGATCTCTCCACCGTGTCTGCTGCCCTGTTTGTCCCGTCTTTAGCCTTCTCAGCAGCAGACTGCACCGTGCCTTTGACATTCTCCTTCGTCTCCTGTGCATACCCTTTCGCCTTCTCCGCTCGATCGTTGCTCAAGTCAAATAGGGTTTCGTTTGCAGTTTCTTTCGCTCTCGCAGAAAATCTTGACGCTCGGTCTTCATCCTTCCCCGCTGCATGCCGTCCCTGAAAACCAGAAAACCACCAGTCATTTCAAAAATGAAAAATTACTAATAAAATTCAGTACATGCCCGCCAGTACATAAGCTGTGGTTAATAATTTCATGGAAGAACTTCTGTATATACCTCGTTGTATTTGGAGGCAAAGGCAGTGAAGCAGACCCGTGAGATTTTAGGCTTTGATGAGCTGAGAAAGAGAGAAGGGGGGTGAGGGAGGAAGGCTTTGGAGAGATTGAGCATGGCTTTATTGGTAATGATAATGGCTTCCGTAGTTAGGATGGTTGGTGAAATCTTCTTTGTTTTTGGCTTGTGATGATCCTTTGGGCTGCCGGTGTGCAGGTTATTTATACATGGTGCAAGAAGATAAGGTGGCGGGGAGTTCGAAGGACACGACGGGGGCAGCTCGTGCCACGTGCAGGACACCTCGTCGGTGGAGGGTTTACTGGTGAACACCTGTTCCCTAACCTAGTTTTTTTTTTTTCTCGAAATGCAGGTTCACAAAAAAATATAGACACTGTATCACTTAGATATATAGATAAGGATGATTGATATTGCATTTTAAGGTTATTTTTGAAAAAATTTAAAAAGCTTTATTTGTATTTTTAATTTTAAATTAAAGTTTTTGTAATGATTTTCGATTATTTTCATTTATAGATATTAAAATAATTTTAAAAAATATATTATTTTAGTACATTTCCATACAAAAGATATTTTTTGAAAGTATTGATATTAAAATTATTTTTAAAAAATAAAAAAAAGAATTATTTTAATATATTTCAAATAAATAGTAGTTTGAAAAGTAGTTTTCACGCAAAATTATTAGAAACTGTATCACTTAGATATTATTAAACACCTCCTCGGTGGATGGTTTACTAGTGAACACCTGTTACCTACCCTAGTTTTTTTTTCTTCTCGAAATGCAGGTTCACAAAAATTTATTAGACACTGTATCACTTAGATATTTAGATGTGTGATATTTTGCGCTGTATTTAAAAAGTTGAAAGTGATATTTTGAGCTAAAAGTATTTTAAATAAAAATAAATTGAATTTTATTTAATTTTTTATTTTAAATTAAAAAAAAATTGGTGTTTTTAAATCATTTTTATGTGTTAATGTCAAAAAATTTTAAAAAATTATTTTGATATATTTTTAAATATTTTTTTTTAAAAGTAAACTCAATCAAACTAAGAAAAATAACATGAATTATTACAATAAAAAAACTTTATTTTTTGTTCCTGGGTAGTTTATATATATATATATATATATATTAATAAAAATATAAATAGTGTCTCTTTTACTTTGCATTTCACCAATGTTAATGTAGATACAGTTCATTACGGATTGCTACAGTGAAATAACCATTTTACCTTAAGATCGAAAAAATTTTAATCACCGAAAGCAAAGGAATTTTGAATTTTCCAAGGGACATAGATGGTATTTTCCAAATTTATTGCACTGTAAAAAGATGAAACTAGCCTCCCAAATGACAAAAAACTGCCACCTAGAACTAGGGGTATGTCAGGATTTGCACCTCTAGTTTTTTTAGAATCTCGTTGGGTCCAAGTGAATTTGGTAAATGACCAATTTTACTATTATTATTTTTTCCAAAACACTGCGGGCACGTCGTACATGTGTGCCAGCAGTGTCCCTTGCACCTGTGATTTAAGGTGGCATGTGTGATGTCCTCCGTCGGTGAAAACTAGTCATCCACAGTTCATCTGTTTTGCCTCCATGTCCTTTGACACTAAAAGCAATGCGTGGAATCATTGTTCGATCGTTTTTCTTTCCTCCCATTCTCTCTCCTGTTGCCAGAA
The DNA here is from genome assembly GCA_032356905.1 of Salix exigua. Lineage (NCBI taxonomy): Eukaryota > Viridiplantae > Streptophyta > Magnoliopsida > Malpighiales > Salicaceae > Salix > Salix exigua. Next base: position 11,111,415 of record CM063598.1, read on the forward strand.
AGTATGGTATAGTCCCTCATATTTGTAATTTAATTTCAATCCCTGATCTTTTGATTTCATCTTTATTACTGATTTTTCAATAGAAATTTCGATTATTTTCAATTATGATCTTCAATTGAAATTGATTATATATGGTAAGTTTCATTTTGATACTTCAAATTTTGATTTTTGGTTTGTTTTTGGTTTCCTTTAATAGTTTTGGTATCCAAGTTTGAATTTGTTCTAATTTTCTCCCCAAATTGAAATTGATAATGTATGTTACTTTTCATTTCGGGCCTTATTCTTTTAATTTGTTCAACAATTGTACTTTATTGATTTTTTAAAATCTCTTTATTGTTTTTTTGGTCATGAAGTTTTGATTTGTTTCATTTTTATCCTTAAATTGGAATTAATTATATATTTTATTTTTCATTTTGGTACTTATTCTTTTAATCTTTTTGTTTTAGTTCCTTTGGTTTTTTTTTGTCCTTCTTGGACAATGTTTATTTTTTATCTATATTTATGCATTTGTGCTTTTATATTTTTTTTTTTGTCAAGGTTTAATTTTTATTACGTTGCGTTCTAAAATTTTAATTTATGTTGGTTACACTATATTTTATTTTTAAAATTTTCTTTATTGTTTTTTGGGTCCAAAGGTTTTGATTTGTTGCAGTTTTATCATTCAATTGGAATTAATTATATATATTGTATTTCATTTTGGCATTTATTCTTTTAATTTTTTTTATTTAGTATTGATCTCTCTCTCTCTCTCTATCTTTCCTTGATAATATTTATTTTTTATTCGTTTTCATTCATTTATACTTTTGGTTTTTGTTTTGAATTTTTTTATTTTATTTTTTATTGGGGTTTTATTTTTATTTGGATCAATTTAGAAATTTTAATTTATGTTGGTGATCATTTTAAAATTAATATTTCTCTATTTTTCTCTTTGTTCTTTTTTTTGTTTTTTGTTATTTTTATCTGATTATTCAGATCATATGATTTTATAATTTTATTGTTTGTACAATAATAATGATAATTTAGTGATTATTTTTTTATTGTTTTTTTGACAAAATATTTTAGTTTTTTTTAATGCTTCGAGGCAATTTAATGATTTTCACTGTTTTGGTAGTAATGTTGATAATAATTTTAATTGTTATAGTAATGATAATGACAGTAACATGGGGATGAATTTTCAATTTATGTTTTCCTCTTTTTGGAGATAAAAAATTAACTACTTATTTTTGTTATTTGATTAATGCAGGTTCTTTCACAATTTATATTTTATTTATAGTGTTTAATTTAAATTGAATTATAAAATAAACTAATCTTAATACGATGTATTCAATAATTCATGTCAAATGTCAATTTAATGTATGACTTTACAATGTGAGGTCAAATGTCAATTCCGTATAGTGTCAAAATTATGATTTTAACAACCTTCAATACAACAACAAATATATTAATCTATCCAAGAAAAAAAAACTAATGTTACACTTTGATATTTTAATTAAAATATTTATAAATGACATTTATTTTAAAAACACTCTTTTTACTTATTTTGAGTATCTCAACACACAACGGTTTAGGAATGTGTGAAAAATAAAATAAAACAAAAAGTTATCCTTTCGTACGTTAGTTAGGTGTAAAGGTTAAAATTGAAACTTTTTAGAGATATAGGAGTAAAATTGGAAAATTTTAATATATAAAAAATAAAAAGTGAAAAATGATAAATTTACAAGCCAAAAACATAATTTACTCCAATAATATTTCAAATAAATATTAGACCGTTTGTTTGTGTGAGCACTTAAACTAGTAACCAATACCAAAAAAACACGTATAAAAATAATTCATTCAAGTAAATCCGGGTTAATTTGGAATGAACATCAATACAAAATAATATATATTACGTTTTATTTTTTAAAACAATTATATATATAAAAAAATCTAATTGTATTCAGGTTCGGACAAGATTTTAGATTTAAGGATTAGTAAGTTAACTTAAGTGTTGAAATTTTTTTATTTTAAATTATTTATTTTAATGTTTTGAGATATTTTAATATAATAAATATTATTTAAATATATTTATAAACCAAAAAAAAATTAAAAATCCATAAAATACCGGACAATAATATTTACACGCAATTTCAGCCCTTTTGAGGCTGTCAAATTCATAAGCCACTACAATCCAATAGCTCAGAACACTTGTAGCTCAGTTACGGACCGAGTTTCTACTGCTCGAAGAAAATTTACTCAGCGACCGTTACAGCAATTTTTCTAGGGGGGCTGAAACAGGCATGCCTTGCAGCAACACCCTTTTCTTCACCACCAATTTCAGGTACACTCGCTATCACAACTTCTCCTCTGCAGCCTCTTTCCCTTTTTTTTTCTTTACAAGTTGTGTGGAGGCAAGCAGCACTTAGCCTTTATTTTAGTCAAAGTTCAAGCCAAATCCGAGTTTGGCCTCTTAATCTTGGTGGGTTCTAGGAAAAATTATAAAGTAACTCAGTCAAACACATAATTTATCCATATATGAAATTAAGAAAAGATATCCATATTTATGGAGTCAGGGGAATGCTATGGACTTTCTCTACTGATAGTCTAGGTACCTATTTTCCTCGAAGTTATTGCGTTGCACAAGTTTAAATTAACAAACTCTTATTTCACCTGTTGTTGGGGTCCAAATTATTTTCCTTTCAGGAAAATTCACAAGCAGTTAATATGCATTTTTTGCCTTTAATGTTAGTTCTTACGTAAATCTATTAATGCCTTATTAATAGGTCTGTTGAATGCCCTGGAATTTTATGTAAGGAATCATTTCAATTAACTTGTGATTGTTGTTAAGTTAGGGTAGTTGGTTCCTGTTCTATTGATGGCTGACAGATGAAATCCTTAAGGGAACAAAACTTAAAGCAGTATCTATACGTTAAGATGACTTGGAACTGTCGAGATTTGGTTCTTGCAAGCTGTGAAGCAACAAGTTCAGTTGTAGCTTCTTAGGTGGGTGCAAAAGAGTGTCAAAAGAGGAATTGCTTCTAGGCTGTCTAATTTGTTATCGGATCAGAAGATGAAAACTTCTCGAATTTAAATGAAGTGTCTAAATCACACTATTGTAGATGTGATCCAAATAGCCTACAATGAAGAGTAGTGTTGAAAATGAAGACCCTTTTGGAATGGAACTCTTTATTCATATAGCTCTATCAGTTTATGGGGCATGTGGAAGTTTCTTGTAGCCCAAACTAACCTGACTGTTTCTTTTGAGCCATTGTAAGATTTTTGTTTGAGTTTGTTTTGTGATAATATTTAATCAATATTTTGGTCTTGCAATGAAAAAAGGCCCTATTGGTCTGACTAGCCTATTAACGATGGAAAAACACAACTTTTAAAGCCAAAGTTCTGAAAAAGCAATTGAAACTTTTAAAGGAGCTTTCTGAATCTAATCTGGAAACTCTGTTGATGTACTGATGAAATTAAAGTTCAAGGATACTCTTCAATTAATATTCTAATTATGCTGGTCTTGAATGTTATTGGAAATTAAAAACTTAAATGTTGAGAAATTTTCTCTAAGAAGATGAATATGCTGATCTGCGACATGCATTCTTTATTGTCAGTCCAATTATGCTCTTAATGCTTCCTATTAGCATTTCCAGATCTCTCGCACTCTGTTAAGTTCAATAATGCTCCTTTCCATGTCTAGCATATCTATAACTATTACACGGTTACATTTTTTATGTTATACAAGCCCCAATACAGTCTTAGAGTATGCAGAGCTCATGCACGGAATTAGATTTGTTAAATAATTTCCTGATCATTGATGTCTCTGTTTCTCATGCTATATCTTCCTAGAGGTTTATTCAACCTCAACGATGAAGAAAAAACGTGAATGGACTTTGTTGGATTTCTGATTCCTGGATGTTTTAGCCCATCTGCATGTTTTTGAAACTACTGATTTTGAATGGAAATGTGAATAAAGTTGTGGATTTGAATAATAAATTCAATCCATCACTTTAATTGTCATTTAAAGCATAACGTTTTGGCCATTATTCAACGTGTTAAGCAGTAACTTCTCGACCGTTGCAGCTATTGACACGGCGATATGCAGGTGTTGAATCAACACTTTTGCAGTTGCATGCAGGCTCTTCTCCACTCCATATAAACACTTTTAGCCCATCTGCATGTTTTTGAAACTATTTACTGATTTTGAATGGAAATGTGAATAAAGTTGTGGACATGGATAATAGATTCATTCCATCACTTAAATTGTCGTTTAGAGCATAACGTTTTGGCCATTATTCGACGTGTTAAGCAGTAACTTCTCGACCGTTGCAGCTATTGACACGGCGATATGCAGGTGTTGAATCAACACTTTTGCAGTTGCATGCAGGCTCTCTCTCCACTCCATATAAACACTTTTAGCCCATCTGCATGTTTTTGAAACTATTTACTGATTTTGAATGGAAATGTGAATAAAGTTGTGGACGTGAATAATAGATTCATCCCATCACTTAAATTGTCGTTTAGAGCATAACGTTTTGGCCATTATTCGACGTGTTAAGCAGTAACTTCTCGACTGTTGCAGCTATTGACACGGCAATATGCAGGTGTTGAATCAACACATTTGCAGTTGCATGCAGGCTCTCTTCTCCACTCTATATAAACACTAGTTTCCCAAAGTCTCTTTGCAATAAATCCATCCTTCTTTCTTTTCATCACTTTTGTTAGTGCTAGACTTCCTTTTCTGCTTGCAAAATTCTTGAAGTTTTCAATTCAAGAAACCATTGGATTCATAATGGTGATGAATGTTATTTTCATTTGCTGAAATGGAGAGTCTTGCTTACTATAGTTTCCAGAGTATTGCTGAAGTTGCTCTGTAAGTCAAATGCTCTAGTTCTGCATTATACTTTCTGCATGCAAAGATCGTTCATCATATTGCTTTATCATTATTATAGTGCGAATAAAGATGCGGTCAGAATGTCCATCAAGTGCTTAATGTGTCCTTTATATCTCTATTTAGTAGATTTCATGAAGAAATTCTGTTCAATTTTCTTTCCTATTATTTAATTTTCTTTAAATTGGATTTCTTTTATATGGTTAAAACATTTTATTACGTAGGATAGTATTCCTGATTTTACCTAAGACAATAAATTTCTCTGGTGAGTTCAGACACTGATTACTTTTTAGGCATCCTTGTCAAACTTGCTCTTCTTTTTATTTCTACATGTAATTCAAGCATGGCTACGCAAGGTGAAGGGTCTGATTGGAAATATTGGGAAGATAATGCCATGAATGAGGATGGCAGGAGGTCTAAATATTTTCTCCCTACAGAAGATATTTTTTTTAGTGGAAGCAAGATATGATTTTAGGTGCAAAATTGAAAAAAAAATTGAAAATTGTCATTGCCTTCCGAGAAACATGGAAAATAATGTTAGTGACTTTAATTTCAATATTACTTCTTAAAGCAACCATTGGAGTTCTAAAATCTGTGATTATGATTTACAGCTGTCAACAACAGTTAACAAAAATGCCTTGTTTACACAAATCCATGCATCACTTTGGCTTAAAATTGGAGATTTTACGTCTTTAACAGTATAAAAGGAAAAAATTGGTCCACCACTACATGCATACATGGGTAACAAAGTTTAACCTCGTGTCTATATCAGTTTATGTTTAGAGTTGGTGGCTCCCTCTGCTTCAATGCCTGGCAACTTATATAAACAACTTCCTGTGTTCCGTTTACAATAGAAAAATCAGAAAAGAATTTCAATGCATGACAGTCACGTTGTTCACTGCGTTTTGTGGTTTAGTCATTCTCTTTCTTGTGTTATCTTCATGCATCGATTTTGTTACTTTTACAGTGTGAAATGCTGAATCAGGGGTAAATAGCGCCTTAATTACACTAGGCTGCTGAGTTTTACAAAAATAGAAAAAAAAAATCCCTATTGATGTTCTTAGTTACTGATTTTATTTGTTGGAATCCGAGGGATGCATGCATTGAATTCCTAAACAAATAGATAACTCAAATTGCAGTGAGACTTTCATGTGGGAATAGATCTTTCTATTTTAAATTTTTTTTCGGCACCTTAGAAATCAATATATTTGCATGAAATTGACATGAATGGTGATCTTCAATATAGATTTTAATTCCATGGGGGCACCTAATCACCTGGTTTCTTTTGCTTAGTAGAATGAAATCATATGTTATCATATGTTATGTCACATTGATGTTGATAAGAGGAATGATTGTCTTGTTTATATCTAATGCAGCCTTCAAATAGAAGCAACTTTGAGCAGTCGACATTCTCCACTGTTGAAAACCATGAAGGAACTAACAGCAAACTCATCCAAGGTGACTCTTTTAGGACATAGTTTAGCCTAGTACTGTTAATGCTCAATGAACTGCAAAGAGATGTGATCAAGAGAATTTCATTTTGACAAATATAATCCACATCTTGCATTTTGATGCCCTTACTGAAACAGATTTTAACCCTCATGCATTCATGTTGATATGTGGCCTCTAATTCATTCCTGTTTGTCCACTTTCTGTGGCCCCTCATATCAACTCTTTTGGCATATTTGACGACTGATTATGAAAGAATAATTTATTTTATGATTTTCATATGGTACTTTTTGTGTAGATCTCTCAAGAGACAAATTAAATAGATCCCGGCATGTCTTTGTTTCTTATTTTCTGCATGCGCGTGTGCCTCTGTGCAAATATGAGTAGTACATCACACTTCTTTCATTTTCATGGCTTGATTATGATAATGATTGCTGCTTTGGGATGATTTGCCTTGCATTTTGGAGGAATTCAGAATTTTATTAAAAGAATTTCAGTAATAATTCACTTTGTACTATCACTATCTTGTAGCCATATAATTCTCTGTTGGTTAAGATTGTTTTTGAAAATGATTTCTGTTCAGAAATGCATCAAAATAATATTTTTTTTCAAAAAATATTTTTGATATTAGCACATGCAAATGATATAAAAACACAAAATAAAATTAATTTAATGTAAAACATAAAAATAAAAAAAAATCAAATTTTTTCAAAACATTTTTGAAAAACAGTGTCAAGCCTAAATCTTGTCTGACTAATTTACTGTTCTAGTCACTTGTCAAACCTTCGTTACAACATGTTTTCTGCTTGTCTAAATCTAAGCTCATAAATACACTTTCACTTGATGCAGGATGAACTTGGTCCTGTGTCCTTGGCCAACATGATGACTACCAAGGGAGTGGCTGAAAACCATGACAAAGAAATTGCAATTTCAGTTTGCCCCCTCATGTTTACTCACATCCCAAACATTATTGCCCTCATTTACTCACATCCCAAACATTACGTAACCCCATAATTAGATATAAAAATTTGGAATATAATATTTACTAAAACTGACTAGAATAGTACTAGGTAGTGAATGTTTGAGCTAAATAAAACAAAGTTAACAGAGAGAAGTTGCCAAAACAGCAGAAGATGCCGAGCTGGCGCTTTCCGACCAGAAGGAACAGGTTGCCAAAACAGTTCATTTAGTAACTTCCGGTTCAAATTAAAAAAAAATAAAAATATTATTTTGATACGTTTCTAAATAAAAAACACTTTTAAAAATATCATAATCACACTATCAAATAGTTACATTTCTAAATAAAAAATATTTTTAAAAATAATCACACCCACATTACCCACACTAAATACTCTAACTAACCACACAACTCTAGGCACACTGGCATAAGTGCATATAGAGAGGGAGGGTGTTGACTGTTGGCATCTTTGGTCAACAAAGCATTGGTTTAGCCATTGCAGAATGGTTTTCTGTGCAAGGTTGGCCCAAATGACTGCCACATTTAAATCAAAGGTGGCGCCAAGTTTCAAACCCTAAGCCTCTCTGTCTCAAGTTCCTCACTGGTCAGTTGGCTATCCCAAAACCAGCATTTTCCGGCCACCTGTCACCCTCTTCACGCCATCGGCACTCTCTATTGTTAACTCTAGTCTTTTCTCCCTTCTTTCTTCATGGCCTTTCATCCCTATCCCTACAATCCAACCCCGCTGCATTTCTTGACGCGTTTATCACGCTTTTCAACACCTGGGCTGTTTCGACTGGCGGCACCTTGCACTCTCCATGACCCTTTCTAGAAATTTAAACACCTACTTAAACACACATAGCCATACACACCCACACAAACACAGGATTCTTATCATTCACTACATCCTGTCCATTTTGATAATATGGAGAACGTTTTTCCTGCATCATCAACCAACTCAGGCAGCACCAGCAATCCCACAAATGCTAGCTCGGTGATGCCGGGATGTCCTCAGAATTCCCAGGTCCCTATATATGGACCATCGAGCTACCCTTCAACACTTTCAAGCTTATTAACTCAGTCAAACTATACTACACCACCCTGTGAAACCACGGAATTCCCACCCACATATTCTCTGGAGCAGCGTAGCCAGTATACGCCATCTGCAGATCCTTTCTATCCTGTCATGGCTGGCCCAGATGCCATTGAAATGCAAAGACCATGCATTTTGCAGCCGAATGCGTTGCAATTAGAGCGAGAAAGGAGAGCTCTGGATGCAAACAAGACCAAGGTGGCTAGGTGCGTGAGAAAACTTGCACGCCAAAGAAGGCTTGGTAAAGCTTCTTCTGGAGGTAGTTCGGCTAGAATAAAGGATACAAATAGATTGGCTTTGCATGGTGCCACTATTGATAGCCAAAACAGCAGGACCAACACTGGCAAAGACCTTTACGAGTTCTTAACACCAGATAACAAGGTGAGATCCTGTCAAATCATGTATTTTGGTTACCCTTTTTGCTTTTACCTGTAACCTTTTTTGAGTCCTTTAAGAATCTTTCTTGTTTGGGCGCAGAAACTGAGAGCGCTGCTTAGGAAGGACTTGAAGAAAAGTGATGTTGGGTCTCTGGGGAGGATTGTGCTTCCAAAGGTATGGTTCTCTTGATCCGAATAAGGTTATTTTTAGTCCTTGTGATTGTATGAATATTTCTTGCTTGCTTGAGAATTCTGTTCCTTTCTTTCATCATTTCTTTTCTTCTCAAAAGACAGAAAACGAGGCAAAACAGCCAACCATTACCCTTGTTTGACTTCCTTTCATTAAACACTGCTACATGAATGCGATTTAAGACTGCCCAATAACCAATCCCTCCCTGACATCTCGATTTGAGCACAAAACAAGAAATGTTAAAGATTGAAATTAATTATCCTTTCGTTTTCATTTTCCTGTGTTTTTTACAGAGATGGTAACCTCTAATATTTAATCTCTTTTTTGCATGTCAACCCAGAGAGAGGTAGAGGAAAATCTTCCTCCTCTCCATGATAAAGAAGGAATCCTACTTGTGCTCAGAGATGTAAACTCTAATCAAGAGTGGGGTTTAAAGTTTAAGTGAGCATTTTGATACCAAATCTTTCCTCTCCTTCTTTGAACTGCTTCTTTTTCCCATTAAGAACAAGTTCTTGTCTGTTGGCGACGTAGGTTTTGGGCTAACAACAAAAGCAGGATGTATGTTCTTGAAAACACAGGTAAACTCACAGCTAGTTTCAGTTCTTTCTGGTTTAGTTCAGTCTTTTTATTCTGTATGTATTTCATTCTAATACTCAAATCTCCTTAATTTACACTCCACAGGAGAATTCGTTAAGCTAAATGGGCTAGAGACTGGAGATTCCCTTACTCTTTACGAGGATGAGAGCAAGAATCTCGTGAGTTTATCTTCCTAATTAGACACTGGTATTTTAATTTAGATTATGTCAAAAAAATTAAAAGTGGGATTTGAATTTTCCAAGGGGATCAAGTTTGTTTAGCTACGTGACAACGCTTCCCTTGACTTTTTTTATGATGCTGACACATCCTTTGGAAGGATATGAAGGGGTAAAGACACGCTAATGGTGCTAAAAATGACAAAAAATTAGCTTATGATGTGTTTGGCAATAGAACTGCGTTACCATATACAACTTGGAGACTCGCCTAGGTGGCCCCGCGTGTGCTATCTCTGCGGGGCCGAGGAGGAGAGGAGAGGATCCTACTGGTTCGGCAGGACCTCTGCTGAACACGTAGGGCATGGCATTGCATCACATTACAGAGAATCCCATTTGTTTTATATCATCTTAAAGAAAAACACGTAACTGTTTCATATAATCACAGAAAAAAGATTTGAAACACAAACGTTTCAGTGCAACAGTTTGACAAAATTTAGATTTAGATTGTGTTTACTTGAGAGAAGTGTCATGTCATTGCTGCCTGATTGTTTTTCGAATAAATGTTTCAGTAAATGCAAAACCATGAGTAACTTTCTGCTGTCTTTTTTCGTGCGAGGAAGCAGTATTTCTCAATCACAAAGGCGCAGACACCAGCATCAGCCCTAACTCAAACCCCACTCCCTATGAGCCAAAACAACAACTACCTATACACAGAGCACACGTGGCAAGATAGGGATGAAGAATATACATCTTTAGCATTACTTACAGAACAACTTGAGAATGAAGAACAAGAAGAAGCTAACAGCCTTGGGGCTGTGCCCATGGACTTTTCTTGTTCGTATACACACGAACCAGAACTCAACGACATTCGAACATATACTCAACCAGCATCTGCAGCTATGCAAACTTCTCCGGCAAATGGTAAAATGAAGGCGGTGGATGATTCTCATGACGTAGATGACTGCTATACTGGGCTTGGTATACTCCCTGATGTCCATAGCTACAATTTCTCGCCATGATCATTAGAATATATTTAACTATATAGCTATCAAGATTAGAAGAAGATGGGGTTACAGCTGTTTGTCAAAGCATGGTTGATGCAACTAAGAGGTTGAGTAATCAGTTGTTGATAATATATATACAGATACATTCATTTTTTCAAAAAGGGTATTGGATATTAAAAGTTTCTTTGTTTTATTCCAGACGAGGAAAAGGAAGAGGAAATTTGTATTAATTATATGTTTGAGCTGTCTTTCTGTCATGGCGAGCGTTTCAAATGTAAATAACCTTTTCAACGGCATTATTTCTCATGTCAATAGCCAAACATTTGCTAGCAAAGCTGATACACACACAGCATAATCGAACTCCACTGACTCCATTCCTAGCCTTGTTGAAAATGACTTGCGTGGATCTATGAGGTTATTACCTGTGTGTTTATTCGTCTTAGATGACGAAGAAGAAGACGACGACGACGACAATAATAATAATAATAATAATAATAATAATAATATATAGCTATAAAGTTTAATATTAAGTATTATTCTACAAAAAAAATTCATATATGTACCAACCTCTATTTATATTTATATGGAAGGGAATTTCTAATCCTTCAATCTCTGCCTTACAGAGGTGATCATGATCCACATTATTATTATTTTTATAATCAATTTCTATCAAGTAAATTATATTGAACATAGAAAATAAATTATTTTGATATTTATTAAAAAAATATATGCATGTGTGTTGAGAAAAAATATATCAGCTACCAAATACAAATTAACAGTAAAATTACTATTTTGTTATCCGGTTTAAAAATACAACCTTGGTGTTAGGGACAATCTAGTCATTTTCAATGATTTATTGATCATTAAGAGATAGAATATATCTGTCTTTAAAAAACACAACTTAATTAAATTAATGTTTATCTCTTTGCTAATAGAATGCAATAAAAAAAGGATATACCATTAAAATAAGGCATGCACGCGTTTAAGGGGATGTTTGACATTGCAATCAGAAAATGCTTATGGAAAAAATTTTATTTTTATTTTTTACTTTAAATTTTTAAAAAATAGTATTTTTAGATCATTTTGATGTGCTGATGTCAAAAATAATTTTTAAAAAATAAAAAAAATTATTTTGATGTATTTCTAAACAATAAATACTTTCAAAAATCACCGCAATTACACTTACAAACAGGAAATTGCACTCACAAAAAGGCTCTAATAGGTGTTTATATTCTTAAGAACAAGTTCTTTTATGATTTCATGAGATGTTGGATAGTTAATATTTTATTTAAAAAAAAGTGTTGCAGTGTGTTTATTACATGTCACTCAATGAGTGAAATTAGTGTTAATTGTACATTGAATGAGACAGCCAAACCTGCCATTCTGATGTGTCTTTGGAAGCGGCACTTATGTTCTATATCTCTTGGTGTGGTAGATGATGGCGGTTTGTCATTTTTTTTTAATTTTCTCTCTCCATCCTGAAAAAAATATAAAATAGTCTTTTTGTATTTTTTTCAATTTGTTTTTCAATTTTTTCATAAGAAAAATTTTGATTTAAATTTAAGTCATTTAATTATAATTTATATATTATTTTTTTCATTTTAATTCTTATTCTTTTATTTTTTATTTTTTTCTTGACACTTTTATTAATTTTTAATTTTATTCTTCAATCAAATGTTGTGTTGTTTCATTATTTTCTAATTTGACCCCATTCTTTCGATATATTTTTTCTTCTTTTAAAGTTATTCTCTTTTCAATCAACCATCCAATTGAACATTTTATGCTGACCTCAAATTTATTTTATCTCATCTTTCACCCTCGCTTTTTTAATTATAACTTTTTATCCTTTTGTGCAATTGATTTTTTTCCTAGTTTTATCATTTCATATTTGATTTGTTAGGGATTGAGTTCCACATCGACTTTTCACATCCAATTAACTGGGTGATGATTTTGAAAAGTTAATGTGGTTCGATATTTTCTGTTATTGCTAATTTTCTTTTATGATTTTAATGCTGACTTGATTTGTAGAATGTCTGCAAGAATTAGAGGGAGCTGTAAGAACTGGAGGTGTTTTCTGGCAGTTTGGAGATGGGAGCTGCTAGAATAAAGGGTTATTAACTTTTGTTCTAACCTGTAAATGTAATGTTCTATGACCAAACTGTCCTTGTATGAGTATATAGGATTAGGAGTTGCTTTGGAGGATTTGGTGATTTGTTAATTTGGGATATAGGTTTGAGACTAGCTGTAAATTTGTTGTAAGAGTAATATTAAAAGCTATTGAAAAATTTATCTTATATTAAAAAACACAACTAAACTTTTGAGTACAAAACGTATATATAGAATTTATTATCCTATATTAAAAAAAAACAAAGATTTTCATCAAATGTTTATATAATAAAACTTGAGACGAAATATTTACTAACAAACAAAGTAAAGTGAGCTCACATATATAAAGATGAATCAAGTAAGAGAGAAACCTCTGATTCACCTCCATCATGCCCGAGGCAACACCTAGACTCTCTAAAAATTTTCTCCTTATTAATTTCTTTTTACCCTTAAATTGAAATTATAATATTTTTAATAGTCATAAATTTAAAATATTTTCTGTTTATTTTTTTCAGCAGTAATAGTTGTCATAATTACTTAATTTCTTAAAAATTATATTTTAAATTGTTTAATTTCATAATAAATTTAAACAGGATTGTTATATTCGTTGAGAAAAAACTTGGAAGAGACCCTTACTGTCTGCGAAACATTCTTAAACACAGTGATTAAGCACGCCTCAAGTTTTAATGCTTCCATTCATTACCTTCATTTTTATTACAACATAATTTATGTATGTTTAGATTGGGTGCCCAAAGGAAGCGTGTGGCATCTACATCGCTTTTGAAAGTCTAATTTGATTTGCTCGCCTTCCATCATTCCTTATGTCTCACAGTGCAAATTAGGAATTTTTGGGAAACCTCAGTGTCTTTTTCTTTTTCCTTTGTTGTTTCAAGTTTCAAATTAAGACTTTATTTCTTAAAAATCGAATTGCTGGTCTATGGGGAGTTTTATGAACTTCTATCTCGTTGTAGAACCTAGTTGCCTAGGAGATGAAACATGAAGATAAAATCATATGAATTTGATTGACTCTATATTTGTCCAGTTATGTGCTCTGAAGTAGGATGGATATGCCTATAGGAGGTCTATATATATATCATCTCAAGTCGATTGGCTCATATATCATCAGGTTATAGACTCTGACAATAGGTTGGATATGCATCTGCATTGATTTCCATTTTCTCTTCTAGTATGAACTGTTTTTTTGTGATCGAGTTTTGCTGTCATTTATCAAGCACTAGACATTATGGTGCAATTGTTGAGAAAAGAAACACCTTTATTGACTATGGGACTGGATCATGTCCCGGGCCTTTTTGGTAGAGATTTGAGCATGGTAATGATATTAGGTTCTACATATTGTTTGGTTTGTGCTTTGTTTTCCAATTTAAATAGAATATTTTTGAGTATTTTGGTTCATCTATTTCGGGGTTGTACTGTTTATATATATATGTTAATTAAAAAAAATAGTTCAAACCAACAATAAAATTATTTAGAATTGTGGAATTTAATCTAAAATAATAAAAATTAAAATGATTTTTCTGAGCAAAAATATGAACATGAATAATATTACGAAAAATATCATCATCAATCTCAAAAGGTCATTACATTATTTGATTGCTCTGAAATTTTAACATAATATATAAATATCAAGACTCATGAATTTATCTCAGATTAATAGATATGATTAATATAATAAAATTATTTTTTATTTTAAAAAATACTATTTAGATGAAACAGAACAGGGAAAACAAAACCGAATGTTTCAGTCGATATTTGACGAAAAATTCGGAATAGACCAAAATTAAAACAAAGATAAAAACAATATCATTTTGTCTCATTTTTTAATTGGCACAAAATATTTTGGCCAAAATAGACAACTATGGATTGAGCATGATAATGAAGGCTGTTTGAGGAGTTCAGTTTCTTGAGGTTATAAAGATTATTTTAGTTGGTTTCTTTCCATTTCCAAGCTGAGCCCTTGATTACTAGCTCCAAATTTGTAATGGAATCTAAATTGCAAACCAGCTCCGAATATAATTTATTTGCTTTCTTCGGCTGGCAACCTAGAAAGCTTTTCTTTCAAGGAAGGCTTTACAAAGTGAATCCTTCTCTTTTTCACGATGCAACGTACCACCAGCGACATGACCCAAATAAAGAAGAATAAGAGCCATCAAGATGAAGATAGTGAAGTTAGGCATCTTTACATCTGTAAAGATGGAAATGGCATCTTTAAATCTGTAAACATGGCAGGAGCTTTATATAAACCAGGTTTCCCAAACATTGAAATCACAGGAATTTGAAAGAGATGAAGTTCTTGTTTCACCTGCCATGCTGCTCATGTTTCTGCTTCATCAAGTCCAAGAAAGAAAGCAAACATGTGGAGAAGAAGAAGGAAGTGAGAGAAAACAGTGAGTAAGGAGGAGAAGGATGCGATGGTGGACAAGATCTCGCCGTGAATGGGTGGAGCCTGTGGCGGTGCTTCCATTGTTTTCCGTTAACTCTTTTCTTCTCAATTCTCTCTGGTTGAATGTATGCTACTGTTATGGCCATCTTCTATCCCTTCGATGGTGAAACAAAGTCTCAAAGATCTTTTCTTTGTTATCAGCTTTTGATGTGATTTATATATCAAGAAAAATATCAAGTCTCTTGGTGCTTAATTAGCTCCCAGATCTTTTCGCACTAAATCCATTGCTCGCATTTGATGCTCGATTGAAACCAGACCTGTCGTGAAAGAAACCTGCAGATCTTTAGAAAACTTGCAACTCGAAAATGTCTTGTTAGCCATATTTGGGATATGATTTTTCTCGGTTGTCGCAGGGTGCACGATGTCTCATCGGATGGCTGGTTTGTTTGTTCCCTGAGATACGTGTGTAGAATAATGCGTTGAGATATAATTATAACTTTTAGAAATTATATTTAGTATTATAATTATATTTAAAATTTACAGTTAAATTATAATATATAAAATGAACAAAATAACTGGTATGTGGTTTTGATATTTTTTTACCCAACTCTAACCAATAATTATAAATTAGTTATGATATTTTTATTTGCATTTCAAACACGAGAAAAGATATATATTTTTTTTCTATGAAAATATATTCTGAAAATTCTTAGAATTTGACTGAATGAATGGAAAAAAAATATTTTTTTATGTTTTTGAAATAAAGATTTTTTTTATATTGTTTTTTGGGAAAATCAGATATTTTATATTGAATTCATATCTTACAGTGTAAGTCAACGACCCAATATTGAAAACAATTGGCAGAAAAACATTTCATAATATCAAAAATACTTTGAAATAATCCTATGAATGTTTTTGGTTTTTTTTTTGAAGATTTAGAGAAAAATGAGTATTTTTTATACTGAGTTCATAACTTATAGTATAAGTCCAAGCCCCAAAATTAAGAAAGATTATTTGGAAAATATGCAGGAAAATCACAATTTTCCTTAAATACACATTTAAGTTTTTTTTATACAAATATTATTATAATATAATATAATTTTGATATATGGGTCGGGCCCGACCCATCCAGTTATGCTAGCCCAGACGGTGCTGGTTGGGCCTGCAACACACCAGCAAACCTATCCCACTTCTTTTTTTTTCTTGTTTTGGGTTGGGTTGAACCCGACGCAGCCATCTGAGCTGAATAGTAGACATGAATTATAATGTCTTATTGCTTACATGCATTGTGAACAATAGTCAATAAGAAGTAGAAGAAGAGAAAGAAAGTTACCTGCGATTATTCTTGTTTAGTGGCGAGGAGGTTCAGCTGGTGGCATAGAAGGTGGTGGCCGATGCTAACTGTGTAGGAGTAAGAAGAGGAAGTTGCATATAGGAGAGAGAGGCTCACGGTGAAGAGGAAGACAAAAAAGGAACATTATTGCCATGCTAGTGTAGCTATGGTCAAGACCTCTGTTGCTGCTGGCTCGAGCTTGGTCATGGCTGTTGGGCTAATAAAGGAGTTTGTCTGCTGATGGTTTGGGTTTCAATGGTTAATATTCAGGTTGAACGAGGTGAAGAGGCATCTGACGATTGAGTGGCTGGCCGGAGGTGATGGGGCCTGTGGAGGAGAGTGATTATGTGTGCAAATGCTCTGGGCACCAAACAGATGCCGATCTGCAAACAGGCAATGAATGAAAAACAACATACCGAAGGTTTTCTCGAGATAAGAAGCAGATAGTTTATATATATATATATAGCTCTAGAAAGCTACTGCTGTGAGCGGTTTGGAGTGCACAGAGGAACCATCAACCATGACTAAAGATCAATCAATTTCCATTCATGTGGGATATTAAAATGAAACACACAAGCTACCGTCAAATGCAAGGTTGTCAAACTAGCGAGTCAACTCAGCAAACTCGCTGGTTCAGAAACTTGTTGAACGAAAAATCGAAACCGATCAAACTCGGTCAAATCGGGTTGACTTCTAAAATCGGACCGATCGGTCCAATTTACGAAGTTCATTATATTTTACTGTGCGCAACACGGGGCGAAGGGCTTTCTGCTTTCTTCAATTCTAATTTTTCATTTGAGAAATTTCAATTCACTACTCAAAATCAAAATCTTCTCTTCTCTTCTCAGCAAAAAAAACAAAACTAGCATAAAAAAAATGAAAGCCTAGAAGAGAGTGAAGGAGAAGAGGAGGCAAGTGGCTCATCCGTGCTTTCCTAGGCGCTACCTGTGACTCGAGAGGAGGAAGACTGGAAGAGAGTGAACTATGAAGGAAAAGAGGATGAGAAGGAAGAAAAAAAATGAAAAAGAGGATGAAGAGATGAGGGTGGGCGGCAGCGTGGGAAAGGAAATTAGGGATTTAGGTGGGGACCTTTTATACTTAGTTATAAATAATAATAATAATAAAAAAAAGGTAATTAGGTATATTACGGGGGATAATAATAATTAGCATAAAAATAGTTAGCATAATTTTTTTTAAAAATAAATCCTATTAATTTAAGATAATAAATAATATTAATTAATTTTAAATACAATAACTATAAAAACAAATATACAATTACTTCAAAAACATAAAATAAGTAGTTTAAATTTCAAATCTCAAATATTGTGGATCTTTTAATTATATTTAAATTTATTTTTTTTAATTTAAATATAATTAAAAATGATAATTTTATTGTTGGAGGGTTTTATTAAGGATAATTATTTAATTATATAACCTACTCCTATTAATACTGATAATCCTTTCAATAATAATGTTTTTGATGAATGTATTAAAAATAACGAAAAAAATGACGGTTATGAGACTGATTGTAATTTATATATCACATCAAAAAAATATTTATTTTTAGTTTGTTATTTTTTACCTAATGAAATTCTATGGACATAATTATTTTGTAATATATTTTTCAATTATTTTGAATCATGCATGAACCTTAACTAATGAAGTTTTATGACCATAATTATGTTATATTATATTCAGAAATATTTTACTTACGATTTTACGATTTTTCTACCTACACGATTTTAGCTGTGATTTTACGACTTTTGTACGGACAAATTCGGGTACGATCTTACGATCCGATTTTTCAAAGCCCTTTCCGTTTCGTGTCAAAATCGCGATTTTGACAACCTTGATCAAATGATATTTTGTGAGGTGCTCCATGTAACTACTAATTAGACTTACAAAAAACATCAAATCAATACATGTGGCATTTAGATACATGAGACATCACACCATTTGCTTGAGGGTACTTTCAACTTGTACTCCTCCATCTCTTGGCAATTTAAAACCGGAACAATTGGATTTTCTACTAAGTTGCAATGACCCATATGGAATTTTTATAGAATTTCATGGGCATGTTTTCACGGGCTAATAAATATGTCATCTTCCTTTTGCAATATTTCGATGCCCAGAAAATATCTTATTTTCTCGAGATTAGTCATGTCAAATTCAACCATCATGAATTTCTTAAATTGATCAAACATGTTTCCATCATTCCTAGTAAATATGAGATCTTAAACATAAAGACAATTGATCAAAATTTTACCTCCATCTACTATTTTAATGAACAAAGTATATTCATGAGGACATTTGTTGAAGCCTTCTTTCACAAAGTATAACTCTATACGACAGTACCAAGCTCAGGGAGCTTGCATGAGTCGATACAACATTTTCTTGAGTTGATAAACTCTTGATTCTTCCCTCTTTTTCTCATAGTCTAGGGATTGATCGACAAATACTTTTTCGTTGATTTCACCATGCAAGAAGGCTGATTTAACATAAGTTGGAAAATCAACCAACCTTTTTGTGTTGTAAGAGAGACCAACATACGAATTGTATCTACGCGAGCCACTAGAGCAAAAACTTTTGTGTAGTTGATTCCATATTGTGGACTGTACCCCTTAATAACTATACTTGCTAAGAAAACTAAAAATATAAAGTCCCACGTATTTTGAAGATAACAATTGTGTCTTGTTAAAAAGACTGTATTACCCCTAAGACATAGTTTAAAGGTATGATTGAAGAACATATTTATCATTACTTAACAATAATTTATGAGTGGTTGCACATTAATTAATTTCATGAGTTTTATATTTTTTATGATATTTTATGAATACGCTAAAAATAAAGTTCTCCTAAACTAGTCCAATTAATAGCTGAACTAACATCCGACTATCTAGCAAATTCATTAAACTTTATAAACTATAAACCTTTGTATTGTACCAAAATTAATCTAAAAATATCACAAATTCATTGAAGTTTCCTCTACTATTAATTTGGGGTATACTGCTTATATCAATATTCTAGGAATGTAATTTAAAATCACATCAAAATATGGGAACCTATTTTGTTGTTCTCTGATTTTTAAGAGTGTTTGCCATGTAACGTTGTTATTTAGCCTTGCATATTGAGCTTTTTAGATGGGTTGTTCTCTAAAGTTGAGGTCACAAAAACAGCAGATAGCAGATCAATATAATCTTTGCAGGTTAATCTTCGAAATGGATTCTGAAGTGTAATTCCATAGCATTCTCTCTACTCTGTAGTAAAGCATATTACACAGCAGATAAAATCTCGAACTGATAGAACATGTCAATTTTTACAAAATATATTATATGATCCTACAGATCAGAAATTTTTCTACGGACTTTCTTGTTCTCTAATGTTTAAGTCACAAGAATGGTCACATATACATACACATTAACAACTAACATATGAACAGTTATCACCTATTGATCATTACGTTACGTGCTGAATGAAGTTCCCATATTGAAGGTGTGCAGCTATGTGCAATGCTCACATCAGCCATGTCGAATGACAATTTCAACTTCCCATATATGTAGGACCTCTGAACGTTGGATCCTGCTGAAGTAGCCATTCTTTCTCCTTGAAATGCTGCAAGAGTGGTTCTGGCTCATTCACGCCACCACATCCATAAGGGCCAGGTCTTTGATAACCATAAAACAACTTGTTCCTTTGATCATCAGTTCCGTAAACAGGAGGGAAACCTGGATGCGTCGGCGTCTCTTCATAGATGAATTGGTTAGAAGCTATAGGAGTTACCCACTGATCAAAAAGACTGAACCTGGATATGTCATGGATATTTCCAGTGTTCCCAGTGGTGTAAGAATGTACTGGCCACAAGTGACTAGGTTCGCGCTCAAGATTCTGACTTTCCCTGTACTGACGAAGCCATTCAGAAGAAGTCATTCGACGCACTGGTGTGTATGCATCCATGAAGCCTGGAATTTCAGGACTGTAATGAAGTGGTTGATGAGGACCGGTCCAATTTGAATAGCCACTAACTTGAGATGCGTCAAAATAATTAGAATTTGTTCTGTTGATAGTTCCTGAGCTATTGTAGTCAGTGAAAGTAGATTGGCTGCCATTAAGCCACACAGCATCATCAGGAAGAAATGGGGCTGACGGCACTGGAGCTGAATAAGGAGAAGAGTAATGTGGGGTCAAAGGTTCATGCGTGGAACTAATTACAGAGTCAGTTTCTCTGATAGAGAGGTCAATCATGGATGCTGAAGCTGTTTCCTGAATAGGTCCCAAGCTATGTTTACTCATTTCACCTTTACCTTTCACCCTTTCATTGCCCAAACCTCTATCGAGAACCCAAGCATTGAGTGAGGGTGGCCCAGCAGAAATGGAGGTTCTGAGAGAGGGAGTCCCATGAGAGTTAGGATCTTCTGAAAGCAGATGTTCTGCTGTATCCTTTAGGAGAGACTCTTGCTGTTTCATTGGTTTGTTGCACCTGAAATTGGTGAGGTCAGAAAGGAATGCTGAAGGATCACCCTGGTCCCGGTTTTGTGCTATTAGTAGTGATGTAGCACGTCGCAAGCATTCATCAGCAGGCACAACCTGGTCCCCGGTGTCTTCTGAAGGTGTTTGATCAGTGGTGGTGACAGAGCTATATAGCGGTACAGAATTGTATCTTGTGAGAGGCTTGAAGAGAATGATTTCTTCCTCCTCTAAGGAAATGAATTTTCCATTCATGACAGGGCTACTTGGTTTCTCCTCAAGGATTACCTTCTCACTTTTTTCTGTTGATTGTGTGATTTGCTGGTTGGGATCTTTCTCTTGAGCAACAGTACTAGCAGACCCCATCTTTTCCAACTCTTTCCTGTCTTGAAATTGATTTGATTCAGCAACAGAAAATCTTCTTCCAGATTTATCATAGAAGATCCACTTGCAACTATTATTTGCTGCGATCTTCATTGCAGCATCAATGAAACGATTAGCACGGTATCGAGTTCCATGTTCAAAACTGTCTCTGTGTTCCCAATGACTTGTAAAATCTAATGCCACCTGTGAAAGAGCTACTGGTGCAAAGCCTCTCAATTCGTAGTCTTCCCAAAGAGCAATACTGTGTGGAGGCTTGACTTCGCCACTATTAAAGTCAAACTGATTCAGAAGTTCAAGAAACACTCCAAAGAAATATGACATAGCACTTGTACTTTTATCATCAGATCCATGTGTTTCCAGTTCATCAATAATACTCACTACCCACTCCACAAAAACAAGCAAAGCTGGTAAGAGTGGGCAAGCGTCCACCGAATCTGCCTTCAAACATCTATCAGTAAGACGTCCCATGAAAATGAACAAAGCAGCTACTGCAGCTTGTATTAACGCAATTTGCTGCACTTCAGTTTTACCCTTTGAATCTTTTTGATCTGGGCTATTTATTAGATTCTCAATGACAAAGATGAATAATGAGACAAATTGAAGGGTTCTAAAAGGACCACTCCTGGCTGAATTCATAAGCTGATATGACTCCATTGCAGCTTTTAATGTTGCATCATCTAGCGCCATCAACACATCCAGCTCTTTAACAGTAGATGCAAATGTACAAGGAAAGTCCTCAAAACTGTCAAACATCAAAAAGCAATTTGTGCTGTAAGAAACCATCTTTTGTTTCGTAAGGAGTTCAGAGCATGTTAACTTTAAAAAGCAGTAAGCAAAATTTCAGCTCAGTATGACATAGTGGAAGTACTTTCAGAGCGCATATGATAAAAACATGAAATAGCAACGTCACAGCATAGTTCAGAAGGAAGCCTCAATCATGCTACGTATAACAGAAATTGAGAGAAAAAAAACATAAAACATGATTGCAAGTAACTCTAGAAGGGAACCCTGAAATTGTTTGGTAGAAGCAAAATGTGCTTCAAGGAGTACCTGGATTTTATGAAGAAGAAACTCATTGTTCTAATGATTAGAGACCATAAATGTGTCTCCCTTGAGCCTTCATCTTCAGCTTTCAAAGGCTTGGAATTCGAAAAATCATTAGTGGATTGTGCTTCAGTCCAGACGCTAATTTCAGATGGTCGTAAGAAATCAAAGCAGGCCTCGCTAGAAAGGTAATGTAAATGAGATGACCTGTTCTGGAAAACCACCAAACCAACTGAGAACTACCAAAGTAAAACAAATGGCAGCACAGTAATCTGTTGGTGATAGTGTTAGAGAATAATATAAATTATATTATGGGACCTCACCTACAAGCTTAAGCTTTTAGGTGAGATGGTTTTTTAACATGGTATCAGAGCCTTGTTGACCCAACGGTCACGAGTTCGAATCTCACCACCCCATTCTATTTGATAAAAATCAAGCACAAGGTAATGTGAGTCTGTGCAAGTTTCAAGCCCAAAGGATTTTCACTTGAGGGGATGTGTTAGAGAATAATATAAATCATATCATGGGACTTCACTTACAAGCTTGAGTTTTTAGGTGAGATGGTTCCTTAACAGATAGCATAGCACGTTTACAAAAAAAAAAAGGGGAAAGGAAACAAAAAAATAATGAAAAAGGAGCTGAGACATGAACTTGAGACTTACTCTTTCAAACAGTAAAATAAGGTTATTCCATGCATCAGGGAAAGGATCTTTAACAGCTAAACTTCTTATGCAGTGGTACAAAGCTAGGAACTCATCACCGACATATGTTGCCAACACTGCCAACTGAAAATGGAACAAATTTGGTTATGTGCTATATATATGAAACCAGGATAGCAGACTTTAAAAGCATACAAAGTTATAAAAGCCATTCTCATGACTGAGGAACTTTCATAAGTTTCTCCGCTGATATCATACTAAGGAAGTGGTGTGAATATACCTGATTTTGGGGGTTCCCACTGTCGGGCCAAATTATTGTTGCTTCAAAGTAATGAGCGACTGCGACTGACCACTTGTGGTTCTGTGTGTCAGATCTTTCACACTGTTCTCTGTATCTAGCAAGATCCCCGAGACAAACTAAAAAGCGATGGCATAAAAATTGAAATTTCTGCATTTTCTTGGGCTCGGCAGAAGCAGAATTGGCACCGCTTCTATGGAAGGAAAAATCTTCTGGGAGATCATAATATCTTCTGATTTTGAAGATCAGATTTTGGTAAAATCCAGTTGCTTCAGAGAGAAATGATTTAAATCCATCAACATGGTTGTCACTGCTTCTCTGTGCAGCCACCTTACTTTGTGGTGTCACAAGCGTTTCAGTCTCCCCCCCGAAAGCAGAAATTTTATTTATTCGTTTACGAAAATCATCAATGTGTCTATAATGAAGCTTCCACAGAGAATATTCAATATCTTGAAGCTCCTCCAGTCTGTGATCATTGAGAATTATTTTCTCATAACTCGAGCATATTTTTCGATACAAGTCTTGAACATTGGAGTAAACAAGACCTCTCGTATGAACTAGTGTCCGCAGCTGTTTTTCTAAATTAGCAACCTAAACCACCAAATTTCAAGAGTCAAGACTGGAGGAACAGGAATTTCATTGTAAAGGGGAGACGAATCACACAGTTGAAGCTGCCAAATTTACCTCAACAAGAAGACTTGGTTTTTCTTTCTGGTCCTTAAGAAGTGAATTAGTATCCATGAATGGAAGAAAAAAACTTTTCTGACCTGCCATTTACCAGACAACGTGGGGGGATTGTAAGTGATTAAACAAAACCCGAAACTCCAATTTCGAAGATGTGATTTTTAATATTCATAGAAGTAAACTTTTCCTTAAATACTCCGAGAAAATTCTAAGGGGAACTTAAAAGCAAATGATGAAGAAGTCAACCCCTTGCAAATATAAAGCAAAACACAGGGGAACCGCCACAAAATAATGTCCATGATACCATGTTATATAATAATTAGCCAGAAACAAGAAACAAATTCTCTATTACAGGCAACATGGACTCGAAGAACAGCCTCAGCAGACATCTTATCAAGAATGCTGTTCTCCAAAGCATTCAAAATAGCTTAAAAATGGAAGAATCTTTCAAAAAATGTTGTCAAGTGATCTGATTTCAACAGTACTTAAAATCGAATTGAACTCCTGAAGGAAAATTTTGAAACAATCCAAGTCAAAACAACATGTAACCTCCAAAAACCAACAAGCAATCAAGTATCATGTGAACTCTACCAAAATTAAAAATTATTAGCAGTGTAGTAGAACCACTTAGAACATGATCTTCAACCTGACAATTGAAGTCTGAAAGCAAGCATTATGCAAGTCTAAAAGTGGGAATTGCTCAATTAATTGATGCCAATAAGTTGCAGACTTTAAGCAGCCAGTAAATTAAACGAAGAATTTGCCAACAGTACACTTCGAGAGAA
This sequence comes from Salix exigua, assembly GCA_032356905.1. Lineage (NCBI taxonomy): Eukaryota > Viridiplantae > Streptophyta > Magnoliopsida > Malpighiales > Salicaceae > Salix > Salix exigua. The sequence goes on from CM063598.1 coordinate 11,136,263, forward strand.
TATTTAAAGATTATTCTTTTTTGAATAATCACAGGAGAATTAAAGTGAAGAAAAAAATTCATAAACAAAAATCAGGGAATTCTATAAGGGCACAAACCAAATTCACACAAATTAGAGTTGAACAACAGCAGAAGAGACAGTAAAAGAAATCCACTTGAAATCAAAATATATGGACAGAAACAAGCATGAAAGATATGATCTTTAATGATCATAAAAAGAAGGGGAAGAACTTACTTTGAAAATGAAAAAGAAAAAGACAGTACCTGAGGAAATTAAAGAGTCAAAAACCAACTGAAGAGAAATTCCATTAAGTAGGAGCCAAAGTTTGTAGTAGAAACTGAGACAAAAACAACCAACCAACCAAAAGTGCAGAGCTTAGAGAGAGAGAGAGAGGTGCACAGCTTAGAGAGAGAAGGAAACGCTGGGATTGGAAGAAGCAAGAAGAGTGTACCCACCTCGTACTGGTTCAGTTGTGAAACAGACAAGGTAAGAGGTGGCTGATTATAAGACCGTCGTTGATAGCATTATTTTCTTTTTTTCAACTCCAAATATAATATTTTTTCACTGCCGAAAAGCATACGAGAATCCTTGTTTGTTATGACGCAACATTTATTTTCTAATTATATCAAAATAATATTTTTTTTTAATTTATATATAATATCAGTACATCCAGAATAATTTAAAAATATTTTAAAAAATAACTTAAAATTAAAAAGATATTTTCTAGCAAAATGAATATGGAAAATGAGATAGATAGATAGATAGATCTATTTTTTTACATTAATATAGTAAACAGTTATATATGTTATATTATGTTGTGTGGAAGTCACACTTTCTCAAAAAAATATAATATTTTTTTTCGTTTATAAGAAAATACCTACTTAAAATTAGAGAGAGTAATCAAATTTATCAAATAGAACCTTTTGCACGTATTAGACATTAATCATATTGTCAAAACCAAGAGATAAATTGAATATTCAAGATATAAGTCTTTTCCCCGAGCTACTTAAATCTTTAGGACATCATTAATGACATTGTCTCTACAATTGTTGGCATATCTAGTGTGGGATACAATTAGAGCTTTAGGATTTTAGAAAGTTTTTAACTAGTACAAATAAAATATTGGTCTAAATTATAAAACATGTGAAGTCAATTTATCAATTATCTAGAAGATATTTGTCGGAGAAACTTTATTCTATCATCCCTTAGAATCGAGACTATGATCTTAACATAAACTTCTTGAAAGTTGGTTACACCTTAAACGGCAATCAAATGTATTATGGTCAATGATTATGAATGTAAGTATTTTAACTAGTACAAATAAAATATTGGTCTAAATTATAAAACATGTGAAGTCAATTTGTCAATTATCTAGAAGATATTTTTCGGAGAAACTTTATTCTATCATCCCTTAGAATTGAGACCATGATCTTAACATAAACTTCATGAAAGTTGGTTACACCTTAAAGGGCAATCAAATGTATTATGGTCAATGATTATGAATGTAAGTATTTTATATACGAGTTAAATTATTCACAATAACAACCTCACAATCTTTCAAAGATGAGATGAACTTAATATTTCTCATGCAATTCCACAATTTATCTTGGAAGAGATCAAAGTCTCTTAAATTAGATTTCATAATTTACCTTGAAAAGGAGTGACATGGTCTCTCTAATATGATTATACATTTTTCAAAGATAGAATTAACATGATATATCTCCATAGAAATAATCTTTGTCAAAAGATTTGAAGATACAAAGACTAAATGATCGATATATAAAACTTAAGAGACCATCTTGCTACTTTAAATACCAAACTACATATAGTTTAATAATTCCATAAAGTTCTATGTTTTTCATACACATCTATCATGATATGTAATTCTAGAAACAACAAACCAATGCAGGTCACAATGCTCATGTTCAGGGGTGTTTGAGAATGTGTTTGGAAAATATTTTTGAAAAAAAAAATTATTTTTTATTTTAAACTAAAAAAATTGATGTTTTTAGATTATTTTGATATGCTAATATCAAAAATAATTTAAAAACAAAACATCATTTTGATTAATTTTTAGATATTGTTCATTTAAAAACATATTTATTATTAATGAACTTTTTAAGGTAATTGATTACATGTTTTCATTGTTATTGAAATGAACTAATTTTATCTGTAAAATTAGTTTTATCTCATGAATTTCTCAAAAAAAAACAATTAGTAACTATTACGATTAGATCTAGCTAAATCCATAATATTTTTTTTAAAAAAAATAGTGAGTTTAATGTGATGATGATGGTCTCCTAGCGCCAGAACCCCATGGTGGCTTCCTCAACCCTTGCACGAATCATGATGCAGCACCTAGTGATGCTTCCTTGCCAAGCAAAACGTTGTCGTAGCCTGAATATCGCTTCTAGAACGACCTCTAATGGTAGGCAAAATGATGTACAAAGAAGAAGACAGGGGTAGAATTATGATTCTGCCCTTGCAACTAATACCATTTCACAATACAATATTTTGGACAGAATTATGACTCTAGCGCGCTCTCTCTCTCTATATATATATATATATAAAATATTGATTTTATATCAAAATTAAAACCTATAATAAATTTAACTATAGAGTTTTTCTCCTAATTCGATTAGTATTAATAAAAGTGCTTAACTCAATTTGTTTTTAATTTTTATATGTTTTGTATATATTAAATTTATTTTTAATATAGGTAGCCTGCATGATATTTTTTTCTTTTTTATATAGTAAATTTATTGATTTTGATTGGTAATCAAAAGTATGAAGCATCAAAATCCTTTGTTAAATCAAGCGGTTGTAAACACAAGATGGACTTGTATACATGAATTAATGAAAGTTTGCTTGCATGGTAGACTTTCTTTTTGGATGAACTAGACGCAAATTCTTTCTTTATTTCTTTCTTTTTTTATATAATAAAAAGGGAAAAATAAATAATAAAAAGCAGACGTCAAGATCATCTGGATAAGAGATGTTTACGTGAAGCATGTGGATGAATTATTACATACGTGGTGTCCAACTCCGGGGACCCAATTGAAAGACTATTTTAGGTTGCCATATCGTACAGCTGATCGTAATATCTCGACCGTAAAGTACGGAAATTACCATTGGTTTTTAATACAAGCAAATAGTCACGGGTCTAAAAGTATTTTTGAAAACAATCAAAAAATATTTTTTATTTTTTATTTGAAATTAAAAAAAATAATATTTTAGATTATTTTGATGCGGTAATGTTAAAAATGTTATTTTTAAAATAAAAAAATATCATTTTGATGTACAACTTATATTTTTTTTAATAGACATTTTCTATATTTTTTCATGTTTTTCCAACTATATATTCCAAGTTTTAGCTAGGAGAAATAAAACAATTTTATCCTAACAACATAAAGACTACACTTTGATCCATTCTTCATATAATTTATGTGCTTGTAAAGCTTTAAATTGATTTAAGCATTGTAGGGTTTTTTTTTTTTGCAAGTAAAAATCATAGTTGTCAATACTGTTCTGGTAGCTCGAATGGAACGGAACATTCCCGTTTCGGAGCGTTCCGGCGTGCCGTTTCGGTATCGTACTGTTCATATATAATTAATTATATATAAATAAAAAAAATAAAATATTAATTTAACAAGCATAATTAAAATTTGAATTATTTTTTATTTAAAAATTTAAAATATTTTGTTGTTTTTAAATTATTTTGATGTATAGATGTCAAAAATAATATTTTAAAAAAATAGATTATGAACCCGGAACGGCACGCTCGGAACAGAACAGAGACGTTCCTGCCAGAATTTGGTCAGAATTTCCAGAACGGACCAGAATTAAAATCGAGATGAAAATAATACCGTTTTGTCTCGATTTTTTGAATAGAACTAAATAAAATTAATAACTATGAGTAAAATCATCATTATAGCCCAAAATTATCCCTCTAAAAAAGCTTAGGTTCAATGATTTTTTTTTCTCGTCTTTATTATCGCCTAGATATTATCCGTATAGATCTAAAAGTAAGACCACTAGTCTTAGTCTTTATGGTTGACCTTGATCTCATAGAAAATCTCATTCCAACATCCAATAACCTAACAACACACACACATATATATCAAAGATAAGACAAAAAGCTTAATTTAGATAGAAGATTCTCTGTTGTGTGATAACATGTTGCGCTCATCTATATTGCCAAGATGAATTTGGACCACTATAATGACCTATTTGACCCCAAAAAACATGTCTGGAATGTAAAAAGTAGTTTGGAATTGGTGATTCAAGATATCAACACCATGTTAAAAATATTTCCTGTCATTTTTTGAGGATTTACACAAGCTTGGTATCATAATCTAAAACCCGAATCCATATATATATTTTAGATTTGTGTAATAAATTGATCTCTCATCTCATCACGAGTATATTTTCCAAGAAAACAAATTCAATAAAAAAAAAATTTAGACCTTTTAGTGAAACCTACCTAGATTGCCTGCCCCCTTTAGTTTTTCTTAATTAATAATAATTGTATGTTACATGAAATTGGATTGGATATCTGATACAATGTGAAGTCCTAAACTGGGAGTTGAGCGGGGCCAGGATTTTCCCCACCCAGTCCAAATTTACAGCAGCCCATGGATTAAGATGCTAAAATCCAGCTAGCCCATCTCAAACAGGCTAGTGTATCAGACATCCAATAATAATCTGTATTGACATGGTATATAGTAATTATTGATTTGTTTGGGGGGGTATTTTAGGTTATTCAATATTTCAATAAACAGTAAAATAATAAAAAAAAACTCTTAAAATTTATAAAAAAAAAAAAAATCAATAGCTTTTAGTACGAGTATTTAGGTATTCTTGTTTCTTATACAATATGATCACACATGAACTCTTGGGTCTAAGAAATTTAATTTATTGGGTAGGGGGTATTAGGGTTTTTCAACTTCTTTTTTGTTAATTATTGGTTTGCTTGAGGGTAGTGATGTAATTTAACTCTAAAATAATATTTTTTTAGTTTAAAAAAGTTACTAGGTTGGTGAGGAGCGCTAGTGGTAAGAAAATGATCATTGGTTATATCATTTTCTCTTTATTTCATTATAAGTGGCACGAGTTGGTTAGCCCGCGCGTTGCGCCGGGCTTTTTATATATAGCAAACTGATTATTTATGTGGTAAGCAAAGAATTTTTTAGTTGATAAATAGAGAATTGTAAATTTTAAATTATGCTATAATTTTTTTTTATGTATTGAATTAGTTGATTATTGTTATAAGCTTAAATACTCAGATAATAATTCAATTTCGAAATTTAAAAATTATAAGCGATAAAATTTATGAAAGATCAGCGAATTGTAATTTGAGTATTGCAAGACCATAATTGATTAATTGTTTAGTATATATTAATTGTTTTGATGGTTATTTAATTGGTTGATGTAAATTTGTAATCAATAAAATGAATGAAAGATGATTTTTTGTTGTCTTGAAATGAATGTGTTGATGGTTAAATATTTTTTAACAGTTACTAAGCAGTTAACTGGTTGATTGCAATATTGTAATCGCTGAAATCTATTAAAGATAGAATATTTTTTGTTTGCATTGATCTGGTTGGTTGTTGACATTATTTTACTGGCTTGGAGAATAATTTAGTCACAGTTTGGATTTGAATTGTGTGTTGATTTAATTAATTCATAGATTGCAAAATTGCAATGTTTTGATTATCTGGTGTGTTTTAATTGGATTGATCATTATATAATCAGTTGGTCGAAAAAATATAATAGATTATATTGATTAGAGATTTTTGTTTGCTGTAGTCAATTGAGATTTTGTTGGTGGTTGGTTTTGTTGTAATTGTATGGCCAATCATCTAATTTTTATTTATTTATTTGTGTTTACTGGTTATGGAAATATTTTTTGTATCCATTTGTATGGTGAATTATTTGATTGTTTGGTGTGATATTTTTTTGTTGTAGCTTATTGATCAATTTGTGAATGTGTTTTAATCGGTTATTTGTAATTGTGTGGCTGATCATTTGCTATTATATAACTATATTAAATGTATCTCAGAGTACTTATATTACTTTTTTATAGTAAAAAAATCCTAGGTCATGTTTTCTTTTCCCTATATATATTCTTAGGCGAAAGACTAAAAATATATATAAAAAAATTAACACCATTATTGTCAAAACAATAGAAATTATTAAATTATGAAGAGCAAAAAAAATATTAACAAAAGAGTTACTAACAAAAATATTTGTTATTATTATTTTTGTTGTTGTTGTTGTTGTTGTTGTTGTTGGTATTATTATTCTCATTATTGTGTTAAGTACACTTATATATACATGGACAAAAGTAAACATTATTCTACAAATAAAAAAAATTAAATTTGTGAATGTGTTTTAATGTGTTTTAAACATTAAAAAAAGAATTAATAGAATATATTATTTGAAGGATAAAATTAGCAATATTAATAAAAAAACAATTAAAATAATTAAATTTCCATGGAAAATTATTAAAAAAAAAGCAAAATATTTGTATAAAAAACAATAAAAAAATCAATTGATAAAAAATAACAATAAACATTAAAAAAAGAATTAACAGAATATATTAAAAAAAAATATATTGAATTAATTCAAATTGAAGGTTCAAATTAAAAAAAAAAAATGGAGGACCAAAAATAAATAATGCAAACTGCGGGAGGGACTGAAATAATAAAATCAGAAGAACAGGGACTGAAATCAAACTTTGTATATATTACCAATTTCAATTGGAGGACCAAATCAAAGAAATCAAAACTTCCGTACCGGAATAATTGAAGGAATAAAAAATAAATACAAAAGCAAAAGTATAAGGACTGACATAAAACTTTCTTATATAATCAATTTTAATTGAAGGGCACAATTGAAAACAATAAAACTTTAATTTGAATAAATCAGTAATAACAACGAAATCAAAACGTCAGGGACCAAACTAAACGTTACACAAACATCAGGGACCGGATCTGACTTTGGGGGCGGCAAGAGAGAGAAAATATAATAAAATAATGGGTCAATTACCAATACACCCCTGTCCCCACCCATAATTACAAAAATACATGCTGGGAAAGGACAACACTGCCCCCATTTCCTGTTAGCAATTTTGTCGTTTTCTGTGCTCATTTTCGTCAGCGCACTGTGCCAAAAAAGCGAGAAAACCCGAGAGAGTCCCTGCAACTATACACTATTTTGTTTTAGTTATTTGTTAATGTGTTTTTCAAATATAGTTGTTTTATAATTGATGATCCTTTCTTTCCATTCATGTCTCTTTTTTACCTTGAAATTAAATTATAGTCATTGTTATTGGTATTTCATTTCATTTTTTTAATTTTGATTTCTGTATTTAAGTCGATTCGATTCTTCTACTTTTAATTTATTATCTTGTTCCTTTACCCTTCTATTAAATTTTATAGCTTTCAATATTATCCTTCAAATCCAGTTTATAATTTTTTTTCAATGATAATAATAATAATTTCAATTTTATCTCTCTTCTCTTGATTTCTTTTGTTTTCCTTAGCTCTTGTCAAAGTTTTATAATTTTCATTTATATCCTTCATATATATATATATATATATATATATATATATATATATATATATATATAGACTTTCCCATCAACAATTTTCCATTAAAATGTTTTTATCTCGAGGTTCTTCCCACCTTCAGCCTCATTAACAAGATGACTTTTTTATTCCATTCATACGAAGGTTGAAAATGTCGACATGCTTTCTAATATTAATTGACCCCACGAATGAATAAATCCACTCATCACATGATTGATTGAATTGGAGCTTGACATGCGGGAGAGATGAAGTTCGTAGAACAAATTGCAGGGGAAGGAGATGATGTTGATTGGCACGCAAAGATCCAACGAGGGGACACCACTCCAAACGGTGCACATGGAACCTTCAATTTTCTCAATTAATGACCCACCAACTATAGGACTCGGACTATACCATAAGATATATAAATTGTTTTTGAAAATATTTTTTGTTTAAAATTATATTATATTGATTTTAAAAAATAATATTATCACATCAAAATAATCTAAAAACACTAAAATATTTTAATTTAAGTAAAATAGATAAGATATAAGATAGTTATTTAATAAATATCTCCCCCACCAAGTTTTATTGCTCTTCCGATTACCGTCCCTCTATATTTTTTGTTTCTTTCCTTCCATCATCACAGTCCCACTATCCCTACCGCCTTCACTTTCACGTCCCCATTTTCTACAGTTTTGGTCTTCTCCAAGTCAAAAAAGGAAACTCAAAATCAAGTGTTAGATTCAACGAAAGAGGAACTCCCTTTGCATGATTGCTTTTCCAGCACTCAAGTGCTTGAATATCTATCTAACCAAGGAAAACTCAAATGTGCCTTTCCCTTCCCCACCAGTTCTGTTCTTACACAACTGGGCCCCATAGTTTACTAGGATTCTACCAATCTGATCATCAAAACTACTAAATTTATTGCTTCCTTAATAACCCTAACTAAACCTATCCTCCACTCCAAAGCAACAAAAAAGGGCTGCACTGTATCACATGTTCAAGCTTCCTATATACATTATATAGTGCAATCGGAGCCTGCCAACCACAATTTTTGATGGGACATGTCTATATAATGTAATCAAAACCCTGCCAAGCACAAATTTTTATGGGACCTATTACAGTTCCAATGGTCAATTCCTTGTCCAACATGGGCCATCACGGCATACACTATAACACTGTTCAGGATAGACTAAAAATAGATGTTCCGAGCCGTAAGTGTGGTTTTTCAACAGATGTCTCGGGAAGGAGTTCTCAGCAAGAACGAGTGGGGAAACGATAGAAAAGAGAAACAGAACGTAACAGTGCTTTTAATACAGGCAGCACAGAGAGTTGCTTGCCCCTCGCCCCTCACGGCATCTTTTTTCTCTGAAGAAGAGACTGAAAACGATAGGGATCAACAAGATTCCTTGGCCATCTATCCACTCTTTCTATGACAGCAGAACTGGTCCAAAGTTGCTTTTGCCCATTTGATACGAAATCTTTTACCATAAACCCTTTCCCTTCCTCACTGTTCTTACATTGCCTCTGAAATGAGTTGTTGAACGACTGAATTGGGTTTCAGTCCATTAATTTTTGCATTTATTGGAAGGGTAGAGAACTGGACAGTGAGTGATTGTCGTGTTCATATTCAAAATTATAGTGATCCTGCATTTACTCGGAATTTCATTAAAAATTGTTTGACAGCTAAATTAAGTGAGAGAACTACCAAATGGCACTTAAATTGACTAGACAGATACTACATGTAGCGCAACGAGCTAGATGATACAGAAAAAGTTTAACCCAAATTTAAGTGAAGTCCAGCTATAATGGTATGATATCTAAATATTGAATTGCTTTTTTTTATCAGAATTTACTACCAGCAGCACTTTATTGCAAACTTAACCGTTACAGGAGTCAATTTTTGACTCTTTCTTTGCTCTTTACTTTTTCAACTTTCCCATAAACCAAACACTTTAATGTCATAAAAAGGCCTGATTGGGAACAAAAATTGAAAAAACAACGAGACATACAATTGAAGCAAGGATCCTCCCATTATCTTCAAATATCCAACATCAGATTTTTTCCCCTTACTCTCATAATCAGCACCATCAATGCCAGCAATAATATATATAACTATATATAAAAATCTTACATGAAAAAAAAGGATTAAAAATGACATTTATTACGATTATTTTTATTCAAGTTGAAGGACTAGCAGAACCTGAAACCCTTGGCGAAGTAACAGGAAATAGAGGTAACAATCGGGGCTCAGCCTCTCTTGGAGTGGATCCGGGTGATGGATGAAAGTAAAATCCTCTCTCTTTTATTGCTTTCTCCTCTGCATCAGTATCCATTACTTTAGCATTAACGAAGTTTTTGTTGTCGTTGTTGCTGCTCATGGGACTAAAACAATTAGTACTCTTCGCTGATCCGGAACGGTCAAACGGGTCGGGTATTAAGGGAGTCACCGGGCTTAAAATAAGAGAAGGGAAATCGAGAATGCTCGGGGAGAGAATCTCTGGCTTTCTTGGAGAAAAACCTGAGCTAGGTCGAGCAAAAAGCGGATTTAAAGGGTTGATCTTGAGGTTCTTGATTGAGTTTCTACGTTCATAAAGTTTGAAGCCGGAAGATTGGTTCTTTTTTGGTATGGACTTAATTGGAGGGATGCTGTGGTTTTTAGGAGATGGGTCGGGTTGTGAGATGGTGGGTGTGGTGGAGGTGGTGGTGGGTTTAGGCGATCCGGTCAACATCTGGACTACTTGTTTGAAGGAAGAAGTGTCAGCTTGTACAAAAGTTGTCGGGTATGGGTTAGTGGATTCCGATCTGGAAATGGGTTTGGGTGATGGAAGTGGTGGTGGGTAGTTAATATTGTTGTTGAGAGCAGCATTATTTGTCGTTGCGGTGGTGGAGCTACTGTTACTATTGCTGCTGCTGCTGCTGCTATGGCTATTTGGTGAAGGAAGGAGTGATTGTGGGCTCTGGTTATCTTGGTGATGTCTTGGTGAGGTTTCCATTGATGACTCTGTGGGTGTTTTTCTCGCTCTCCAATTTCCCTCTTCAAGTTGGAATGAAGAGAGAGAGAGAGAGATGGAGAAGAAGATGGAGGAAAGTCTTATGAAGTGAAGGGAAGTAGAGAGACTTTGTTGCTTCCTTTGGTTTGGTAAGAGATGTTTTGGTCTGGCGGGGCCCAGACTTTGAAGTGTCCTAAGCTTGGAGAGAGTCTCACGCTTCCATTCAGAATTGATCTTTGAAATGGGAGATTAATTAGGGTTTTGACCACAGAAGAAAGAGCTTCTAGGTCTTAAATATTCAACATCAAATAAATCCTGGCCACTACTTTGATAAAATTATCGATCCACGTCAAAATAGATTAATTGGTTTTTTTTAAAAAAAAATATTGAAATACATGGCGACGAAGTCAGAGAAATTTAAAATAATTGATGATCTTGATTTTTTAAAAAATGATATTGTTTGGAATATTTAAGAATATTTAAGTTTTGTCTGTAATATTTTTAAGAGATTTAATATCTTTTGTGCATGTATGTGAATCTCCTGTTAAATCATTTGAAGAAATAAAAAAATATTAAAAAATCAAAATGCATCGCAAAGTCTTGTATAAATATTTGTTGTTTTTATTTAGAGATCATCGTTATTGAAATGTTATCATTGATCACATTTATGCATTGGATAATATATATTGGGTTTGATCAACTAATTTAATTTAAAAACTATTTTGTCATTGATTTAATTTAATAAAAACCAGAGACGACATGGAATTGAGTTTTGATTCTGTTTACACTTTATCACATTGCATTGTACTTTAATCATTGTGTTATAATATTAAATATTTTAAAATATATCGATTCACTTCAATTAAAAAATAATAATTAATTGTATTTTTAATAAGATCGAGAATTTTAATTAGTAATAAAAATGCCAACGCTATTTTTTTCTTTAAGAAAATAAATAGTTTTTCATTTAAAAAACAATTCCTTCCTATACTTTTTGAACAAAAAAATAATTCAAATCGACATGTGAATGAAATTACTTTAAATTCTCTTAAATTAAACAATGAAATATAAAAAAATCCAAATTTTAAATTAACAAAATAAAAAAATCAAGAGATAAAACAGGTTCTGCCCCTCTTCCTCGTGCATGATTAAGATACAAGAGACCTAATTCTTGAAAAGAAATTTAAGAACGCAAAGCTATCATATGTCATCATGATGTTTTTATTTTTCTTTTTCTCCATCTATAAAACAATATGCTAATAATTTAGAGCATGGAAACTGAGCACACGCGCTTAGGTAGGTGGCTGCCTGTTTTTATGTGAATCCCAGCTGGTAACATGCCATTGGCGGTGACAAAAATGGGTGGGCCCGGGCTGTACGTGACTGAGCCCGAGAGAAATGGTCAAAAAAGAGTTCAATATCTGGCATTGACTTGCAGTGCCCCTCCAGTCTGACTTTGGTAAGCGAAATTAGAACAAACATGTTATTCGACTTCGCCACGAAGACAGCTGATAATATAATAAATAAATGTAAGAACAAAAAATTGATTTTTATTCGGTATTTTTAAAATCTATCTACATATCTTAATTTAAAATTAAATTATATAAAATTTATTAATATAATCCAAACAGCTTGATATATCTAAAAATAACTCAAAAAATCTATAAAAAATAAAATATAACTATATTTTTTAATATTAAAATAGCAAAAATATATCGGTTTAATCTGGATACTTTGAAAACTTTGTTTCTTTTGAAATTATATTTTACTTAATTATATAATAATAAAAATAAACACTTGTAATTAAATATCAGGATGTTTGTTTGAGATGATATAATAAATTATTAGGAAATAAAATATAAAATAAAAAGAAAAAAATTGGATACAAATCCAACATTAAAAAAAAAAAAACTATGAACGGTAAAGGAGGCGCATCATACCTGTAGTGTGTATAGGATAATTTAATAGTCGTTATCATGGTTTCATTCTTGATGAAGCATTCATGGGATTAAAATATTTTTCGGGTTTATCGCCGGTAGATGATTTGAAGGTCTAAGCCATAACCAATTCACTAGTGTTTCTAAATATGCTTTGAAAGTGTTTTTTTAAAAAATTTAAAAATATATTTTTATTTTTGATTTTTTAAAAAAATATTTTTCTGATATATTTATAAATAAAAAATAATTTCAACAACACTCTTAATCACAGTATTGTAGAGTTTGGTCTGATTTGAATTGGGACACGGTTTCTTCTTAGTTTATTCGAAGAATTTTTATAAATCGCCATTATTTGTTTTAAATAAAATAAATTTAGTATCGAAACATTCAAATTGGGAACATAATATTTTGACCATATACGACAATTATACCCTCATTTGCATATCGTAATTCCCACTTTGCCTCTTGCACCGGCACACACGGGGCATGGATTAATGGACCCATGAGATTATGTCAACAAAGTTAAATGATGAAATCATGTGTGTGTTTGTCATGTACAAATTATTTAAGTACAGGTCGATCAGTCAGACCGACCCTCGAGAGAGTTCATGTCCCCACTCGCCCATTGATGTCGATCCACCGAGCAAGATTGGTTAGAGAGAAAGACACGTCAATCCATTGGAAAATTATTGATATTGCGATTGATTTCCTTATATTATTATAATTACTTTCAAGTCTTAGCAGATTAACATTATTTTATTTTATTTTTTTGTGAGATGACAAACTTTAATCTTGTTACGTCTCTGAAAATTGATATTTAACAATGACGAGATTATTATCGTTTTCTACTCGTTTGATATTATGTTTTAAAAGTAATTTTGGAAAAAAAATATTTTTATTTTTTATTAAAAAAAAATATATTTGATATTTTTAGATCATTTTTATGTGCTAATATAAAAATAAAAAATAATAATTTTAAATAAAAAATATTTTCAAAATATACTTTCAAATAATTCCCTTACTGTGAAATTTAAATCTCTTCTTTAATCGAAGAACACGGACATACTATGAAAAAATAGCTTCCAAAACCTTTTTCTTCTTGAAAAAACCCATCCATCACTTGTGTTTTAGTCGTTGAGAATCATATGATGTTTTTCTCTTCAAATTCATCCTTGCTTCCTCTTCCCTCATTTGTTTTTCTACTAAACATACTATATATTATTATGAATTTGTGTTTGGTCTAATTGAGATTAAATTATTTGTTTTGAATTATTATTTAAGATTATTGCAGCTGTTCTGCCTATAAATCTCGAATTCAAATCAGAATATATATTTCTAATAAAAATCTTGAATCACTATAGCTTTAATTGCTAAACTAGATTTATAAAATATGATTTTAAATATGATTTTCAAGATTTGTTTTATTCTCATCACAAAAATAAAATAAAATTATTGGAGCTGCATTCCAGGCAGTGGACAAATCATAGAAGATTCGGTCTTGCTCTACTCAATTCCCTCGTTGGAAACTCGTGTTCCAGTCGTCGTTACATGTTTTTTTCAGAGTAACAATGATAACCAGTTACCATTGGATGTTTGTAAATATAAATCTTCCACCAGCAATATTCACAATCATGATGTTTGCTGGCGTTGCAAGCATAGTCCGAAGAGAATAAATAAACAAATCCTCATCAATACATTAATTTAAAACCATGCACTCATCCTTTTATAATTTATAATTCATGCTTTATATGTATTATTTTATGCAGCAAAACAAAATTATAACATGGTCCCGGTACAGACAACCTAAGTCTACGACCAAATGATCTCACTGTGGAACCAATGTCTCGGTAGTTCCACATTTTAATCAAGTAGATGCCCGTACAATAATATTGTTTAACAGTCAAAATCCGGGGGGCGGCGAGAAAGATCGTCAGAGTGAATTTCGTGGAAGGTGATGAGAGACTCGAACTTGGTTATGCATGCGCACATTGAAGTGGACACTCATCTGCCAGCATCGAAAGCTACATCAACATGACAAAAGTGAAAGCAAGAGGTGAATCCAATTCTCATTTTCGATGAGTTGAAATTGAAATTGAAATTGAAAGAAAGCAAATTCTATTTCTTAAAATGTTTTTATTTAGAAATATATTAAATATTTTTAAAAAGGGACCACAATTCTCTTTTTGAGTGCAGCACTTGTACAAACAGGACACTCTCTCTCTCTCTGTTGTTCTTGGGATGCTGTGTCTTGTTGTATCTTCAAATAGTGTTTTGAAACATTTTCAGAATGATTTTGAAATGATATAAAATCTGATAGATGTTTTACTTTTACGAAATCTTTTGAGACATTACTCGAGAGGTAACCACGTCCAAATTTTGTAACATGCGAGGAGGAGTGATTTCCAGTGTTTTGTAGCTATCAGGGGCGGCAGCAAAAATCTTACCCAGGTCCTTGATCCTGTAAAATCTTTGCATACAAAGTTTTTTTTAATGCTCGGGGTATCCGGTTCAGGTTACGCGTATCCCAACTAATCTTTGGGCTCATTGAATATCCTGCAATCTCAGTGAACAGGTAAGACACCGCGGAGATAATAGACATGTCTGACAAGGCTTGAACCTGAGGTAGGAGAAAGACAAACTCCTTCTTTGACCACCAACTAGATCTTGTTGCAATTGCTTGTAGGACTTCTGAAAATAACTAATCCATTCTATTAATTACTGCAAAATTACCCGAAGTTGCTGCAAGATCTTGCAGAATTAGGGTGACACCTGCAATTTTATGGCCCGATGGGTATTACGAAGAATATCCTGCTATTTAACCATAGTTTTAGTTTGGGAATAAAGAGTTTGTTTTTATATTATCTCAGGTTTAAGTTATTATAGTCATTGAAACTTTACATGTTGGTTAACTTTTTGCACACAATCTGACCTAAATAATGATAAAAATTATATTCTATTGTTTAAATGATCTTGAATTAAAATCAATAATTTTAACTTTTACTTGATATAAAAAATCAAAATATACAAGTAAATTTTTAGTTAAGAAAAATGTCCAAACTCAATGTGACTTGAACAGGGGAAGAACAATTCTAATTAAACTAAGATGTAATTCTAATTAAACTAAGATGAGGGATGAAATTTTGATTCCCTTCCAAAACATTAGATCGGACCTGAAGTGCCTACAAGGTCCGACAGTGCCTATACAATACTTTCTCTCGATGGACTAACTTTCTATCCCTTTTTAGTGGGTAAGCCAATCATCCCCTCAGATAGAGCTTTTACTCTCAAACAAGACTATTTGTATCATGTATTAAACAATTATTTTATATAAAAATTTCAATTTTTAGTTTAATTTTCAAAATATAATTTATATTATTATTAAATATGAACAAAATATATATCTAAATTAATCCAAGGGCATAACTCTACTAATCAAGCTCTAAATTTGTTTTCTAGGGTTCGAATCTTACAAATTTTAGGGTAACCCTAGGGTTACTAGAGTCAAGCACACACAACAATCAACATAGTCTTTAAGGCTACTTTCTGTCATCAATGATAATTTAAGCAATGGAAGGTGCTTTAAACCTAACAAAAAAACGTGTTTTATAGGTAGGTATTCATGCTTCTTAAATCCATTCTCGACTTTTCATTTCATTCGTCAGCGTTAGAAAGAACATCATCATCTTAGTAGGGTTTTGAGAAAACCAACCTCGTCAAGCTCCAATTAAAGTCTTGCTCGAATGTTTAAACATGAGTCCCAACTTTCAAAATCCAACCCAAGACTTTCATGGATTGTCTTTCAATTGATATTGTATATCTGATAGCTTTCTTTCACCAAACTGGTTCAAATCATAGAGGTTTAAATATATATATATTTATATATGTTGTAATAAGAAAAACCTCCCGCTATCTTGTAGCTTGATGAACCAGAGAAAACAATCTTGCTTTCGATAGACGTTATCGCTCTTTTAATTCTTTTTCTTTTTTGCAGAAGATAATAGACGTTATCGCTATTTTTTTTTTCTATTTTTTGCAGAAGATAATAGACGTTATCCTTGCTTGTAAAGCAAACTGGAAAAAATAAAGTTTGATTCAAGCTCCATCTCACCACCATAGAAAGGGAAATAAAGGGCAAAATGAAGAAAATATTCTTATCATAATTAACCCGGTTGACACTCTCAAACTAGTTTAATGGCTTGAAATGGGAGTAACTGGGAAATTTTGACTGCTATGACTAAACCAGTGCTGGATTCTTAAGAGCTCAGATGAAACTTTGACTTGGATGTTTCAACCACATCGCAAGAAACATGAACCGCAAGGATTTCTCTTTACCAGATGCTTCGGCGTGAATTACATCCTACACCATGTGGGGGGGATAAATCTGGTTTCTTGACAGTGCTGCAGGTTGAAGATATAAAAATATTTCATGACTATTTTTTTGCCTTTGTCCAAACGGTGGAAGCTGTTTTGGAGGTTTTTCGAGGGTTTTTTTTAAGGAAAAAAACAATTATTTATAAATATATTAAAAGAATATTTTTGAAAACATTTTTGAAATAGAATATGAAAATATTATAGATTTATATAACGAACCACACTGCTCCTGTCCGACAAGAAAATCTGGCAGAGTGAAGGTCAAAAGTTTCGGCTATTAAATAAAGGTCAGAAAATGTGGGATGAGCTAGAAAATGCATTTCAAGGTCATATTCAGTGCATCAATGGCTTCTTCTTCTTCTTCTTCTTACCTTTCAGGGTACTCATGGGCCATTCATGATGCGGATTCTTCGTCTTTTTCTCAGTTAACGTTTTAACTAATTAAATATATAATGATAAAACTGAACAAATAAAGATAAAATAAATTTGATTCAACTCGAATTAGTATAACGAACATATTCCGAGGTGATAGAAAGCGAGTTAACTAGTATTAACTCGTTAAATTCATAGTTTTGATATGAGATTGACACAACCTAGTATAAAATAAAATAAAAAACTATAAACCTATTTTTACAAAAAACAATCAAAACATAAAATAAGTAGTAGTAGTAATCAAGGTTGTCAATACCGTTCTAGTTTTTCTATTGCAACGAAACATTTCGGTTTCGAAGCGTTTTAGCGTGCTGTTTCGGAATTGTATTGTTCATACATAATTAACTATATATATATATATATAAATTAAAATATTAATTTAACAAGTATAGTTTAAATACAAGATAAATTAACTTTAAATTATACAATACAAACACAAAGTCAAACAAACACAATCTCAAAATTAGAAACATCTCTAAAATTCTAAAAAATTATGATAGTAAAATGTTTTAAAATAAAAGAAATATTATAATTTTGAGCCGGAACGGTACCGAGGCGTTCTGGCCGAAATTTAGATGGAATTTTCCAGAACGGGCCGGAATTAGAACTGAGATGAAAACGACACTATTTTGTCTCGGTTTTTTTAATGGCACGTAATTATTATTATTATTCAAACTCATGACTCGAGTTATTAGATCAGACTCAATTGATCAAATATTGAATGATAAAAGTCTTTTAAAAACTTTTATGCAAAAGAATCAAAACAAAAAATAACAATTAAATGATTGAGGATAAAAATAAAATTAGAGAAGAAAATAAAAAAGAAAAATAATTTTAATAAGAGAAATACAATTAAAATATTGAGGACCAAATTGAAAAAAAAATACATCACAAATAAGGATTGAATATTAAAATTAAAAATAAATAAAACTTTTACAAAAATAAATTAAGAATAAAAATTAAAAAAATAAGGACAAAAATTGAAATAACAACAACAAAGATTACAAAACTTTAATTTTGTGGGGGAGGGGAGAAAAAAAAGTTCCACCAATAATAAACTATCACAACTCTACCAAACATGTGTTGTAACAAGTTCCTCGTGTGTTTAAGCATAATACGTGCGGGGACTTTATATGTGCATGTTAATCTCTGTACAATATAATTGATTAAACTTTATTTAAATGCATACAATAATTATCTATCTATGCTTTTCGTATGATTAAACTTTATTTTATTTTTTAACGTTTATTTTATAGAAATTAGATTTCATATTTTTTTTATATTAAATACTCGAGGTCTAGTGACTCATCTTATATATTTACATAGTTAACATATTTATTTTTTTAAATAACTGATTTAGCTAATTACTAGATTTGTTTTCCGTGATCCACCACAAGCTAGATGAACTTTTTTTCGACACAAAAAGAATATTTGGTTAAAAAAAATTCAATGCTGAGTCATTAGTAATTAAAATAATATAAAAAAAAATTAAATAAAAAGAAAAAAAAACAACCACAAAAGAGAAAAAAAACAAATTTGAGCTTATCATGATTACCAAATAACTCAATGTTGAAAAGTAAGACTATGATTTTTCTAAACAAAATCCCTATTATATTAGGTGAACACAAAAACCCTTTGACCATGGACATAAGATTTATCTAATATCATAGAAAGAAAATAAGGATCAAATCTACAAGATTAAAATATCATAAGGGGATAAAATTGTAAAACATCTATAATTTGATATATTATTTATAGATAAAAAATACTAGAGGGTGAAATTAAAAGGATGAATTTCTTTTAATTTTATCAATTTTTTTTTATCTATCAGATTTAACCACCGTTCTTTTAATTGTTATTTGTTATATATAAAATAATTTATAAAATAAGATTTTTTTTAAGAGAAACTTCTCCATCTTTCAGTTTATTTCCAATCATATTGCAATTCATTTTATTTAAAATAATTTATGATTTTCAACCTTTTGGTCTATCACATTTGGGGTCCATTATTTTCATTGCTATTTTTTAATTAAATTGATTTATAAAATGACTTTTTTCTAATCTCATTATCCTCCAACCTTTTCATTTGTCTGTTTTGGTCCCCAACCTTTTAAAAAAGTTGAAAAAAAATTAAAAACATTATTTTGCAGCTTATTTTCTTAACATAGCAGAAAACTGGAAATTACTTTTCAAACCTGCTACTACACCCAAGAAAACAATCAACTTTTCAAAAATAAACTTCTTTCCAAGAAACAAACAGACGATTAACAAATGAGTACACAGTGAAATGCTGTAGTGCAATTTAGTTTTAATGCAGGCCGGTGTTAAGCTTCAACTGTTACTTCGATCTGTTCATGGCCGAGTCTAGTTCGAGCCGAGCCCATGAAAAGTCATGCTGCCGGGCTCCGCTGGAGGTCATATTATTATTTTTTTTAAAAAAAAAACATGACTCAACTTTTAATTAGACAATAACATATTATAGACTCCATTGAATATTAAGATTTTTTATATAATTTTTTTTAATTATATTATAAAAACATATGGTAAACACCAACCTAAAAATAAAAAATTATTTGAGACAATGATAAGCCTATTGAAATCAAACAAAAACATACCTTGTTGTTTATTTCCAAACCAATTCAATATTGAAATATAAAATCAAGAAAACAAACAAGAATAATTAAAGGATAAAAAAATCATATCCAGCCAATGAGTAAACTAGTCAAATCTATGAACCGGATAACACATGGTAACACTCCAAATCTGTGAACCGAGTTATGGTCTACAATGCAGTTATAATCTATTCAATAAACATATTCACAGAGCAGGTGTTAAATCCAATTCCTAGTATTATCATCTATATAATAAGTGTTGTAGCTATAATGATTTATATACTTTGTCGGTGTTTGTTATGTCTATTTTCCTTTTTATTAATGACACAAACTTATTACATGGTTTGTAAAATGTATTTCTTAAGTTATAATATTTCTCTTAAAGATTTTGTTTGTTATGATTTGAGTTCTAACAAATTTGATTTTTTTTAAAATTATTATTTTTTTTTTAAAATATTAGTATCTCTTCCCTATTCATGTTGCACCTTCCTTTGTGGCTCCAATTCTTTCTACTTTTAAGGATTTGTCATCTTGCCAAAAATTATATATGAAAAATGTCAACCAACTTTATTCTTTCTCAAGGTTGCTCCATCACTTAAGAATACTCTCAAGATTGTTTTACATTTCTTTTTTAGTCTCATATTATCTCATTCCCATAATCAATACAACTTTTTTACTATTATATCCACTAATGCTTCATTATGTTTTTTTTTTCTCCTAAGTTATCAGACATAAGTGTTGGCAAAAAGGAATATATGTGGAGTTTTAGGCTATTTTTGATAATTTATCATTGGTATGTAATTATTATTTGTAATTGTGTAGCATCAGATAGTGGTGTTTTATAATTTATATTTACATATATTGGATAATTTTGTTGCATGTTTTTTTTTTGTTCTTGTGTTTGATTGCTTTGTTTTGGTAACCATATTTACAATAAGAATACTATTGTTTCATCGCATAATAGAGTCGGATCATCTTCCCCACTAGACTTTACGACAAAGAATGCACATTATGTTTTTTTTTTCTCCTAAGTTATCAGACATAAGTGTTGGCAAAAAGGAATATATGTGGAGTTTTAGGCTATTTTTGATAATTTATCATTGGTATGTAATTATTATTTGTAATTGTGTAGCATCAGATAGTGGTGTTTTATAATTTATATTTACATATATTGGATAATTTTGTTGCATGTTTTTTTTTTGTTCTTGTGTTTGATTGCTTTGTTTTGGTAACCATATTTACAATAAGAATACTATTGTTTCATCGCATAATAGAGTCGGATCATCTTCCCCACTAGACTTTACGACAAAGAATGCACAGTAAGTCTCAAGTTCAAGTCCGAGCATGCACTCTTTGTAAAAGCTGGAACAATCAGGATTTTACTTATTCATATGGGTCCACAGAGTGTTTTTTTTTTTTTCAAGAAATAAAGTTTACTCACATAAAAAAAAATGTTAGATCATTATGCTGTAAATTTAGATGAAAGATTATAGAAAAGCACTTAAGAGCAAGTCTAATGTTAGAAATTATTTTTAAGAGTCAAATATATAAAATGGCTCCTGGAATAATGTTTATATGTTTTTATTGTTGATGTGTGCTTCAATAATAGCCATTTTTTTATATTATTTAAATATAGTATAATTATACAATTAATTAATTAATATGATATAATCAAATAATTACTTTTAAAAAACTCTCTACCAATAAAATTATTGTTTTTTAATTATATTTAAATAAAACAATAAATTTAAAATAATAGCATAATTATACAATATAATTATATTTTAATTATATTATTTTTTAATTATATTTAACCCCCGATTAAAAAAAAACTTTTAAAACAAAACATATCATAAATCTTTGTAGTTAAGAGGATCGATGGGGTGTCGCTTCCTTTTCTTAGGCAAATGGATAGCATAAACATCTCATCTAATCATAATTTGACAACTAAAATCAAAGGCAAATCCAAAGTGCACATTTTTTTATCGCCGGTCTATCGATATACAGCATCAATTATTTCCACTCAAAACGGCAAACTGATGGCAAACTGAACAGCCATTACAAACACAGGCCGGAAAAGCTCCGAGAACTACATAAAGTGGGAGAGACAATGCCAGGAATCAGCAGGAAGGAGTGCAATTAACGAAGACATTTGGACTCAAAAGCAAAAGGGCCAACACTGAAGAGACCATATTCACGCTTCTTTTCATCAACGAAAGGCTTCTTCTCAGGCCTCAAGATAGAACCAGCCAGCCCGCCATGGAGATTGGTGATCTTGCTGCACGCAGTATCTGGTGCTGACACCAGCCACACCTTGCACTTATGGAATCCGTAGTTGGTGATGGTCCCTGGTGCTCTGAGGAGGAAATAGCCGTTCTGGTCGCTTACAGTCTTCACCTCGAGGGGGTACCTGGTATTATTGCACTGTAGTTTTACAGTAGCACCTGCCATGGAAGTTAATGCTTGCTTACTTTATTGGTAAGGGAAACAGTAACAGTAACAGTGCTTTTCTTTTCTTTCCTCCCCTTTTTGCCTCTTTTGTTTACAAGGAAGTGCTTTAAAAAAGTTACCGTATGCAATTATCTAGGCATTCGATGATGTTATTTATGTACCTAGTGTAAAGAGCTGGTAAAGGTTTTGCATCCCGTTCGTCTATGTTTTTTTAATATTTAAATTAATTTAAAAAACACTTTTCAAAAATAAACCCTATCTTGCTCCAAAATATTCTTTAAAAAAAGGAGGAATGCTGCTTCAGCCCATAACTTTGTTACCCGGACATGGAAAAAAGAGCAGAGACACCCACCCTCAAAAATTGAAAACGCACAACGGATATATCACATATACTAGAGTCCTTCAAATCCAGCCAGCAAAATATGATCTTGGATCATTTCAAACAAGAAAAAGTTAAAACTTTATGGATTAAACTAGCCCCAGCATCTACATTATCGTTGCTGTTGTATACCATACTTGATTTCCATGGACAGACTAGCTTTTTAGCTAGCTCATACTTGATTTTTGAACATAAAAACTGGTTGAGTAGCTCAAAAAGAGAAGTAAATATTGAGATTGCTGTTATATTAACTAATTGTTGCAGAAAATGTTAAGCAAGAGGTTTTAGAGAGTGTGAACAAGTTACCAGGAACTGGTTTCGCTCCCAAGAGGGTATCAACCCCAGAATAGTTGCAAGATTTGCAGTAAACAACACCTTGGACTGCTACAAGCTTTCTAGGGAAGTGGTAAGTCCGAGGCTGTGGGTGAGAGTGCATGGGAGGGTGAGCTGGTCCTGATGGGGGGGAGTGAGGATTCGGCGGGTGCACTGGTGCATGTGCTGGAGTGTCAGCAGGCGCAGGAGCTGGTGAGTGACGGTGGTGGTGGTGGTGGTGTGGGGTTGGTGCTCGGCTAGGTGCATGGCTCGGTGGTTCACTTACTGGCGCTGCTGCTGGGTAGTGATGGTAAGAGCCTTGGTTAAGAGGCTGCTCGGATGGCTCAACCTGTTCACCAAAAGCAGAGAAGCAGAGAATTGAAAGGAGAAGTGTCAGAAGAGCTTTAGCCATAATAGAACCCATAACTCTTTTTCTCTCTCTCTCTCTCAGAACCTAGAGAATGAAGGAGAGCTTGATGGTGAAAATATGTTATCGGTGGAGGGATTTTATAGAACTCTCAAGCCATGATTCGCTGCGAGTTCTGTTTTTTTCGAACACTAGAGGGGTATTAAGTCTACTCGAGGAGACAGTCTTATATTGGTATTTGTGATTGAAATTATATTTTAATCTGATTAGATGTATATAAAAACACTTTTAAAACTTCACTGTAAACAAATATAATTTTTTGTTTTTTATTTTATTTTATTTTTATAGTATTTCTTTAGTTCATCGCTTAGGGCAAAAATCCCATTACACTTTCATACAAAATGGTCACTGCTCAAGCTCTTGAATCCGCGGGGAAGATCATGCATTTACCAGAGACTTCCATTTGCACCTGTTTGGGAGGGCGGTGCGTCTGGCGTTTGGCGTTTTGGATGGAGTTTTGGTGTTTGGTAACAACCAAATACCATTTAAAATGAGTGGGTCCCACCCCATTTTTACCCCCAAACGCCGTTTTTTGAAAAGCACCTGGGAGGTGCTTTTCAAACGCCGTTCCAAACGGCAACCAACAACCTTAATCAGTTCAAACCCAAAAATAACCGTTGAAAAGCAAAATCCCTACCTTATCCTCTAGTCTGCAACCTCCCATCTCAATTTTTGTTGTCCTCTGCAACTTCTACAACAACCCACATCTCCCTTCTCATCTAACAAAACTCCTCATCCCTAAGCCTCCCGTCTCTTCTTTCTTCTTTTTTTTGAAAATCCAATTTTTTTGTTGCTGGCTGGAGAGGGTCAAGGAAGAGTGGAGTAAACGGGAGGTGGAGAAAATCCACAGGCCAATGAGTGCAGGCTTGAGCATTAGCCATATGGCTGAAGAATTTGAGCAGAGGAGTCAAGTGTTTGGTGATGATGCCAAGTTCCTGGTAGAGGTAAAATCACGCCAGGTTGAAGCAAGTTTTTTTAGCAAGGGTTTGTCGTTCTCGATCTTGATGTGCGAGTAGTTTTGGCTACCTATGGTGGTTTCACAAGTTCGAAGGGTGGGCGGCTGGTTGTGTGGGAGAAGAAGATAGGGTTGGGGTGGGATGGGGACGAGTGGCTTTTATACTAATTAGTATTAATAATTATAATAATAATAATTATTAATTATAATAATTATAATACTTAGCACGGAAAAATAATTATGTTAAATTAATAAAAAAAATCCAGTTAGCTTAATTACATGCTATAAATTTTAATTTGTAATTAATTTGATTGAATTATTTGTAATGAAGTTTATATTAATTAATTATGTTTGAACTTATCTTGAATAAATAACTTAAAAACAAAACAAAAATGTATTTCTTAATTAACATTAAAAAAACTAGAGAGAAAAGTGGGATAAAAAATAATTGATAAAATAAATTTATTATAATTATTAAATTTACAATATTTAAAAAACATTATATATATATACCCTTTTAAGTAATTTCACAAGTTAAAAGCAGTTTGGAAAGTTTGGAAACCAAACACCAAAACTCCTTTTTCTTCAACCTTCAACTCAACCACAGTTTTAACCAAACACTAAACTGCTTTTTTTGAACCACAGTTTAAAACTCTATTTTTAAAACTCCATTTTTTCAACCATGAACCATGAATCGCTATCGCTCTCCCAAACAGACCCTTCCACTGTAAAAATTTATTGTACTATGGATAGGGTGCCGTTGCTCTTGGTAGAAAAAGACATGGACAAGCTGACAGATCCCTGAGTTGGCCAGGCAGTTTTGTTTTTAGCAATAATTTCAAAACTATTTTTGAAAAAAATAATTTTTTATTTTAAATTAGAAAATTTTAGTATATTTAAATCATTTTTATATATTAATATCAAAAATATATTTTTAAAATAAAATATCATTTTAATAAAAAAATATTTTCAAAAATAATTTTAACCGGACATCTCTTCGAGCGTAAAAACTCGGTATTTTGGCATTTTGGTGTTTGGTAAAAGAAATAAGTAAATATATTTTGGTGGGATTCATCTTAACACACCAGCAAATCCATGTTCCATGAAAAGCAGTTGGTTTCTTGACCTTGCAGATAATTAAATCCCTTGATTCTTTACCTTCAACATTAATAATTTGAAAAAAAAACACCCTTTCTCCCCTTGACAGTGCCTCACAAATGATCTTCATCATCATTTCTGATGGGTACATGATGGAGAAAGGGAGGTGGGGACGGGGATGGTCTTGGCTGGTGGGTTTATTTTTTATAGTATAAATAAAATAAGATAATATATATATAAACTATTTAGAAAATTTTATTATATATTAATATATTTAATATTAATATAATTATTTATTAATAATAATTAACCAATACAATTTCAATATAACCTCAAACTTAAAAACAATTTTAATTAAATACTTCAAAATTTATTTTAAATCGCAACTAAAATATTTTTTATAAAACTATTTTCTTAAAACATTAACCATAAAATTAAAAGGAATACCAAACCCACCCTAATGATTTTGCAGGACCAATGCGAATATGATCGAAAAATGAGGATGCCTCCATGATAATTGTATGGTAGTGCTACTTTTACAGTAATTCAGGAAAAGAGGAAGAAGGGTACGGCATTAAGGAATAAAGATGGCTGCTTTGTAACCATTTATTACGTATGTATTAGCTCGAAATTAAGAGAATAATTTTTTTATGGTATATGATATTTATTGGAGATTTATATGATAATTAATTTTAGAACTCATAAAATTAGTTAAAATACAAGTAAGTTGAACCAAAACATTTAAAATAAAAAGGATGGCTGCTTTGGGAGGCACTTATAGAAGATTTTCCATGCATTTGATATTTCTGACTTTCTTTCGATATCTATAATTTTTTTTAATTAATTAAAATAATAGAGTAAATTTAGTGGTGAATATATAAAAATAACTCGACAATAACTTACACTATTTAAAAAATAAAGGAAATACTAAGATAACGATCATAAATGAAAATCAAGCTTTTCATAGGCTGGGATCTTGGGTCAAGTCATGTAGGCCTAATGTGTTGAGCTTGGTTATGGGTTTGATCGTTCTTAAAAAATCAAGACTTTTATGAAATGAGAAATTCTTTTATGCTTAAGCTAATAACTTATTAGTTGTAGTGTCTTATATTATCATTGATGAAGAAGTTGGTGATTTGTTAGCTAGAAATAATTATTAGTTGAGAAATAAGATTTCTGATTGAATAGAATATGATCCATATTTGTATTTTCAATTATTGACTATAAAATATGGTGTCAACCAATATAAAAATTTATATTTGTAAGGAATATGCGTGTGTGGGTGGTGCGAGACATGATATTTTGACTTCTTTTAAGATGTAAACAAAACACATTAAGGCATGTACCACTTATTAAAGATTATGAATGGTGTTACGCCGAATACTTTGAAGATCAAATCAGGAGAAAAGGGATGAGACATCAAGAAGACTATACAATCCATCTTTGCCTAAACAACAGGGGGGTGAAGACCATGTTGTTTGGGTCAAGCCCAAACAACTTGAAGATGTTTTTTTTAATGAAAAATATCATGCATAATCAATTGTCTATTTCTCTAGTCAAATCATAACATGAAATAGTAATTAAAGATGAAGCAAAAAGCTCTTAACAATTATAAAATTGGATAATATTCATATCCCATTAAGCATAATTACTTTTGATTTTACAAGCCATTAACTAGAAGTCTTTCCAAGAAGAGAGATCTTTCTAAATAGGTAAACACTTCAAAACGATTTTCAAAATAAAAATACGCTTTTCCTCTTAAAAAATCATGCTTTCTTTTAATTCAAATTCCCTATTTGAACTATCTCAAAAATATTTAAAAGAAAAATCTAATTATATTGACAAAACCAAATTAACAAAAAAATTGAACTTCAAAAAATAAAATAGTACAATTTGATCCTTCCATTGCAACCACCGGAATCTTTCTTCAAATTGGCATTTCAAACCTTAGAACCTGTCCAAACCCTAATCTTATTATGTGAAAATACTATAAATAATAGGATTTGTTAAATTCAAATATTTTAAAACTTCAAAAAAATCATTCTCAATGTTTACTCCGTATGCATTATCAAAAACATCCTTTATCCTTATGATTAAAAACAACCTTTATATCATACAATCCAATTCTCAATCAATTATTGTGTCAAACTTGACGATTTCGTCACCCATTCAATGCATTTTTTCTTCCAAAATATTAAAGGTATCCATTTTTGGCTATTTTATTTTAATAATTCCATAAAGACTTTAAACTTATCCAACTAGCTTATTTAATGACGGGATTACTACGTTTGTATTTAGAAAGTAATAAAACTTTACCCTTTAGTTGAAAATGGTTACATTTATTTCAAATATAATTTTAAACCTTCTGAAAATAAGAAGCAATTCCCATCAATTCTCATATTATACGCAAAATTCTTTATCTTTTGGGTCTGTTCATGGTATCTTGATTATAATACCCAATATAAACATCTACTCCTTATTAAAAGATACAAAGTAAAGTGGTGGAACTCCTTTGCAATAAAAAGAAAAGTTCTAAAACTTGTTGTTATGGAAAGCCTTGAACAATACAAGAAGACCCAAATTGTAAATGTAATTCTTAAATCCAAATTTCTAGCTTGAAGATCATATGCTTCTACTATTCTTGTCACATCATAATCTAAAAAAAAACATTTTAAAATCATGAAACAACTTTTACAAAGCATCAAAGATAACTCAATCTTCATTATTCTTAAAGTTCATAATCAACTTAACAAATGACTATAAAGATGTTATGGAACTATTTTTTCTTTACAAAAGCATAAGCACTCATTACCTATGTTAAAAAAAAAGTAGTTTCTATAGGCCTATATAAAGTATGACTTATTTTCAAAATTCCCCAAACTTATAAGTCTAACTTCTATTGTTAGCATAACTGGTTAAAATAACAAGATTTCAATTCAACTTTTTAAAAGGCTAATTCTCTAATTGTAAGAATGACAAATAATTTGTAGGGCAACAAACAACTTCTTTAGCTTTTGAAAAAGCATTTCATTTCTCTATGAAATGTTTTTTAACAGGCAGCCGTAACCTCCTCTATATAACAAAGCCTTCTCTCAAGCTTTAGAGACATAACTTCATAGAAGAACTTCTCTACAAAAGGCATCAAACATTCTCCTTTGTAGTTCGTTGTAACCTTCTATATTACCATCCTCCATCTTGAAATAGATTCATATTTTTTGATCTAAACTTATAAGAACTCACTTGTTTTGTACTTGTTTCAATACAAATTTAAGTAATAGTTATTTAAATCTTATTTCTATACATACATACATACATGCATGCATTTCAATCGTATTTACTTTTTCATGGACTTATATTTATGCAAAATTATGTATGTTATGCGTTTTTTAGAGAATCCTCTCACTATTTGACTTGCCTCTTTATTCACATTAGAAATTTAACCTTTGTGTTTGTGTGTCTATCTAGTTGATTATTTCAATTGTTAGTAGAATTATATACTAGTTATTTATAGCAGGCTTGTTAATTCCATTTTGTTCCGGCTAGAACATTCCATGCCATTAAAAAAACCAAGACGAAACGATGTCGTTTTCGTCTCGGTTTTAATTCCGGTCCATTCCAGAAATTCTGGCTAAATTTCGACCGGAACGTCTCGGTACCGTTCCGGCTCAAAATCATAATAATTTTTTATTTTAGAACATTTCACTATCATAATATTTTGGAATTTTAGAGATATTTCTAATTTTAAGATTATGTTTGTTTGACTTTGTGTTTGTATTGTATAATTTAAAGTTAATTTATCTTGAATTTAAATTATACTTGTTAAATTAATATTTTTTATATATATATACAATTAATTATATATGAACAGTACAACCCCAAAACGGCACACTGAAATGCTCTAAAACTGAAACGTTCCGTTCCAATAGAAAAACCGGAACGACGACCGGAACGGTATTGACAACCTTGGTTTATAGTCCTTATATTTCCACTGGCAATTGAAATGATCAATCACTTCAAATTGGTCAAGTCAATCAATCAACCACTTTTTACAGAATTCTCAGGTGTTCATCATGAATAAACAAGTAGTTTACCAATTTATTTGGTATCACCAAATAGTCAACTAATTCATATATAATTCAACTAATTCATATATAATTCAGGATTTATTAGTTTTAATCCGAGTTAAATTCTTAAAACTATTTTATTAATAATTTAAAAAACACAGTGCAAAATGAAGAGTATGCATTTATTTTAATTTGTGCTATCAAGTAGGATATAAAAGATTTATAAAACATGTTTAAAGCTTATTCTTAACCAACCATGTTATTAGTCGATCTTTCATATTATTATTATAATCAAATCAAAAACATAAATGTAAGTTTTAAAGGTAAACATTGGCTATACAATGGTAATAAATTAAAGCTCCATTGAAACACCATGTGCCCCTAAGCTTTAGAGGGAAAAAATGAATGGTCCAGTCAGTGTTTGAGGTATTGGTTGAGTGTTGGGCATGATCTATATTTCAGTAGAAACCTAATCGTGTTTATGTGTCTTTTTTCTTAGAATTACCTTTAATGCTTGCTCAAATAAACTATTGAGCTTAGCAATCTCTCTTTTGAGAGTGTCAATTGCTGGCTGTGAGACCAAAGCTTCCCAGTGTACAGCCTAAGAATCAGTGTGTCCATATTGATCTCTAGCTTGTTACTGAGAGAGAATGGATCAAAAATACAGACTAAGTTTGCATATGAATGCCAACCTTGGAATCCATTTTTTTAAAAATGGAACGATCGTGTGCAAATTGAAATGAACCAAAAATAAATAAAGAAAAGAGAGCTGCCAGAAGCACATTCCTGGAGGGCGCTTGAAATGCAAATGCCATTGTGACCAGGGGCTTTGTTTGCAGCAAAACCAAGTGATCTGCACGATCCAATGAAGCAGCCATTAGCAGGAGCCAGGCCAACGGTTGTGAAATGGTAGGTATGAAAGTTTGATATGAAACACTAAAGATAGACCCTTCCTATAATTGGATATAAAAAATAGAAACCGAAATATGCATGGAGGCAAAATAACAGACCTTAAACTATATATAGGAATGGAAACTCAAATTAGGAGTAGGGTGAGATTAAGATAGGTTGTAGAATATAAATGTTAGGTCAATCCAACATTTCAAAAATGTTATTTTCACCAGCAGTTCGATGAAGAATTTTGAGTAGAAAGGTTGAGCCAATATGAAAAAACAACACTAAACTACAAAACATGGTAAAAGTAAACCAAAAGGTTTATAATTTTCTTTGTGATCATCATTCAAACAGTAATAACAAGGACATCAATTTTCACACCAGGATAAATTGCTATGTCACAATCGATATAATGAAAAAAATGGTGGCAAGAATGTTGTACATGTGTAGAGCAAAACATAATAGTGACATTAAACTTCAAAGGTCACCATTTGTTCAGCCCCAGACTGCAGATTTCAAGATGACACAATTATGGTCATATTTTTTTTTATATATTTGAGGAAACCCATCGGGTAAAATCTCGGTTGTCTCAGACTCTTATAAGAGATGTACGCTACTGACTCGAACTTAAGATCTCTTATGCAGATCTCAAACTCTTTATTATCACGCTAAATTATTGGAGACAATTATGGCCATATCGTTATCCATTCAATTACAGATCTCCAAGGGATGACCAATGAATTGGATAACCTTTTGACATGCAAGTTACAAGAAAACTTGAAGAAGGCTAGCAGGAAAGATGTTTCTAGGGAATATAGATGATCATGAAAAATAAAAGCTTACAGATCTTGCAAGAAAACCATCCACTTAGTGCAGAAAGGAAAATGAAATGATGGGGACAAATTCTCTTGACAGAATGGAAACTATGATAGCAGTTATTGTTGATAAAAATGAGATTTCATATCTTCTCAAAACTGCAACCAAAAGATACGATATTTAAGGGGAAACTGACATAGTTTTAGACATGTTGATTGAATCAATATATAGAATTTTCATTTCTTGCTGCATGCCTATGATAAAAATGCAGTTAAAATGAACTAAATTAAGAAAAAGTAGACCATTACCTTCAAGCCTGAGCACCAATCTCTTTATCTTCCACATCATTTGCCACCCCATTTGCCTCTGTAGTCTCAGCATTCTCCTCAGGAGGCTGAACTTGTTCATCCTCAGGCAAAGGCTCCTCCACATAATCATTCTCAAAAGCATCAGCTGGAACCTCATAAATCCTCACCTGTGGCTTAGATGGGTCTTTCACCAGCACATACTTACCCTCATTCAATTTCATACACAAGTCAACAATACTCTTCACAATACCCCACATATTGGAGGTATTCAAATTAATCTGAGAAGCAAAGTCCCTAGGCTTATATCCAACAACAGCCAAAATCACATGATTGAAATGATCCCTTGGATGAACCCTAGAAACATATCCTAACTTCATCATATCTGCATTAGCCAGCAAAGCTTGAGCAGTCCATTTAGCCAATTTATTCGCATTATTTTTCAATTCGGTAGCCAAAACAGCACCCCTTTGAGTCTCCAACTTCTGCCTCCAATCAACACCAGAATACTTGGGATCAAACTCATTAAGAGCATTCAATGTCAAAAACGACTTCTGCTTATTAACCTCAACAACACTCTGCACCTCACACCTGGCAACAAGATACGTGTCATCATCCAGCTTCCACCTCCTATACCTATAAGCCACCGAGGCAACCTCCTCCCCTTCATTGGCGAAGGGGTTAGGCTCATCAAATGAAACCTTATTCCCATCCCTAAACAAAACTTGCTGTGAGAAGTTCTGATTAATATAAGCAGCCTCAACACTCAATGAATATGCCGAATTTATATCATCCTTAGCCTCCGGCAAAGGCTCCTGTGACGTCTCATGAACTGACAACAAATCAAGCTGGGACCCGTCTCTTTTATCAAAAAATAACTTATTTCCTACCCTTTGAACCACGATATCCCACGAATAAACAGACCTTGTTGCACACATTAATGTAGCTAAGATATTATCAGTGGCAAAAACAGTAGCTTTATCTTCATTGGCTAATCTTCTAATAACAGGATCATCAGTAGTAGTTACCTTAAAGAAATTCCTATTCTTAAACCTTTCCAATCTCCGTTCCGCCTTAGGGGTGATTCTATCAAAACTCTTATCGTAAAACTCTAGCCCACCACATAAAATCATATCCTCCGGTTCTGGGACTGAGAAAGACAGTTTCGTAAATGTGCTAAACGGAATCTGATCGAGCATATTCCATTCAGGCTGGATCTCCACAGAACTCTTAAACACAGCCGCTTCCCTACGTTGTTGATTCTGGTTGGACCGGTTAAGAAAATAAAGTCGATCCCTACGTGCCCTCTCTTTCTCCGCCTCCCGCTTCTTCGCCTCTACTTCCTCATCGCGACGTTGAGGGAGCTGAGAGCGGTGGTGCTGGTTAAATCGCCACTTGGGTACAAACTTCGGCCGTGGAGGTGGTTTCCCGTCAACGAGACGAAAAGTGGAGTCATTATCAGCGGCAGAGGGGAAGGAATCATCGGCAGTGAAGTCGAAGACAGAGTCGGATGCAGCGCTTTTTCGGCCACCACCACCACCACCTTGACCGGAGCCTGGGTTAAGATTGCGAGTGAAATCAGCGATTCGGCCGAGCTTTTCGGAGCGAGAGAAGGGAGCGTAGGGGACGTTGAGAGGGAGTGTGGAGGTGGTGGTTGGGGTGACGGTGGCGTCTGGCGGACCCCAACCGTCGGGATTGAAAGGGACGGAACCTACTTCGAAGCCAATTACCATCGAAATGGAATTTGGAGGTTTTGAGGTTGATATGAGTGATCTGAAAGTCCTAGAGGATGGGTTTTTTTATGGAGGTTGAAGAGACCCTAGTTGTTCACGTTGTCTGTGGAGTTACGGTTTTGACGTTTTGACTATGAGTGAAGGTTGACTGCGAATTAAGATCAAGGATTACAATTTAATCAAAACATGAGAGACACTGATCTGACCCATTTAAATGGTGAGAACAATATTAGACATGAAAGATAAAGAGAATGGCATAAATATTGTTAAATTTAATTTTAAATATATTTGAAATTAATTTAAAAATATATATTATCTTATATTATATACATATATTTATAAAATATTTAGATTTATTCAATACAATACAATATAATATATACATTTATTAATATTGATATTAAAAAAAACAGATATAATGTGTGTGTGTGTGTGTATTAACTGTTTAAAAAATATATATTATATTATATAAATATATTTATAAAATATTTAGATTTATTCAATACAATACAATATAATATATACATTTATTAATATTGATATATAAAAAACACAGAGATAACGTGTGTGTGTATTAACTGTTTATTTTTTTATTAATTAATAACTAATAATAAATAATAGATTATTATTGAATATTCAAAACCCAATTGATAGTATATAAATGTCTAAATTTTGTACTTGATGAATAATAAATATAATGTGGATATCAAAAAATTCAACCCACAGGTACCAATTGTTATCTCTAATTAGGATACCAGGTTTGGGTTGTCCGGTAAGTTTAATGTTTATTCGGAAGTGCAGTAAGAATTTGTTTTTTTAAGTGTTTTTTACTCTAAAATTTATTAAAATAATTTTATTTTTTATTTTTTAAAAAAAGTAAAAAAAAAATAAAGGAAAAAAATTCTAAATTTAATAATAATAAAAAAAACAAGTTAAAATCCAATGTCAAACACCTCTTAAAATGGAGGTCTTGATGTATCATTAGCAGGGTTGTCAATATCATTCCGTTAGGACCGGAATGGCTGGAACGTTCCGTACTGTTAAAAAAATGAGATAAAACGGAGTCGTTTTCGTCTCGATTTTAATTCTGGTCCGTTCCGGAAATACCGACTAAATACTGACCAAAACGTCTCAGTACCATTCTTGGTGTGCCATTTCGGCCTTGAAATCCTTCTTATTTTGATTAACTTAGGGTTGTGTTTCTAATTTTGAGATTATATTTGTTTAATTTTGTGTTTGTACTATATAATTTAAAGTTAATTTATCTTGAATTTTAATTATACTTGTTAAATTAATATTTTTTTCATATAATATATATATATAATTAATTATATATGAACAATACAACTCCAAAACAGCACGGCGAAACGCTACGAAACCAAAACATTCTGTACCAATAGAAAAACTGGAATTGTATTGACAACCTTGATCACTACAAATATATGCAAGTGTGTGAAATATGTATGTATGTATGTATAGATATACATATGTTCAAATATTCAATTAAACCTAATCAATATCTTAGGAAAAGGAAATTTCTAGAGTGGAATACTGTAATTATAGTGCTTTTAAGTTACTAACTACTAAGAATTTTTTTTTTTATTGAATCATAATAATTTATTTATTTCCTTATCAAGTAACTCACAAATCATCTTATAATTCTAAATTTTATTAGTATTTAGGATATAATTATTATTCCCTTATTAAAGATAAATATCATTCACTTAATAATAAAGAAGATATTATGAACTATTGATTCATTTGTAATGTAAAACAATATATAATCTCTTCTTAATTATGATAGTTATCATATAAATAGCTAATCAAGCTTGATTAGTCTTTCCCACCATGTTTAGAAGAAAAAAACCCTTTTAATAAACTCATGAGAAATTGAATCCATTAACATAAAGATATTTCTTTTTGGTGATCAAATAACTAATAACTTTTCCATTTTACAACAAGTTGTTTTTTCTTTCTCTCACATGGTGACCAACAACCTGTTCAAAACTTAAGTTGGCTTTAAAAATGATATTATTTGATATTTTTATTTAAAAAATAATAAAGTAATGATATTTTGAATTGACCCTAGTTAAATCAGGTTGACTCACTTATTCTATGACCTAGTCCATGACTTTGGTCATGCTTAAAAACCTTGCTTTCTAGAATTTAACGTTTTATTTAATTAAATAATTATAAAAATAGATATTTATAAGAAAGAATGAATAAAATAATATAAGGTAGATCCATTTTATGGAATATGTCTTTTTGAATCCATGTCTTTTTTGCTTTGTTTTAACAATATTTTCTCTGTTAATAGCATAATTAATTGAATGAAAAAAATGAATCTAAAACAACTAGTTAATTTGAAATAAAAAAAGAAATAATATTCTTTAATAAAAATCTAAATTATCTTATTCACATATATTTTATTTATGAAAACATGTTGTTTTTAACTAATTGCTTTATTGTTAAGCAAAATCTTATGAGAATCATAAAAGGCAAGCTTCAATTACAAACTTAAAATGTTACAAATCAATAATTTCTTAGTAACTCTATGAAAAATATGTACTATAAATTTAAAAATCAAATTATATAAAGATTAATTATCAGAAAATCAAGAAAACAAATATTTTATTATTACTCAATATTAATAAAAACAATTATTTTAATAGTTTTACTTATCTAGTCAATAAATAATTATCCATAAAGCAATCCTTAATATCATTGTAAAAAAGTCCAAACCTTATTATAATAATATTGTTTTATCATGAACATTTTTTTAATAAAAGAGAAACTATAATTAAAATAAGTATATGCTAAAAAATCCAACCATTTCTAGAGAAAAAAACCATATTTGTTCAATCAAAATTTCATTTCATTTCATTATTAATGCATTTACATATTATTTTATATGAAAGCATGTTTTTTAATTGTAAATATTGTTTCTCTGTTTTTTTAAAAAAAAACTATAATGATTGTAATAACAAGTTTTACATAAATATTAAGATAATATATTAATATTTTCTATACGATTGAAGGATAATGTCATGTAAAAAATCTATTAAAAATATAGGAATATAAATTTTATTTTCATTGAATTTTCATATAGATTTATTTATTTATTTTGTATATTAGGATCATAATAATTTAAAAGAAAATTCTCAACATTCCTATAAAAAACTATAACATTATTTAAAAATCATGAAAAAAATAAATAATAATTTAAATATCATAAGAAGCATTTCCTTTGTAGTAAATTTCCAAAAATAATTAAAAACACAGTTAACTACTTTATCGTAGTAGCAGCTAACTATTTTACCAAATAGATGGTTTGTTAAGATCTTGGTTGACATATTTACTAAAAAAATAGTAATCACTTTTACAATGAAGAATATTATATGTTTATTTTGACTTTTTAAAGTCTTAATAACTAATAATAGGACACAATTTCATAATGTCAAAGTGTCTACATTAATCACAAGTCTTTATTAATGTCACATCCATAAACCAATAGTCAAGGTGAACTCATCAATAGAGTTCTACTTAATGGGTTTAAAAGGAAGATAAATTAAGCCGAATCAAAGTAGATAAAGTGGGCTTACCAAATGACTTTAAAAAGTCCATCAAAAAAACCATATTTCTCCTCACATATAGCATCAAGGCTATAGTAGATTTGGAGAGATGAAACTCTAACAGTTGGAAGTAATAAGTAATAAAAAGAGTAAGGGTATATTAGCCCTAAAGTAGGATTATCCTTTTAGAGTAGTCAAAGTAATAAAGACATACACCTTCCATTTTCAAGATGTAGAAGGGAAGACTATCCCTCATGCTTGACATTTATATAATCTGAAAATATATTATAATAGATAGGAATATAGAGCTAATTGTTAGGTCTCAATGAACTTGAAAACATGGTTTGAACCCAAACATGGTCATAAGCCTAATTGTTAGGCCTCACCACACCCTATAGCTTTAAAAATGGTGTCTAAGCCCCAACACCAGGGCCATGCCCACCACCACCATGGGCTTAGGTGTAGTGTCCAAGCCTAGTCACACTACAAGAAAATGGGTTGTTTGCAATGGATTGATCCGTTGCAAATAACAAAGACATATGTTGCTAATATTAATTAGCAAAAGATTTTACAATGGATGTATTCCGTTGTAATTTCATGATAGCAAATTTATTTGCAACGGATTATCCGTTGCAAATGAAATTGCAACGACCACTCTATTGCCATTTTGCAACATATAATCAGTTGCAAATTCATTCTTTGCAATGGATAATCCGTTATAAATTGTAAAGTATAATTATTGATGATGTCACATGAATTTTAAATTGTAAGAGCTCACTCACATGTTGGCGTGTTCATTACAATTGCTAGACAAATTATCTGCCTATTTTTTCGGTCCTTGGAGTTTTTTAGTTTTCAACTTGATCCCCCGAGCCTTGGTTATTTTAAACCAATAAATTAAATTTGTTCTTGCAAAATTGAGCATCAAATGTGTTCCAAGATTTTTTCTTGATTTTGTGTTGAAAATCGATGCACAACCGAGATCTCAGAGCAAGCAGTTGAGTTCACTGCATCATGGAACGAGATCTCGGAGTAAGCAGCTGAGTTCACTGCATCATGGACAAAATGATATGTTTGTTGCTCACCATTTGAGGGTACATCCCTGGAATTATTTATGTTGTCTATATTATAACCAAGTGATCATCCTCTTCTTCCTCTTTTGTTGTAAGCTCTTCTACCCGCGTTGTCCCCTGTTTCTTTTTCTTTTATCCCTATTGTGTGTGCGTATCTAATATTTTTATTGTTGTGTTTTAAGGAGAGCAGGTGGGGAGTGACCATACCATTTGATCCAATTAAAAAAGGCTCTTGATCGTCTGATTCCATGAAAAGTTCTTGATTTTTTTATCTCAATTCAAGTGGATTTAAAAATTCAAAAAAGGATTATCAGTACTTTCAAAAAAACAAAAGTAGAACTACGAAAATGAAATTCAAGAAAATAAATTTTGTAGAATGAAAATAATAGAGGGAGAAAGGGGGTTGTTGTTTAGGGCCAGTGAGAAAGTGAAGTGATTTTGATTACGAGGGGAACTTGTGAGAGAAAGAAAGGGGGAAAGGGGCTACCAAGAAAGAGAAGTGAGAAGCGAGGGAGCAAAACAGGAATTGAGGGTGATACAGGAGGGCAATTTGATCATAAAGTAAGGAAATTTAAAATACCTGGTTGTCGTGGATAAAGCGGGAGAGGAGAAGGTGATTGTGGAATTTGGGATCTAGTGGATCCTCACTAGAAGAAGAAGTGTTAAAGGGAGAGAACAATCGAGAAGAAGAAGGACAAATATATTAAATGGGCGTTGTGCATGTGGTACATATTATATATTAAATGGGCGCTGCAAACTAATGTTTTCAAATTGCTGAATTTCCGTTGCATTTTAAATTTGCAACGAAAAATTTGTTGCAATGCAGGATTTTTTTAAGAGTATGTTTAGCAATGGATAATCCATTGCAAATGATTTTAAATTGCAATGGATTTTTCGTTGTAATTTAAATTTATATTTGCAACGGATAATCTGTTGCAAATAGTTTTAAATTGGAATGGAATTGCCGTTGCAACCCATGTTTTTTTTTTAATTTTTAGAATTTGTTTAGCAACGGATAATCCGTTGCAAATGATTTTAAATTGCAACGGATTTTCTATTGTAATTTAAATTTATATTTGCAACGGATAATCCGTTGCAAATAGTTTTAAATTGCAATGGAATTACCGTTGCAACCCATGTTTTTTTTTAATTTCCAGAATTTGTTTAGCAACGGAAAATCCATTGCTAAACAAAATTCCATTGCAAATTTTGCAACAAATTTTTGCCATTGCAAACAAACACCTTTTCTTGTAGTGTCAATAAGATGATGCCTATTGCCCTTATAGTATTAGGCAACTAAGCCTAACATCCATGTGGCCTTGAGTGTAGTGCCCAAGCCTAGGTGTTGGGCTCACACCCAACGCTTCCATCAGTTTGGGCAACATGTTTGAGCCTAAATATCAGGCACATGCCTAGTGTCCTTTAGACTCCAACTTTTTGCTCAAGCATAAATATATTGCCAAACACTTTTAGGCTCAAAGCGTATTGTAGCTCATTCTAGACCTAAATTAGCGGTTTTAGCCCAATCACTTTCCAAAATAATGTTTATATTAAAGATATTTATCATTTATTAATATATTTTATTTGATATTTGTTCCTTATTAATGTTTATGTGAGAGATATTTATCCCTCATTAATATATGTGCAATGAATATTTATCTCTCATTAATATTTATATCAAAGATATTTGTTTTTCATTTATACACACACACAAAAAAAAAAATATATAAAGGATACTTATCTCTTTTTACTACTACAAGGGTGAAATAACTTTTCAACCCTCTTCATCAAGCAAAAAGATAAGGAGGATGAGGTATAAATAACCTCAAAACTATCTAGATAAAAGATTCATAATTTGTATTTTCAAACATACACTTACATTTTTCTTAAAGAACATTCATTCCATACCAAAACAAGATCAAACAATCATGTTCTTTGAATTAAATCTTATTCAAACATACTTATTAACTTATTTATTAACTTATTTATTACATCTTATTCAAATATTGTTCTTTGAATTCAATCTTATTCAAACTTATTTATTACCCTTTCCCTTTACAAATGTACTAACTTAAGCATAAAAAGAGCCCAAAATCCATCAAAAATGAACTTTTATTTTTTTATAGATATCAAGAGTCTTTCATGAAGATATATCCTCATTTACTACGATGATGAGCGAATGTAATTGAATAAACACTTGAGTAACCCATAATCCAATCACCAAACATCATCAAATCATGATATATTTGACAATAACTTGCAACTTTAAATATTGTTTAAAACTTGATTCACATACTTATCAATCAACTATTCAACTATATTCAAGTTTTGTATGATACATAGAGATCAATAACTTTAATCCTTTTCACCTTTACATAAAGATGGCTTTAAAGTGACTTATGTCCAAGTACTTTTGTTGTAGATTCACCATTTA
This sequence comes from Salix exigua, assembly GCA_032356905.1. Classification (NCBI taxonomy): domain Eukaryota; kingdom Viridiplantae; phylum Streptophyta; class Magnoliopsida; order Malpighiales; family Salicaceae; genus Salix; species Salix exigua. Next base: position 11,176,695 of record CM063598.1, read on the forward strand.
AAACTTGCATTAAATGTTGATATTGTAGAGCTAAGTGTTTTTTTAAAAAGTGATTCTTAATTGAATATATATTTAAATAATTTTTTATATTATTTTCAATAAAACAGACTCAAGTTAAAAAAAAAAAAAGCAGCCATTAATGGGTGGGATTCAAGTTTTTTCTGCGAACAAGCCCAAAAAGCTACCATGTTCCCCTTGTTAGTTTAATGGTATGAATAGTTAAAGTCATGATATGCCAACCTATCATAGCATTAACTGTGATTACATTCCCCACCATTTACCAATCTTTTCACCCGTCTTATTATCAAATATCAAATCTAAGGAAAGTTATATTTGAAAGGAAAATATTCATCTTATTCTTATTTAATGCATATAAATTTTCTAGAAGAAAAACACAGGCACACACGAGTCATGTCATAATTTCACAAGTAAATTTCATTAATTTTAAAATGATGGAAGCTTTTTCTGCTCATAGTCTTTGATATGGATCTTACTTTGGAGGTTGAGATGTCAATGGTCATGAGATTTTATCCAATATGTACCCTCTCTCTTGTTTTTGTGCACAGATATACCAAGCAACCAGGCTCAAGATCTCCATGTAGATGACAAAACAGCACTTCTTGATCCAATAAAAAACCCTAAAGCTCTTCTGAATTGGCAAACCAATCTGCAGAGACATGGTTTTCATGCTATTATACTATTATAAGTTGAAACACGTTAACCAGCAGGGTGGTCCTCTCCCTTTAGTTGAAAATTCTCCAGTCTTATTCCAAAGCTAAATTCTAGTTGAAGAATTCCAAATTAAGGCCACCAATCATGGAATATGATATAGATGATGTGATAATATATGCATCTCAGTCGTCACCCTGAGACGTCTAACATTGAATCAATCGGTCTTATGCGAAGTGTCTTTTAAGGAAAGACACGTTTTTCATGCCCTAAATAATCATTGCAAAGTCTACGCCTCAGAAAAAATTATATTCGGAAAGAAAATAATCCAAGGAGCCCCCCCACCCCCCTTTTATTATTTATTAAAACACTGAGATTCCTCTAATTTGTTCCCGTCCATGAAGGGTTTCAATAAATAATTCAATAATATTCACTTGAAATATAAAGACAGAACCCTCATGGTTCTCGGGATCAGGTTTAGCGAGGTTACTTTTCAGAATATAATAAGAGGGAAGTTGGGTTTCTTGCGAACCACACTGGGAATATAAAGACAGGACCCTCATGGTTCTCGGGATCAGGTTTAGCGAGGTTACTTTTCAGAATATAATAAGAGGGAAGTTGGGTTTCTTGCGAACTATAGTTGATAACATTTTCAGATTTGATCAGATCTTATGAACAATCATTCTCATTCCCATGTTCGCTTACTTATGGAGAAGATAAAAACTTTAGAATGCCTGCGTCTGCAGTAGAATGACCAGCGTATACCTTTCTTACAAGTTTTCTTTCTTTTGGTTTCGATGTAATTGTCAGCACCAAGTTTTTGAGCAGCACTTGCAAATAACATACAAATGGCTTCCAAGTATTGTACAGAATGAATGGCCATCTGCTGCTTTGAAGGCAAATGAGCACGAAGAAGGTCGGAAATCTGTAGAATTACCATGTTTTGATCTAGCCGTTATACCTATCTGCTGCAACTAAGAGTTTGATCAGCCCAGCTAGCGAACTCGGGGAAAGGTGGTTTGGGTTTTTATTTGGATTGAAGAAAATTCTCTCACTGTAAGCGCATTTTATGAGCTCAATTTCAAGTTTTTTTTGTCTATTGCTATGGATTAATATTATGTGATGATTTCTGGGCCAGCTACCTGATGGGCAAGATCAATATTGCTGTCAAAAGATCATCGAAAAGTTCATGAAAGGGAATGCAAGAGTTCAAGAATGAAGTCCCGTAGATAGCGAGGGTTCAGCAGTACAAGTATATATCCTGTGAAACTTTCTTGGATTTTGTGTTGAGGGAGAAGAACAAATGCTGGTTTATGAATAGTACTTTCCTTACAAAAGCTTCGACCTGTTTAATATCTGTAAAATGTAGCCTAGGCTTCATCCTGCTTTTTTACCGTTGAGGGTTCAGTACAGATTTGATATTATCCTCGGGATTGCTTGTGGGATTTTGTATCTGCTCCACGACCCCAGATTGATCAATTATCTCTAGCAGTCCGCTTGAGTAATGGGGACTAGAATTATATATATAAATCATATAATATAGTTTTTTTTTAAAGTAATTAACATATAGTGTAGATGTATCTACTCTATATATCAATTAGCTCTGTCCCACATGAACTAGCATGCAAAACCCAGATTGATAGCTGGGAACAAGAACTTTAAATCTTAAATATATTGCTAAGATGCAATATTTAACATGTTCAAGCCAGTCTTCTATCTAGGAAAACTCTCTCTCTCTCTCTCTCTCTCTCACACACACACACACACACACACACATGTAAATATAATTGGTAAGATTACTTCTTAAGCCAGCAAATCTCACGTTAAACTTTAAAATGCACAATCATCCTGGACAAACTTCTTTAGCCTCTGAGATATCCTTGCAGCTCCATTACAGGGGGCAGAATCTTCAACCTGAACAATTTATTTAAAAGAAATATTAAGATTCCAGAGAAACTCCAGAACTTGAAGATAATATTGATTCAATATGATGCTCTTCAGTAATCACAGAATTAACATAAATTTTCAATAAAATTAATTAGAAATTATCACCGAGCGGCTGCTACCACCTTAGAATGTATTGTATGGAATACAGTATCTTCCAAAACAGAAAAACTGGCATTGATAATCTCAGCTCCTTCTTCATGAAGAACACGAATGGTCTCGTTGAACATGAACTGACTGTCCAGGCCAGTTATCAAAACAACCTCTAAAGTGGAACCCATTTGGCGAACCTCAATCTGTGGCGGTCTTAGCCCAGTAGTTGTTCCATTACAACGAGGCATGCTTGAATAATTTGTCCTTTCCACTCCCATTAAACTATCTTTCTTTTCCTTCATCTTCTCCAAGTTAGTCTGCAACCTTTTTATGTAACTCGCAGCTTCATTTAGCTGATCAGGCAGTGACAATACTGGTTCCTGCGACCACCATAAGAAGAGAGAGAGGGGAAAAAAACACAAAACAGAAGCAAAAATCAGAGAAAGATCATCACAAAAAGGGCTTTCATTTTAGGAAATGTACAGCAATAGTGTGTGAGAAATACTGAGGGCGGGATAGAAACCCTTGAGTTTTGATGAGGCACAAGAGAATTGAGCTGGGAGTAGAGTGCCTTCATTTGATTTCTTCTGTTTCTTTCTGCGGTTTTTCTATCAGTTCTTGATGAACTAGGGTTGTTCTCCATTAATACTTGCAGCCAGAGTACTTGCTAGTACTCCCTCCAAAAAAATAAAAGACAGAACTACGATACAGCCATAGATCTCTCTACCACTTCTAATTGGAGATGCTAGCTTGTCTTTGTTTAATTGGATCAAGCAGGCTTTTAAGTACATAGTACAGGGCAAAGGTTAAAAAAAAAAGCAAAATGTATAGCAATATGATGAGATGCTGTTCAGAAAAGTTGGTGACTTCAGAGATAGGATTCGGGCTGGGGGGCTACTTTGATTTTCCACACATACGGGGTCTCCTTGAATGACGCGACGTCTTTTCATCCTGTATCAATTTCGTCTACAAAAAAACACAACCACAATATATATATATATATATATATATCACATTCTAATAAATTTAATCATTTGATTTTGAATGTTTGTAATTATGTTTTAAAAAAAATTATTTTATTTTATTTTAAATAATTTTTTATTGGTTTTTTATTTTATTTTGATATGTTAAAAATTGTTTTCCACACGGAGTCTCCTTGAATGACGCGACGTCTTTTCACTCTGTATCAATTTCGTCTACATAAAACACAACCACAATATATATCACATGTTAATAAATTTAATCATTTGATTATGGATGTTTTTAAAGAGGTTTTAAAAAAAATATTTTATTCTATTTTAAATAATTTTTATTAGTTTTTTATTTTATTTTGATATGTTGATATTAAAATTATTTTCATATATTTTTAAACTGAAAAATATTTTTAAAAACAATTATAAATATATCTCATATCAGATATTTATTTGATTGACATTTAGTTGGACTCTGAATTTTCATGGACTTCTCCAGAACCGACCGTGCGTAGTGTTTAATTAAGACACCACCCTTTTATGTCAAAAAATTATAAATAGAAAGTTATCATGAGAATTAATTAGATGATTAGTTACCTCCTTATTGTGGTGCCAAAATTAAGTTTGGTAAGCATTTTGATAATTTTGTGTTTTTATCGAGGTTTTCGATAATATATTTTATCTAATTTAATGGGTGTATTGGAACATGGGCTATTCTCATAATTCACAACTTAATATATACTTTAATTTTAGGGTTTGATATTATATCTTTGAGAGATGAAAGAGTTTTTCTCTTCGTTCTTTTGAATTCTTCTTCTTTTGTGACAACCTCTAAACTACTGTTCTCTCCCTTCCCATTCTTGCAAGTTACATAACCCCTCCTTCATTTTTATTTATTTATTTATTTATTGAAATCCTTACCTTTTATAGAGGATGTTAAGATAATTTTTCTCTCCCACTCTTCCATATCATCATGATCCTATTCACCCCATTGCAAGGGTGTTAATGAATGTGTTTAGAAAATGTTTTACATTTTAAATTTTATATTTAGTATTTTTAAATTATTTTTATGTATTAATATCAAAAATAATTTTTAAAAAAATAAAAAAATATTTTAATATATTTCTAAAAAAACAATCGGTTATCTCGCGAGAGAGAGAAACATGAAAAGGCAGCTAGTTCTTGTTGATAATTGGTCGGTTTTATTATACGAAAACACGTGGTTGCAAGGGTCAAGCGTCTGAGGATTGCATCATGCATTGCATGTTCGAACATGTTTCACAACAATAATTAAAGGGAGGGTGGTCCCGTACGTTAAAGAAAGAGTTATGACGTGTCGAATAGATATTGGAGCATTGGACAAAGATTGCTATGGATTATAATTATAGTTTTACTCCTCCTTGTGTGTTAAAACTTAAAATTGAAATCTCGGCTTTAGGGGCATTTTTATTTTATTTTATTTGAATGTTACTGGTTGCTATTTTCTGATTATGTGAAGATATTTGCAAGACTTTGATTTTGCCCTTGCTATCAAGCAAAATGTCGTTGAGTGGACAATGGTATTTTTGGTTTTTAGGTTTTTCACTGAACAATGAAATGACTATTATACCCTTTCATAAGACAAAATATAAGAGTTTCGATTAAGGATATTTATGGTTTTTCACTGATCAATGCACTATGAAACTACGGATGTACTCTAGGAAATTACAAAATTAAAAAGTTAGCTTAGGGTTTGGTTTTTATTTGCAAATGCATTTTATTCTTTTTTTAAGGAAACATTGTAGGTGCACCTCGCGGACATGTCGACAGGTATTATTTGTCCTCGACTTTCAGACATCATGTATGGCCTGTGTTGGTAGTGTAAAATGTCCATATATCGTCTCATCAAATATGTCACCGTGGCTTTTTCTATATGGTGATGCATGTGTCATCCAATAAAAACTGGAGAGGTGTCAGTGGTCGGTTAATCTTTTTTTCTCTCAATATATTCTCTCACCCACATGACATTCCTGTGTTTATCATTTGTTCCTTTCAGTCCCGGGTATTTTATTTTTTATTTTTTCCTCCTGATTTTTTCTATAGAAGTTTTGATTTATTTTAATTTTTCATTTGTCCCTTGTTCATTTAATATTTGGTTTGTATTGAATTGTACTAAGTTTTTAGTCTTGGAGTGTTGATTTGTTGCAATTTTATCATTCAACTGATCATATATATTATTGCTTACTTTAACTCTTATTCTTTTGATTTATGTTTTTTTTTAATTCATTTAATTTTTTTGATCCAAAGGTTTTGATTTATTTCAACTTTATCTTTTAATTAAAATGGACTATATATTGTTTTATTCATTCCGGTCTTTATTCTTTTTATTTTTTGCTTTAATTCTTTTAAGTTTTCGGTCCTTTTAGGATAACCGCTATTTTTTGTTCATGTTTATGTTATTCTACTCCTAGTTTTAGTTTTTTATTTTTTATTTTGTTCAAAATTTATTTTTATTTAATTTCATTTTGAAATTGAAATTCATGCTAATAAACATTCTAAAATTGATATTTTCTTTTTTTCTCCTTGTTCTTTTTTTTCCATTATTTTTATTCATTGTTCAAATTAAATGATTTTTTCCCTCGTGATATTTATTTTTCTTTTGTTTTTTTTTGTTTGCACTTTTGTTAAAAAAAAAAATTTATTTTATTTTTGAAAATAATTTTGTAATTTTTATTGTTTATATAATTATAATAATAATTTCAATGATTTTTTTATTTTCTTGTTTGTTTTTTTTGTTGAAGTTTTTGTTTTTTTTCTTGTTCGAGATATTTTAATAATTTTCATTATATAAACAACGATAATGATTGTAACTTTAGTAGGGTTCGAGCTTGGTGGGCACAGTGTTAACTTTTTTATTTATTCTTTTTTTTTTCTTTTTCTGGCCAGCCTGCCTCTCTTGTTCTCCATGCCATGATGGGGGCGTTTTGATAAAAGCCTGTACTTGTAATCTTTTGAGAACATTTCACTTTTTTTTCTGTGGAGGAGAAAGCTTGCTTCAACGTGGGTTTAAGGTTGGTCTCTAAATTATTTTTTATTTAAAAATATATTAAAATAATATATTTTTTTATTTTTAAAATTTATTTTTAACATCAGCATGTAAATCTATAAACATTAAAATATATTTTATTCAAAATAAAAATTAGAAATAAAATTTTCTTTTAAGTTTTTTCAAAAGCAATTTTTAAAGTGTAAATATAGAGGTGCAGAATCTAAGACCCAATCAAGCCAGTCAGTACAGTTTTGACAAAAAAATCTGTCGGTCATTGTACCCTGAGACAGTCAGAATTTATAGGTGCACACTAGTTTATAGGAACATGAACCTAACCTGTCTTTTTTTAAAAACAAAAACAAATATTTTTCCTATAATTGGGGAGACAGCCGGCTCAAAATAATGATCAAAAATGATTTTTTTAATATAAATTGTTTGGAAGGGTAATTGAATTGTTTTTTTTATTTTTTAAAATTATTTTTTACACCGGTGTATTAAAATAATTAAAAATAATAATATTTTTAAAATCAATATTTTTTTTTTCTGATTATCGGTTGCCAAAAAATCGAAGCTTGAGTCGTCTCATCTAGCAGAGCAGTCCTTTAAAGAGGTCTTGCCTTTTGTAAAGAGGTCTATGCTAGTCGTCTATTTTTCTTTCTCATGGCATCTATATGGATATTGCAAAAAAAAAAAGAGGAGTTAAAAGAACAAAAAAATAAGTTTTCATTATTTATTTTTATAATGATAAGAAAAGAATTATATTATAGAGCCAAAATAATATTTCTAAGTTAAAAATTTATTTAAAAAAAAACCAAAAAACAATATTTAATATATTTCTATGAAAAAAAATTAGTTATTATAAATAAATAGTTATACAAATATTATAAAATTATTGAGTTGCCTTAAAGGAAATTAAATACTACTTTATATTGACTAGCGTACAGATTTATGCTCTCACTATTTAATTAACCTTTTTAATTTCGAAAATGAATTTTGGGTCACAATAATAAATAGATTCATTTCTATTAAATTAAGATACCAATTTAAATGTGAAATTAGCTCATTTTGAATATAAAGTTTGAACAAACATAATCCTGAAAAGTAATTTTAGAAGGGAGCATCGTTAAGATTTTGATAATCATGTTTGTGATGAGATAGATATGAATTAAGATTCTCCATCATTTTAAGATGATTATTTGAATGGTGATTATGTTAAAAGTGATTATATCATTAATAATACTCTCAATGACAAGTTAGAGGTTACTTGAGAAGAGAATTTGAAAGGTATTCAACAAAAGAAAATGATTAGTTAGTGTGTGATAATTCTTTTGGTTAGTAGATTTGCAGTTGATCATTCTAGTTAGAAGTTAATTGAAAATTATAAAGGTAGAAATGAAATAGATTTGTGACGTGTTATAAATAATTTGTAAATTTTAACGTGAAAAAAGTTGGTGTCTAAAACTTTCGGGAAAGAAAGAGGTGTCTGTTTGGAAGTGTGGTTAGAATTGTTTTTAAAAGTGTTTTTTATTTCATAAATGTATTGAAATGATGTTTTTATTTTATTTTTAAATTATTTTTGACATAACACATGGAAATAATTTAAAAACACTAAAAAAATTAATTTAATTTAATTTAAAATAAAATAAAAAAACTTTTAATTTTAAATATATATTATTTTTTGGGTGTTTAATTGAAGGGTTTGGTTTAATTAGACATCCAAGATAAGAATAATTTAAACTCCATGATGCGTCCTTTTAAGCATTTTACTTTTTGAAAATCAATATCCAATGGTGCACAATCGATGTCCTAAAGCAATGAGATGGAGTTCACGTCTAATCGAATCAAAGGGCCCGAAATCTTTAAGTTGAGTATTTAATATTGTATTTTAAAAATATTTTTAGTGTTTTTGGTTATTTAAATGTATTAATGTTAAAAATTATTTTTTAAGGTTTCTTAGTCTCTCCTATTTAGAATTCAATTTAAAATAATAAAAAATATCCTAATTTTGATTAATACTCCATAAATAATTATTAAACATTGACCGCAATTTTTTGTTTTCGTATTTTTAGATAAAATGAAATCCCCTGTAGAAATTTTATTTTCTACAAATTGGTTATAAAAATATATTCCTCCATATAGCCGGAAGCTCTCTCTTCCGGTGGAGTTGCGACTTGATTCACACATACATCAGAAAAATCAGGCCCATAAATTGAGAAAGTATAAGACTATCTCTAGGCTAAGCCTGGCCCATTATGAATTTATGAATAATATACTGGCCTGTTTATTTGATGTTGGAAATCATTGTCCAGATATTTTTAGTGTTTATTTATTATTAAAATAATAGTTGATAAAAAATATTTTCAGGTCATAGGAAATTCTAGTTTGGTTTCTATGAAAGTATTTTTCTTTTATTTTGGGTAAACAATACTTTCCAGAAATTGCAAGAAAATCAAAGATACTTTATTATTTATAGATTATATCAAATTTAGTCGTCAACCTCTTGATTTCTATATATTTTGTTTTAAACTATCTTCTATTTTATTTTTGTAATTTCATCTTTTACAATTTCATTTGATTTGATTTTTCTACCAACTTTAGTATTTGTTCTTTTGATTATTATTTATTTTTTATTTATCTTATATTGTCTCTTGTTTTTATGGATACTTATTTGATTTGAAATAATTTAATTAATTGAGATTTAAAAAAAAAAATATTTGTCGATTGGGTCTTCATTTTGTTGATATGATTTTTTATTATTATTTGAGATAATTTATGAAACTTCATCTTTTTTTTATTTGTCATATTTAGTCCTCTTTTTTTATTATTAAATTTGAATAAAATAAAATATTAATAAGTTATTTTCCATAAAATTATTAAACACTAAAAAATATTTTTCAACTCATTTTCCACGATATTATAAAAAAAAACAAATAGTTCACTTTTCGAGATTCATTTTCCCTATTGTCTTTTTATGATGTGGAGCCGTTGATTGCTAGCAAGGTGGAAGGTTGATCTTCGACTCATTTGTAACATTTATGCCTTTCCAAGGCGGTATGCTCAATAATTAATCATATGTTTTATACAATATTCACAGTCATTTTTTTTTTTGGATAAGACCAATCCACCCTATTTGGTATTTTATATAATATATACATTTCCATTGTTATCTTTATAAATATCCAAGATATTTATAGTAAAATATATTAAAAACTTAAATATTTATATAAAATATACTCAAAACTTAAATATTTCTTTCAAATATATATATTTCAAGCATTTCTTATCATATATATATATATATATATTTCAAATAAACAATAGCTCATCAAGTAATTTCTTTTTCTTTTTGTCTAGCGGTATTATATAAATGTCAGATAAAAAATTCTTGTTTCCATTTGAAAATTATTGATGTCTTCGAAGACAGTATTAGGGTTTGAAGGGGCCAAAAAGAAATTATCTTCTCGACAGTACAACGAGATACGGAAAATTCAGAATGTTTGAAAGATTGATGTTTTCCTTAAAAAAAAACAGATAATTGTCGGAGGCATCCTTAATTAATTGCAGGGACTTGAAAACGCGGCGTTTCAGGTGAAAAATAATGATTAAAATTCCTTCAAGTGATCAATAATTTCTTGTTTGATCAATGATCACAAAATAGAAGTGACAATTCTCAATCGTTTTTATGATTTCTCTGTCTGTGCCCATGTTCTCTCTCGAACTTTGCATGTGTTCTCAGAATTTATGTTCTTACCACACAACCGCTGCAGTGCAATGTACATCAGGAAGCATCTCCTTCAAATCCACCGTCAGCATCGATGTCTTCGGCCTCAGCAAGCGGCCGGAATGTGCCGCCGGCGAGGGTGGAGTAGACGTTGCCCTCTCACATGTTTCCGCAAGCCATTTTGCTTGCATGTACCTTTGCTTTCTCCATGGCCCTAAGTGCATCTTCTTTTCTTTCATGCACTTCTTCGCAGCCACGCACAAGATCTTAATTACAGAGTTTAATCTTTCAACTTTCCCGACGAACACTTCTGGTAATTTGTGGGCAAGCTGATTGTATTCTTCACTTGCTTTAGCCATCTCAAACTCTTCCCGGAAGTTTAATTCAATTATAACTCTAACCTCTCCTCTTTTGGAAACTGAATTGTCTATCACGTCCATAAAAGTATGCTCTCCTGCATTGAAACAAGTTTTGAAAATATCAGTGCTAATCTCTACGATTAGAAACAACTTTCTTAAATATTGATCTTAATTTGATTGTTAACCTGCTGGGATATCAGGAGAGCTTCTCCATTTAGTCTTGCAGATGGAACTATTGTGGCCGGCATTTCGTAGACGGCTAGAGACTTCTGCCATCAAGCAACTCCGACAGCCGGCGGCCATTGGTCTACCGCAACCACAGTTTCCGGCCATCTGCATATCCTTCAATGCTTCTTTGGTGATACTTCTGATGCTAGATTCTAGGGAGCTAGTCCTGCACAAGATAGCCTGAACACCATAACACAGAAAATTATTACACATTCAATCTTTAACCCATAAATATATTAAATATTTCCACAAGAACAGCATATGATTGTGATACTTACATGTAGAAGCTGGTGTTGGTTCTCCCAGAAACTCCTGCTCTCTTCAACATTGCCATTATTCTCTTCCTCTTCCATATCCAGTATCTTATTTTCATGGCACCCTTCACTACTTGTGCTTTCCGACGAGGAGTCGCCATCTTCAAGAAACCCGAAAACCATATCGGAAAAACTCGTCGCGGGCTGATCATGAAATTCAAACCGATTAACGTTAGACATCAGATGTTTTTTATCAAACGGGATTCTAATTCTTGCACTGAAACCCATCGTATTTGTTGAATTTTGCTTCTGAACTTTATGTTGAGGAAAAGAGAGTAGAAAATGTGTGAATTGCTATGGAAGCATGAATAAACTGGTTTTATATACAAAAGATGAGAGCATATGTGGGACCCATTAGGTCAACGTGGACCAACCAGCCGCCGGGCACTTGAGGGGCTATTTTGATGATAAAGTTGGCATTTTTTAATTGGGCGATGCACATCAAGACCAGACAGCAAGGATCCACGTCAGTTAGCTATCCATGTTCTTACAAGAATTTTTATGATTTGTTTTTTTTTAATAAGATATGTAGCTAATATCTTAGAGCTTAATTGGTTGTATTATTGTAATAGTTGTTTTAATTATTTTTTATTTGAAAAATTATTAAAATAATATTTTTTTAATTTTAATTTTAATATATCAAAATGCTATAAAATACAAAAATAAAATAAAATCAAAAGCACAAAAACAACCAAGTTATCCCATCTACTATTCATGGATAACAATTTCTTAGACTCCTCGAGTTCAATGCCTCATTGTATAATCTAAAGACAAATTAAAACATTTTTTTATAGAAAAAAAACAATAAAATTATGAGCACAAATACCTGGCATTGATGGTTTAAGTGATAAAAGAATGGATTATGATCTAGGAAGGTCTTAAGTTGAGGCTTCTCCATCTTTGAACAGCTTGAATATTTGCGACCCATAGAAAATCAATCCCTAATAATAATAATAATAATAATAATAATAATAATAATAATAATATTTCGTGATGTGCTCTACCAAATAGAAAGGCTTCTAAAGAGGAACCATCAAAGTGAAATTAAAGGTTCTCAAGCAATTACATATGATAGAAAAAGGAAGAGTGTCCTAAATATATATAATTTCCAAAATCATTCAATTATTGTAGTGATAGAATCTTCAAATGCTTTCTTCTTTTTATTTCCATTTTTTTCTTTTCTGTACAAAAATTGTCGTTGTATAGATAGATTAATTATATATCTATGCTAAATATTACATTTTTAACATCAAATAGTATATAGATAACTTAAAATAAACCGTTTGTTGAATTTAACTTTTAATAATCTATATAAATAGTTTTTTTTACTATGGTTTAACCAATATTCTAAAACTCAAACTTAGCGGTTGATCCAAAACCTTGGTAGAGTTTTAAATACATAAAATTCAAACTTGTAACTGATATAAGATAACTTCTATACTACGGTTCATATCTTGATTTTTTTTATAGTCTCATTCAAAACTTTTTTATATGAGATATTAAATCTTAAATATATTTTTAAAATTTTTTAGGTTAATTCGGGTCAATCCATATAATCTTAGACCTAACTCCATGATTATATTAACCCCGAGTCAAGTTTAATAACTTTGATATTAACTATTATAAAGAAGAAGAATTTATTTTGATTTTTGAATGAGAATCACCAAACTCATACCAATATCAATGGAAAATATTTTTTTCTCCATCACAAACCTGTTAAATATGGATTTAGAATAGAGGAACCCATTTAAAAAATAATAATATGATTCATCTATAAAAAAAATTATGTATTTAATATAAATTGGATTTATTGTTAAAAAAATTATGATATTTTAATATATACAACCTTACATAAGATTTCTTTTATTTTATTCAATAAATTTTATTTTTTCAATTTCTATTATAAATTAATTTTAACATACAAATTTATCAAACACAATAAGATAAATAACTCATGTTAAGCTATTAAAAATTGATCCACATTTATCTCTAAATTCTTATAGTTTTATTTTTATCTATCATTATTTTTTTCTTCAAATTATTATAATTTCATAATCTAGGATACACAACAATAAGATAATCTTGACATCTCATATAGATAGATGTTGTATATTTTGCAAGGTAACTCGGATTGGTTAATAATATTATTATTTTTATAGTTACTTTGTTTTTAGCTAAAAATTATTTATAAAAAAAATATGATAATTATTTAATCTCGAGTTAATCGGTCCACGGTGTCGCTGCCCCCCAATCTACTTCTATCCTAAACCCTAATCTAGTCGCTTATGTGGGGCCTCCTCCAAAACATAGTAAGCAGATAAGATCCGCGATGGTGAAACGTGGTGCAATTTGAGACGTTGATGTGAAGTTTCTTCCAAATAGATTTTATCGGATTTATTTGCAAAATTATTACAATCATTATTATATAAATGAAACAATGACACCTCAACGCGGCGCCTTGCCAGTGGTTTTGCCAGATCCGTCGCCTCCAAGGACAGATTCTGATATATCTATCTGTCAACTGACGGCGTGGAAAAACCGGAGGGCGTTTTGGTCATTTTGATATGCCACAGATGATGGTGCTGCTGAATCTGGGAATTAAAAATATCAAAAAGCCAGGCTGGCCAGCTTTTATAGCCAAGCCGAGCCAGTCTCTGACCAGGAACGGGAAAAGTCCCACTACAGCTGGCAGGGCTTTAATTGCAATCTGTGATAACTTCATAGTTTATGAATTACTTGTAATAACATTCATTATCATCATATAATTAATATATCGCTTTATTTTAGAGATTAAAATAGCAAAAAATATTTTTAAATAACTAAATTCAAATCCAAACTAATAAGCGCAAAGATCATAACCTAGTACCTAAAAATATTGATAATACTTAATTATGTTTATTAATCTACTCTGTTATTTTTGTAATACATTACAATCAACTAAGAATATTTAATTTCATTAAAAAATACTTTTGATAATATTAGATCTTCTATCTTGCCTACTCTATTATCATAATTGTGTATCCTAACATATCTCTCCCACCTTCTAACTATAGAATAATTGGTCGGATATTTAAACTAACAATAACGAACAAGTTGATTGGTTCATCTCAGACTTGGAATAACAATGATTTTTACAATAAAACATATGTTTCATGTCATAAGTGTATACATTTCATCACTTTAAACATATTCAACGTCATAAGTGTATACATTTCATCACTTCAACATATTCAACATAACCTTAAATATCTTTAGCATAAAAAACCCTAAATCCCTTCTTGTTTTTTGTTTTGCAAAGGTGATATTTACTTAAATTCTTTGTGAGGTTCACAATTTCTATTCTCAATAAAAAATACTATTTTTAATCTCAAAAGTATTTATCATATCAAAACTAAAATTAATTTTTTTTCCTAAGAATAAATAATCATTATATCATGTATTATAATTATTTATTATAATCACAATTATTTACATATAATTTTTTTTTATAATCCACCTATTTTTTATATGGTATACCCGATTCATTTATTTATCCTTCCATCAAAGATTCTACTTCGTAGCTCTCTTTCCTAAAGTAAATCTCTTTGGCTATCTATTTGAAGCTTCAAATTTATTTTTATTTTTACTTTTTCAAAAAGTATTTTTCTTAGAGTACACAACAAATTCTACTTTCACATAATTCTTTTTTTAATTATTATTATTGAAAAAGGCTGTTCCCTTCTTTCTTTTCATTTATATGTAATATTTTCCAGTAAAAAAAGGCCAGGAAATAATTTTTTAAATTGCCCTACAATACCTTCATCAAGCTAATAGAAAGCAATTTTTACTTCCATGAACAGTATATAGAAAGGCCCAGAAACACTTTCAGTATGACAGCCCATAGAAGACTGAAAATCAAAACATTAGGGGATATGACAGACCCATTAAGGGCCCATCGCCTTCTAAAATCGCGGAAAAAGCTCTGCACCAGCCGGGAATCGAACCCGGGTCTGTACCGTGGCAGGGTACTATTCTACCACTAGACCACTGGTGCTTTATTGATGCCGATGGGTAAACAACATTATTAAATGAACATAACTTCACCATGTTTCCAATGTTTAACACTTTTTGATTTTTTTTTTAATTTTAAACTAAAAACAAATATGCTTTAAATTATTTGATTTGATGATATCAAAAATAATTTTTAAAATATAAAAATATATATTATTTAATATATTTCTAAATAAAAACATTTTAAAAAACAACAGTAAATACACTTTATCTAATAGACGATTGACGAATCTTTGAGTCCGTAAACAAACCGTTAACTTTCTATCTCGTTGAAAAGCAATATTTCCACCCACCCACCCACCCACATTCCTTCTCACCTAATAAGAATCATTCCTTGCCTGGTGAAATGTGACTAAAAAAACCATGGGTAATGATCATACTGGTGCAATATTCTCTTCAATATCCGTGTCTATATATATATATATATATATAATTATATATAATTATAATTCCAGCATGATGCTAGAGAGAGAGGTTTGTGGTTGTAAAGTCAACAACTCCACTTAAAAGACAATGGAGACATGTTAGCAAAGAGCAAGTGAAATTTAAGAAACAAACATCTTTCAGTTATCACTGCCGATTTGCTGTTTTGATGTACAAAAACAATAAAGGATTCTCCTCTACATTACTGTCCGAATCAAACAAACATTACCAAAAAATAAAATAAAGTGTATATATGTATGTATGTATGTATGTATGTTTGTATCAATCAAGATCAAAGCTCCCTCTCCACTGTTTCATTTTATACTACGCTCTTGGATCTTGATCCTGCCAAATTCTGCGGCTTCTTCCAAGCTTGCCAACGAACAAATACACCATAATTGATCAACTGATTCCAAATTCACCTACCCTCCACCATAGTATTTGTCCAAGATAAAGACAGAGACGAATGGTATCGTCTAACTTCATCAAAAGTTGGGTGCGATCCATGGCTAGAACTTTGAGAATAATTCGACCACAGATGCTTAGACTTCATCTGCTGTAGCAAACAAGCATCCATGTCCTCACTTTCAATCTCATTAAGCTCCTTCTTGCCCTCCATAGCCTTCACTACTTGCCTCATCGTCGGCCGGACTTTAGAGTCTGGATATGCACACAATAAGCCCAGATGAAGCATTCTCTCTACTTCTCCTTCGTCAAATTGTTCTCCTCTAGCCTTCAGTCGTTCATCCATGGCATTCAGTAATTGTCCTTGCCTCATCAGCTGCCAAACCGATTCTACTAAAGTTGGCCTCCCTTCTTCTGTAGGCCTCCTGCCACACATGACCTCCAAAATCAAGACCCCAAAACCAAAGACGTCGGCTTGAGCTGTGGCTCTTCCACTTCGAACCACCTCAGGTGCCATGTATCCTATGGTCCCAACCACCCGAGTGGTGCTAGGCACTTGACCATGCCCGTGCACTCGAGCCAGTCCAAAATCACCTAACCTTCCATTCATATCCTTGTCAAGCAACACATTGCTGGCCTTAATGTCTCTGTGTAGGACTTGAGAATCCCATCCCTCATGCAGATACAATAATGCAGAAGCTACATTTTTTAAAATTTTCATTCTCTCTTCACAACTCAACAATTTATTCTCGTCGCAATCGAACACCCTCTTCTCCAAACTCCCATTTTCCATGTAGTCATATACCAGCATGAACAATCCTCTATCTCTCTTGCACCAACCTCTTAACCCCACCAAACTCCTATGCTTCAACCTTCCAAGGCTTGAGATTTCAGCTAAGAACTCCCTCGTCCCGTCATTTTCATGTGAAATGCGCTTCACTGCAACCTCTGTCCCTCCCGGTAAAACACCCTTATAGACCTTTCCATTTCCTCCGACGCCAATAACATTGTCTTCACTGAATCCTTTTGTTGCTGCCTCGATTTCTTGATACCTGATTCGATGTGGCCAATACTCCAGTTCCCAGTCCTCCATCTCCTCTATCTCCCTGGCTTTCCTTTGTCTTCTCTTGATCAAAAACCATATAATTGTAGCGCCAGAAACAACGAGAAGGACCCCTCCCGCTGTGGCTCCTGCAATGAACACATTAGACCGATAAAAGGGGTCTTTTGGAAGCACAAA
Organism: Salix exigua; assembly: GCA_032356905.1. Taxonomy (NCBI): domain Eukaryota; kingdom Viridiplantae; phylum Streptophyta; class Magnoliopsida; order Malpighiales; family Salicaceae; genus Salix; species Salix exigua. Next base: position 11,194,140 of record CM063598.1, read on the forward strand.
AGATGGCAGCCCAGTGGTGATTAAACTCCCACTTAACGAAAAATTGGAATTGCTAAAGCTCCATGCCAAAATCTTGTGACTTTGAACAAGTTGTCCGGTTGAAGAAGTGAATCCCACATGCATCTCATCCTCAAAAACATCAGATAGATTAAGAGACACGTTCAATAAAGGCCTGCTAGGCCTTTTCATGCCGGCCGGAGCCATGGTAACATTAATCATAGAATCTTCATAGTCAATCCAAACCTGGTAGTTTTTACCATTATTTAGATCCTGTCCCTTGAAAGAATTCCTATCCTCATCACTGCTGTTCCCATTGCTGCTGCCCCTTGAATTATCAGGCCAATAGCCTGCATCCTCTGCTGCAATTGATGTGAGTGAATTTACATCTATTCCAACATGATTATCACTCCTATCGTTGAATTCTTCATTTGCGAACACATCAAACTCGATGCCAAGCATATGATTATCTGAACTGTTACCGTTTGTAAGATTCAGAAAGCCTAAATTTTGAGCTGAACTAGAACCTTGAATGCCTGTAAAGGGCACAAAAAGAAAAACCAAGCCATGCCCAGGAAGAACATTCTTGTAGGGGGGCATAGCAAAAATAAAAGAAGTGGAAAATGGATACACATATGAAGAATTTGGATCTTTGGTTGGTATCTTTTTTGGGTACAAAGCACGGCCAATTGCGAAAGATGTTTGATTTGTAAGTGTAAGAATGCGAGATTCAATGATGGCAGAGCCATAGAGTGAAACACTAGAGGAATTGAAACCATTGAAGACAAAATCAATAGCCGATATGGGTTGCAAAAACAGGATTATAGGAAGTAGAAGCAAGACAAGATCAAGCTTGTTGTTGAATTTCTTCATTTTAATCCAAGAACCCAGAATAGAAAGAGAAAGGAAAGAGTGTTTTTCATGGTAGATCAGACAGATAAGCTGGTCTGAAACAGGAGGTTTATGGTTGTAGAGAAAGGATAGAAGATTCTCTGAACTTGCCAACCAGTCAAACGTTCAGCAGCAGGAGGATAATGGTTGTGAATTTGTCCATGAACCTTGTCAGCATTACACAATTGGACTCTTGTATTTATTACAATTTCAAGGTTGATTATCTTCGAAGAAAATAATAAACTTATTTCCAAAGATATAAATTTCGGATTGGGTTGGCGGGTTGATCTAAAAATCTAGACTTGTTCGAGTTTAAAAAAACAAAAACCCAGCTCAAACAGGGTAAAATCTTTTCTTTAATTAATTAATTTATTTCAACTTTTTTCTTAAATAATATTATTTTATACTTTATTAAAAAAAAATTATGTTTGTTTCACTCCTCCCTGACCCCCATGACACAATCATTGCCCTGATTCCACACTTGATTGAGATTTTACAACTATCCTTTCCTTTCTTATATATGTTGAGGGGCTTAGAGTATTCTTAATTAAGTTAAAAAAAGGTAGGCAAACTTTTTATTTTTTATCTGAAATAAAATGTTACATGATTTGATAACCAAATACGTTTGGCAATATTCATGCTATTATTTATTTGTATTTTTTAAAAAAAATATTCTTATATTTGAGCGTAAAATAATCATATAAAAAGTAAACTCATACAACTAGTTTCTAATTATAAAGATTCAATTACCATTAAAGGTGGTTTTTTTATAATATATATAAATTAATTCAATAACTAAAATTGTTCATGAATTTCATTGAGATCTCATATCTAAAATGCTCAAACTTTTCTAGTTTCTTCTTCTCGTATTAATAATTAGTCGCAACACAACCTCTAAAACCAGAACGATCATAGAGTTGGGTGGCAGAGAAGAATTGGGATCCAGATACTATATATATTTGAAGAAAAACTCAAATTGTATAGTCAAAGATTGAAGGGTCAAAAAAGAAGGTTCGTTCAATTTCATGAACATTCAAAAGTGAAAAGAAGAGTTGTGTCGCCAAACTTTTTAGTAGGCAGTTAACAGATAAGAGTTTGATATTAAAAGATTTATTTTTATTGTGATATAATATTTGAGTATCATTGAAGACTTATATGATTATTAATTTTAAAATTTATAGAATTAATCGAGATACACACGAACTAGACCGGACACTCATTTTAATAATAAAAAAGAGTTGCATCACTAACACGAAAAAATATTCAAAGATAAAGAAAGGTACAGGAAAATGAAAATGACGAGAGCCACCCATTTGTGAAAAATCTAAGGACCAACAAGTTGTTTCACCATCAACTATCAATGTTGTGATTCAAAGGGTCTTGATGTGAGTGGTGAGAGCACTCTCGTTCCTTAAGAAGGGTTAGAGTTTCAATCCCTCTTCTTGTATGAAGCTGGTCATTTGGGGAGCATTTTTACCCATTCAGGGCTCACCCGGTACGAATATGGATTAATCTATACTAACGTCTGAGACACCGCGTGATTTATACAAAAAAAACTATCGGGCTGCATTGATAAATAAACGAGTTCCCATGGCGAAGTTTTTGCCTTTATACCGAGCTCCACCCTGTCTAAGCATAAAACGGAGATGACACTGAAAAAAAAAAAACAAGTTGCTGTGTTGTGTTTTTTTTTAATATTTTATTTTATTTTTCAATTTTTTTCTAGTGATAATATCAAAAATATATTTTAAAAAATGAAAAAATATTATCTCAATATGACGTGAAAAATACTTTAAATTAACCACTGCCACAATATGAAATAGACTAGACTATAGATATTTTTCAGAACTATGAGATATTTTAATAGCAACATTGATTTTTTTTATTGATATATGTTTTTTTAGCAAAAGGTATATTTTAAAGCATAAGCATGTCCATTTCACAAGTTTTTCTTGGCATGTGTTTTAAGGGAAAATATATGGTAACATCAATCAATAAAATATAATTAACCGCTTAATTATGAAAGAGAATTTGCATATATATATATATATATATATATATATATATATATATATTAATGTATACCTTAAAATACAGGCTAGAGACATCAAATTTGCTAGTATCTTAGAGAGACACTAGGGTGGTGTTTGGGAGTGCAATTGGAAATCATTTATAAGAAAAATTGAAATTTTTTTATTTTTATTTTTTACTTTAAATTTAAAAAATAGTATTTTTAAATTATTTTGATGTACTAATGTTAAAAATAATTAAAAAAACATTTTGATGTATTTTCTAAACAAAAAATACTTTAAAAACCAATCTCATTTATTTTACAAACGAAGAAATCAACTTGAGCTTAAAATATTGCATGGGATGTATTTTTTGCGTGTATTTTCATAGCCCTACTCCACAACACTTTGTACCATGATAATTAAGGGGATGTTTGGGATCTGGAAAGTATTTTTAAAAAACAAATTGATTTTTTTATTTATTTTTTATGTTGAATTAAAAAAATAATATTTTTAAATTATTTTAAAGTGCAGATATCAAAAAGTGATTTTTCAAAAATAAAAAAAATATTATTTTAATATATTTTTTTAAAAAAAAACACTTTAAAAAACAACTTCAATCGCATTTCCAATCGGTCACCATAGCAATCATGGTTACAAATTCAAGCAATTAATTAATCATTAGAGGGAGGGAAAATAATTTCAAGCGGTTCACATCTCACAATCAGATACCTAAACCCATGACCCTAAATAATTTATTTATTTATTTGCTATAATGTGTGGAATATCGTTTTGAATTTTATAGGAAGGATGAATATAACTTCAACTTGTCAAAGTTTTTTTCTTTTTCTTTTCAAAATGGTAGCGCAGCCTAAGCTATTCTGGTCAAAGAGTTTTATATATATTACTAAGAATGCCACTAAATGTCATTGTTCTTCATAGGGAATCCGGAGCCAACACATACTAATCAGATATACGTTTCTTAATCAATGACTAATTTGTAAACAACATTGGACTTGGAAAACCACCATCTAAGGAGTTTTATTTTCATTTTATTTTGATCCAGAAACAAATATAATTCCACCATTTTTATTTTTATTTTCATTTTGATCTTTGACTTTTTTTCAATTTGATTGCTCCCCTCCTTTTTTTATTTTGATAACATGGATATTCGGGCTAACTTGTGTGCACTTTGATTAATTCTATAGACTCTAAAATTAACGACCATATAAACTTTCACGGAGCAAACCTAGGTTGCAAAGATTATGAGATCTCAGGGGTGTCGGGGAAAACAAATGTAGCTCAATTTGGCAAATTAGATAAAATTTTATTAATTTGAAATAATTAGAGTTAGGGGGGCTTTATTTGAATAAGCAAATATTATGCTAATTGGATTGCGTTCTTAAACAACCCGACTCGTAGATAACGTCTTGTAGTGCAACAAAGTTTCTAGGGGACTTGAATGTGGTCCATCATACGTTTTTACGGACTATAATTCAGATATTGTAGGCGCCTGATTTCCATGCTAAATATTTTCTGGTTCGCTCCTCATTAGTAGAAAAATCCTTGTAAGGGCGCGATTACGGTAATTTTTTAAAGTGTTTTTCATGCCGAAATATATCAAAATAATATTTTTTTTTTAAAAATTATTTTTGATATCAGCATATCAAAATGATCTAAAAACACCAAAATATATTCATTTAAAATGCATTTTTTTTTCAAATTTCGACGAAATGCCGATGAGATTGCAATGCCAAATAGGCTCTTAAATTTCTATTAATTTTGAAAGGTATAAAAATATTAATCTAAAAAATATTTAAAGTGCAATGTTAAACATATATATATAAACACGTTTAAACTTTAAAGTGCAATGTTAAACATAATCTAAACCTACAGGAGCGACGTTAAAAATACATTTATCAAAGATTAGAGTAGTTTGTTTTCACAGTGCAATTATATTCTTACAAAATTTAAAGTAATTTTAGTTTTAAATTATTATTTTTATATATTTGTTGATATTAAAAATTAATTTTTAAAAATAATATTATTTTAATATATTTTTTTTTTTTAAAAATATTTTTAAAATATCTAAAACACACTTATTCGAAATAGTAATCTATCAAAATTATTATTTCCATGTTTTCATGCCATAATTCTAGGCATTTTTTTCCTTCTATGGATAAGTATATGCTAATATAAATATAAACACTGAATTTCTCAGTTTCTGTAATAAGTAATAACCTCAAATTTAGCGAAAAAGAAACCAAAAAACTTATAAAACACAAATCCCGGATTTGATTTGAGATACAAAGGAAACAAACCTCGATTTCATTAAACTTAGATTTTTGCTCAATAACCCTTTTCATCCAATCACAAATCCTCTTCAAAATCCAATAAAAATCCCTTTCTTTTCTTATTCCTTTTACTTCAAAATTCATTTTTTTGTTCCACAGTTTCTTTGATCTGTTTATTCATAGATGCGAAAAGGCTTAGACTTTCTGCCTCTTTGTAAACGTTGCCCATTCGTGTTATTTTAATTTCAGTTTGGGATTTGTAGGTGAATTTTGGACAAGGAGAGTGAAAAAATTGAAGGTGCCCCCAGAGTTCGGGGATAATTTGGTGAAGTGGTCTTAACTATTTTGCTTTGTTTGTTGAATTTAGAGCATGATTTGATAGTTTGCTCAAGAAAAAAAATCTTATCTTTGGCCAATTTGGTGAAGTGGGTTTGATTGTTTTCCTCATTAACGCATTATATGTTGATGAATTCATGATAGTATTTGATTCTAACGTAGGCAAAACACAAGTAGAGTTTCTGAGATGAGATGAGAGGGTTGTTGTTTTGTGTGAGGTTTAAGGAGAGACAATGAATGGAGGGTCATTGGGGATCCGTTCTGGTAGTTATGGTTCATTGGACAAGCAAATACAACAACAGCAACAGAATGGTTATGGTGTTCTTAGTAGTACTCCCTTTCCTATGCAAACAAATGGCCGTACTAAGCCTGCAAAGATGTCTAAGGAGAAAGAGAATCTCTTCCATTGGGTCTTCAAGTTTGCTGGTAGAAAAAAGGTTGGCATGATGTTCATTTGCGTCATCTCTGCCGTGGTTTTTTTCTGGGTTTTGTACGTAGGAAAAGGTATGTTTAATTTTTCAATTCATCTATATGTTGCTATTGCTTAGATATTGATGTGCTCATCATAGGATATGGATTTTTAGTGGTGATTAAATTTGTTTCTTAGTTTAGAATAACGCTCAAATTCATCACTGATGCTGTGTTGAATCGGTGCTTATGGCTGTTATGTAGTTCTTGCCTTTCTTTCAGTTGATTGTTTGAATTGGAGAATGTGTGTTTCAGTTATTTCGTGCTTTGCTCTTATTATATGAGCTGGGAGATTTGTATACTCATGGATAGTTGGTCCCACTGATTGATGTTTATTTTGTACTAAAATTATGAAAATATTCTCTTCTACTCACTCCTCGAGCCTTCTTGGATTAGTTTTTACTCACTGCATTTGAATCTTTGCTAGAGCTATCAGTGCTGTAATTTTTTTGGAGGTCGATTGTGACTGGAAATAACGTCTTCGTTTTTCTTTGTTTTCAGGTGAAGTTGCACAAGAAGGTGGCCACCCCCCGACTATAAGTCTCAATGACACATTGCCCTTAAGCAGGATTGAGAACAAGACTTCATTTTTTCAAGGGATATTTTCAAATATTAGTTTGCCTCCTCCTCCTCCTGCATATTTTTTGGGGTATACCCTTCCTCCAGGGCACCCATGTAATAGTTTCACTTTACCTCCCCCACCAGCAGATAAAAAAAGAACTGGACCACGGCGTAAGTTACTTGCCTGCCCCAAACTGTTTTTACTACTAGATTTTTTTCTTTCCTTTTTAGGTTTAACAGTCATTAGTTGTAGACATCTCCATGGTCTTAGTTTGTAAACATTCTAAGGTGAAAGGGATGTTGAGTTGCTAGGACATTTGATAAATAAGTGATGAGTTTTCACTCATGTTCCTGAGATTTCTGTCATTTATGTTTCAGCATGTCCTGTATGTTACCTACCTGTGGAAGAAGCCATTGCCTTAATGCCGAAGGTCCCCTCGTTTTCTCCAGTAATTAAGAATTTGACTTATATCCAGGAGGATCCTCTTAGTAGAGAAGGAGAGTTCGGAGGCTCTGATTTTGGTGGGTATCCTACTTTAAAGCAGAGAAGTGACTCTTATGATATTAGAGAGTCAATGAGCGTGCATTGTGGGTAAGCTCTCTCCAAAGATCTTTTATGTATTTATGAATATTGAAGGTTATTCACTTGAAACCTCAGCCGACTTAATTTGTAGGATATTCATTCTAGCAGCTAGTAATTGGATCAATTTCTCTAACTGTTGCCAACTTAAAACTTTTCACCCAGCATATTATTGACAAATATGTGCACCAATCAGATTTGTCCAAGGGAAAAGACCTGGGCAGAATACGGGATTTGACATGGACAAAATTGACCTGGATGCGATGGAGCAGTGCCATGGTGTTGTCGTTGCCTCAGCAATATTTGGTAATGCTCCTTGTAATGGGATCCCAACTTATCTTTCATCTGTTGATTCAATGGCCTGTTATTAAATGATCTCTTTTTCTTTCATCTCAGGAGCTTTTGATGACATACAACAGCCACATAATGTTAGTGAATACTCCAAGAACACTATCTGCTTCTTCATGTTCGTTGATGAAGAAACAGAAGCATATTTGAAGAATAACGGTGGTCTTAATGACAGAAGGAAAGTTGGTTTATGGAGAATCGTTGTTGTCCATAATCTTCCATACAGAGATGGAAGGCGCAATGGGAAGGTACTTGTCGTAAACTTCAATTAGCTTGTTTTGGACTTCTGGATACAAATTCAGCTTATTACTTGTCTGTTTAGTCACTGATGACACTATAGCTCTAATTATTTGATTTCCTTTGGCTTCTTTATGATGTGTATGGCTGAATGAACTTGATTTTTTCCATCACTTCCAGATCTGAAAAGTGTTATGCAACAATGATCAATCACTCCTTCCAACTCCCACACCCGCTTCCCTGCTACCACCACTAGATAAAAAGTGAACTAGCTTGTTTTGTATGGTATGCGAATCTGGGGGAACAATAAGATGATGTTTGAAAGAAATAGATAACTAGATTTTTAATTCCAAAATTAGCAGCACTCATGGTTCACTAATGTCTATGTTACACGAGATTGTACTTTAGCATACTTACCAACCCTTGTTTTGTCCATGGCAGGTTCCAAAGCTTCTATCGCACAGAATGTTTCCAAATGCCCGATTTTCTTTGTGGATTGATGGAAAACTTGAACTTGTTCTCGATCCATATCAAATTTTAGAAAGGTGACACTGATGTCTGCTCTCTCACTGTGTGTGTGTTCATTGTGTCTGCTTCTTTTTTTTGATCTATTATCTGGATATAAGCCACTTGTTTCTAATTGAATCAATCAAATTACCTTGGTCCTATTATTTTTTTTAGCTTGGTTTGTTTTCAGTGACAATACTTGACAATCTGGCAATACAAGAAAATTTTGGTTACTCAAGTTTCTGGAATTAGACATCATATCCTCTCCAACATATGCTTCATTATAACTTGAGTCTCCTTGTTTGATTGCCTGCTTACACTCTTTCCACGTCTCATTTTCTTATTTGATTTTTAAATCAACTTTGCATTTGCTTTCCTGTCTTTTTTCAATTTGTATTCGTAGTCCTTCATGCCATTCGAATGGTCACTCTTTTTCTCTCTCTCAATATTTGTTAAATTAGAATCTTATACTCAAACTTTCATCCAATGGCACAAGGTTATCACAACCCTTCAATTCTAATGCCCCCAAATTACTATGAAATTTTTTTCATTGAGTAATTTATTTTGTTTGTTTAGGAGATCTTTGGGATGTCATATCACCGCTTACATGCTTATAATTCCAACAAGTTCAGGTTGCCTTTTTTGGTCCTGGTATTTTCATTAAATGTATCCTTTTCCTCCAAGTAAATGCATGTTATTGATCCATGTAGCGGATCTCAACTTGATTGAGGTTTTAGGCTTTACATCGTTTTCTTCCTAGAACATCAAACCACATCCCATGCTTTGATCAATTTAGATGATATTTGCCTCTGAGATCATTACTAGATATTCAAAATGTTGTCCTCCCATGCTTTGATCAATTTAGATGATATTGTTGTTGTTGTTGTTGTTATTTAATGCCTGAATCAACTTTTGGGCACCACGCTTATATCTTGAGCTACTTGTCAGGTTCTTGTGGAGGGAAAATGCTACTTTTGCAATTTCTAGACATTATCGACGCTTTGATGTTTTTATTGAAGCTGAGGCAAATAAAGCTGCGGGGAAATATGAAAATGCCTCCATTGACTTTCAGGTCGAATTTTATAAAAAGGAGGGCTTGACTTCATATTCTGAGGCCAAGTTTCCCATTACAAGTGGTAGGTGCAAGTTCCTGGTTCTCTTTTGGTTTTTTGTTGCCTGTCCGTTGTCTTTGATATAGTTCCTGTTCACCCATGGCTCTGCAGATGTCCCTGAAGGATGTGTTGTGATAAGGGAGCATGTTCCTATTAGCAACCTCTTTACTTGTCTTTGGTTCAATGAAGTTGATCGTTTTACTTCCAGGGACCAAATCAGCTTTTCCACTGTCAGGGATAAGATTCATGAGAAAACAAATTGGACTGTCAACATGTTCCTGGACTGTCAAAGGCGCAACTTTGTTGTTCAGGTAATCATTTTTATGTACTGTTGGTTCTGTTTGTACCAAAATATCTTGTGAAAACCAAGTTCATTGGAAAACAAGATTATAACAAATTCTTGAGGGTAAAAAAAACGATTGTAACAAAGTGAACTCCTTCATAGAAAATTGTTTGACATAATTTTGTTTTAGTTATAGGTTGCAGGTAAGCATTTCCTTATGATTTCCACAACTGCATATGTCTAGAGTCCATTAGCACCCTCCAATGGAAGTTATGGTTTTGTTCGAATTGCACTGACCAAATTGTGACAAAGAAGTGCATAAAGGGCATGCATATGAAACTTGCAAGGCTGACTTTCATTTCTTGAGGTTTGCCAAAATTAAATTATTAATTTATATTTTTGAAATGCTTTCTCACGGGTGTTTTTATTGCTTTAAAGGCATGTCCCTAAAAAAATTATGTGCTTGAGTGCAATAGATTTTTGTGCTCAGATGAACCTTGTCTGAATTTGTGTGAACTGTTAGACATAGGGATGTTTTAGAAACTGGTATTTATCTAATGATACTTTCCCTTTTCTTGATATCCCTTCTCCTCAACTCTCCTGTTGTCTCCCTGTGTGCATTTCTTTTGAACCCTAAACTGTTTGTTGCGATGTGCAGAGATACCATAGAGATGTTTTAGAACAGATGGCTCATCATCCGCCCGTTAATCCTCCATCGCCACCACTGCTGTTAGCACCACCACCACCACCTTCTCCTCCTCCACCCGTTTTTGTTGACGAACCACCACTTCAAACAACACCTGATGCTTCAGCTGAAAAGATGATAGGTGGTCCTGTCCGGAGAGCCCCAGCTAGGCGTGGAAGGAGGTCTGGCTCTAGGCGCCACCGCAAAGTTGCTGCTGGCGGCAAGGAAACTGATGCAGGCTAGAAATTTTGATCAGGGAACGGACCGTTCTTTTTCCTTTCCCTTTTAAAATTGTTGGCAGGAACGGGAGACTTGTGCCAGAAGAGTGTTACAGTTCTTCCGCTTCATGGAAATATCTTCTCATTCTTTTTTCCCTACCCTTTGAATTATCGTTTCCAATTTTGATGTATATAGATTAAAATAGTAATAATTATGACATGGGTTGCTACCAAAATCCTCGCTGTGGTAACCCATTTTTGTTGGTCATTATGATAGCAAGGTCATGTTAGACTCAATTATTTATTGGTAATACTAGTGTCTCCTGTTAGGAACAAATAGATACAATGAACATCATGTTCTGCTTTCCTTGTCGCTCTACCATTTTGTTTTGCATCATCGTCTGGTTTTGAGTTTGAAACAGAAATAATCGTAGATCTACTGAATTATGAGTTGCTTTTAGAAATCATTGGTCTGTTGTAATTTTTTAAAGTGATTTTCATGTTGAAATATATCAAAATAATATTTTTTTTATTTTTAAAAATTATTTTTGATATTAGAACATCAAAATGATTTAATAATACTGAAATATATTCATTTAAACAAAAAAAAATGATTTTTTTTGAAAACACCGATTGAAAAGCCTTAATCTTCTCAACAGTAATTTTTCTTTTAACAAATAAACATGTGCGCATCTTGCATGAGCCATGTTGATTGCGTTTGCATGATCAATAATTTTTGTACAAATTAATTATTATATTGTGTTTATAGATTGATTTGATTTGTTAATATTAAAATGTTTTTTTTAAATAATATCATTTCAATATGTTTTTAATTAATTAATGTTTTTAAAAACATCCTACATTACAATATCAAACAAGCTTGTATTGTAGGTGTCGTCTTTAACCTTGTTTCATTTATTTATTTAAATGACAATGAGACATTCGGCAAGGGATTAGAAACTCAGATCCGACTGAGTCGACTCACACTCACCCATGCTAAATGAACCCTAGCAGCATCCAAGTGAAGAGACAAGGCTCGAGTTCTTTAGGCTTGATTTGACACCGGAGACCCACAGATCTGAACAATCAAAGATCATTTCCGGCCATTACTCTCTTCCTCTGTTACTAAATCGTGAGATAAAACTGCCCGGAGTGGCCGTGCCTGCTGCTCAACCTCTGACAAAATAGTCGGCACCACAGCTAACTACGAGATTGCCATTCTTTACGTCATATTACCATTCTTGTTTCTCACTTTGCCGCCTGCAGAGTTGATGATATGCTAGCTAGCTAGCTTGCGCCATTGAAAACGACGACGATTCATGACAGCCCCACCTTGGCCCCCTTTCTCTTTGAGCTTGATAATGACCGAGAATAAATTAGCTGCCTTATCTGAAGATATTCTACCGTTGGCTCACAGAAAAATGAGAGAGACTTTCAATTCCATAGAATAATAATAATAAAATAATAATAATAATAATAATAGCAATGTAATGTGAATTTACTGGTAATAACTTAATTGTTGAAATATAATATGGGAGTAATTTGTAAGAAAGTAAAATCAATTTATATTTATTTATATCATTATTCTAATTGATTTTGAAAGGCTTCTCGAGCTCCCTTTAAGGCCGAAATATATATCTACTAGCGATGCTTATCATTTCCATTTTCAAAGGCCATGATGATGACATCCAATGGCAATTCCACTTTCTTACACCAACTTTGGCTTTTATTTGTTTTTTCAAAGGCCATGATTACATCTAGAAATCAAGGCCTTAATTAACCAATCAGGGATAATTAATTAGGGTTTGTAATTAATTACTAATTAGCCTGCCATGGCCCATCACTGAGCTCCGAGATTAGTCCGTTGGCGCGCGCGCGCTGACATTGCACGCGCCACATTAAGTGCAAACAAATGTATACTTAATTTACTTAGGTTAATATAGATTGATATATGAAATTTTTGAAGATAATTTAAAAAATAATAAATTAAAAATATTAATATCATGTTAAAAGATAAAACTGAAAAAATAGAATTTAATTAAAAAAATATTAAGTGGACTTAAGTAAACTCGTAACCACACCATCAAATTCAACAAAGATTTTATTTTATTTTGGAGAACATTTTTTCTTTAATAATACAACAATGACACACATGATAATTTTTTTATATTAAATATCTTTTAAAATTAAAAAAATATATCGTTATAGACATATGGTGTCGAGATGGTATGCATTCTTTTAGGTTTGATCTAAAGAGAGGCAAGAAATAATTAAATAAAAAATAATAGTATGGAAGCTACTCGTTAAACCTGAAATTTAATTCATAGACTTAATTTCTTTATCTTAATACACATTTAACCCAATTATAATATAGCAAAATAATTAAAAACAATTAAACTAAAATGAGATAGGCATGTGGGCATTAAAAAATAAAAAATAAAAAATAAGGCAAGTTGGCCTTCCAAACCAGGTGTGCGTCTGGGTTTGTTTTTATTTGTTGAGTTGTTTTAAAAAAAAAAAAACGCTATCTACTTTAAGCAAAATCTGGGGACTAAGATTAAGCACTCTCTTTCTCATCTAAAAACCTAAAAAAAAGTTTAAAAAATAAATTCTAAAATTAAAAAAAAATGATAATTAAAAGACTCGGTCATCTTTAAATTTATATATATAAAAAAAGATTTTGTATGAAATTTAAAATGACTACCTGTATTTTTTATATATGATTGTCTGACTTTTAATTCTTTTATATTTTTCAAAAACATTTACAGTGATTACTGATTTGGGTTTAAAATAGCTTAAGAAAAAAAATTAAAAAAAACTTAATATTGTAATGCACAGTTATTTATATAAAAAATAAATAAACATTAAGAAATCCAGCAGTGGAAACGACACAAACGACACACGGCTTAGTTTCGTCTGATGAATGCAAAGTCGTCATAGTACGTCGGTGCAAATAAACACATGACACGTGTGAAGAATTAGGACAAAAGTCTTCTATCTGGGCCCCACAAGATCCTTATCTTGACAGCAAGATACCTAGAAACTCCGTTTATCTCCCCCACATGAACCACTGACAAAACAACTCTTCACTGAGCCATGTATCTCCAAAAGGAACTCTTTCTTTCTCTGTTTACCATCTCCTCGAAACGATCCCTTGATGCCTCAATTCCCGAACAAGTCACAGCCGTCTGATTAAAAGAAAGCATGAATCCCCAGACGACACCATCTTCATCAGCTTTCTCTATGATCTGTATCCTGCACTCTATGATAGCCATAACAAGTGGATCACTCATGATGTTCCAAATGAAGGAAATCTACACCTTCACACATGGTAATGAAACTGCGACGAAGCTGATGGGGTCGACCCCACATGACCAGCTCCTTATCCGGACCTCCGATTCCTTTTCCGGGTTGCTCCTGTTTGATATCGGGTTCCTGATATTCATGGTTTCTTTTGTCAAGGATAGAGAGTTCCAATCTTTCTTTGCAAAAGGGTGCACTGTTCTTCATGTTTTCATGGTTATTTGGAGGGTCAATTTTGAGAGGAGAGTCGAGGTGTTGGCTTTCGATTGCTTGAGACAGACAGTTGGCGATATCTTATTAGCTCTCTCTTGGGTTTTTTTTCTTGTTTTTTCTTGGAGAGAGAGGTACGATAGGGCTATGCTGTTTTCATAATTTACGATTTTCTCTTCTTTTTCCTTTTTTTCTGATTGAGTGTGATTTTCCTTTGATGAAATGTATAGTCCAAATCTTCTGCTGTGTAAAAAGCTTGTTATTATATATTGAACAACCTGTTTTTTTCATGGGCAATTGGGAATTTATTTTCTCATTTATCTAGTTTGGTGTGATGAGCAAGTGGGGCATAAATCTTTAAGAGCGGCTGGCCTGTGAGTAAAATCTATTATTTTATTACATTCAATTCGAATGATTGTGGGTAAGCCAATGGAAAAGGACTTTTATTCGGAGTTAAGACTAATTGACAGTGGGTGTTTGTCAATGAAATTTTTTGGGTTTTTGATTGTTTGGAAGATGCTGTTAAATATAAATTTTTAGAAGTAAAAAATATATTATTTTAATATATTTTTAAATAAAAAAAATATTTTTGAAAAAATCTACCAAACCAACACTGACATTAATGGCAGAAGCAAGCACATTGTGGAAAACTAATCAATTTCTATGCTTCGACCTTGTTCTCAAACTCATCTGAAACTTTAAAAACCTGAAACAAACCTTAGTGCCTCAAAAGCTCGAGAGTAAATCACGGAACTAAAATTACCAAAAATATATAGCAGAAGATCGCCACAAAGGATGTAGTAAGAAAAAAATAGAATGGGAGAGGATGCAATCGTGAGGACTGAATTTTCAGATGAGGTAAAAAGAAAAAAGATGGCAAGGTCAACGAGTGAGGTTCGAATTAAAATCGCACCATGTCCTGAAAGCAATCGTAAAAATGTGCGATCTTAATCTTCTCTTTCCCGGAATAGATAGCCTCGGCATCCCCACCTTGCTCTCCTTGGGCAGCCATCTCAATCAGCATATAGAGCTTCTTGATAGTCATCTATGAAAAGACAGATTAGAGAAAGATAAAAAGAGGTTAGAATTGAATTTCTAGACAGAAAACTGTTGATTTACCTATTTAAATATAAAATAAAAATAGGAAGAAAATTCAAGATGGTTATTCGTTATTCAACGGAAGTCATGTTCAGACAAGAACGATCAAACAAATTTCTCCATTGGGATACCATGACCGTATCATTTTGCTCAAGTGATAGTATAACTGTGATTATTTTTTAAAGTGTTTTCCATTCAGAATCGTATTAAAATAATATATATTTTTATTTTTTAAAAATCATTTTTGATATCAGCGCATGAAAATAATCTAAAACATTAAAAAAATTGATTTAAAATAAAAAAATTAAAGTTTTTCAAAAGTTTTTTGAAACGCATTGGTAAACACCTATAAATGCGATTGTTTGGCCACATACTCGAGCAATTCCATAATGTGATTGCAGAAAAGGCAAGCATAAAAACCGTGTCATTTTAGTTCCTGGAAAAGGGTAATAAAAGCCTAAACCATCATTCGCATATATGACTAGGGCATGGTCTCAAAAATGCCACCCCTTGATGGATGAATACGTGAATGTAGTAGCCTCCACCAGAAACTAGCTACCTTGTGACTCACGATTCAAGCATGCAATGACCAATCTAGCAACTCATCTCTCCTTAAAGTACCAGAGTCCGAACCAAACCAGATCTCAGATGTGGAAGCAGAATCGAGTATAAAATAAGCATTTCAGGAGACGAACTTACATCATTCAGGGCTTCTGCTGCAGCACTGATATCATCTTCAGCAAAAACATTGAGTTGTTCCAATACCTGGAGAGGAATGCACCAGATTAACATAAAGTTTCTGTCAGATATTTACCATCAGAGTTACTAATGAATGTGAGCTCGCGTTTGAATTATCTATGCAGAATCTTGAACACTAATAAAAGAGAGAGGGGATTTGGGACTTGGGACTTGGGAACAAGTATGACATCCATAGAGAATAGAGCTGTCCAAACATCCCTTTGTAGTAATGAAAAGAAATATCATTACAAGCGACGTCCTTGAGACAAATCAATTATTGCCGCCCAGAAACATTCTTAAAAGCTTTGAAATAGATTTGTCTGAGTTTTTAAGTTAAGTTGGAGGTAAAGAAAATTAGTTTTGACAAATTCCAAGTGAAATAAGCAGTATATTAGAAAAATAAATGAATAGATGGTGCCAATTCCCCATCCTAGCTACAAAACAGCAACCCCTTGAAAACTTTTCACGTCCATCATTCCATTAGAAGACTTTATTCATAAGCTCAAGTAAATTTATTGATTTACAAGAAATCCTTAATTATGAATAACATGAACAAAAAGGATGCTTTATACTCTTACGATTAATAACTAAGGAAACGATACTAAGCTGCAAAAGGATAAAGAGTACATCAAATGACCGTTTACCTTCTTTGCATCCTCTGTCTTCAATGTGGGAAGGAGGTAGGTAACAGAGAAAGCATCACAGATACCAACTGAATCCAAGAAGCTTACTTCGCTTGTTGTCCCTAACACCAGAAGTCTCTTTCCCTGAAAGCGAAGTTCAAGATTTATAAAAATTGCAGGTTTAACAAGGTCAGGAAAACTACTAACCAAATAAGTGAAGAAGAAAAAGGTCCTTTAGATATATAATTCTTAAATAATCATGAACGACATTGGCTCTCATAAGATGACATTTGAAATAGCGTGGAGGATGACATTCACTAGTACTGAACGAAATAAGTTTAGCAATTGCATTAAGAGCCTATATCCAGTACCCATGTAAACTAAATATCCCTTTTCCCTACAACTAAATAGCCAATATCAAGATTACATGAATCCAAGCTACTCGCTGATGCTCCAAGAAAATTCAATTCATTAAACTATACAGAACATAATTTACTCTATTTTCCCTTTTTCTTTGGGGAGAAACTGATAGTATGGCTAACATATCAACCAAAGGAGCTACTTTGGCCTAAAGAGTAACAGCAGTTACAGATGAACATTTCTTATGTGATATAGTGGGTGTTTGGGACCGCGTCCTAACCTATTGTTGCGTTGGAACGCGGCCCCAACATCACATATTACCAAACATGATAAACTGGCGTTACATAAGGGTCCACCAATTAAAGTATTTAATACGCCGCGACTGCAAAAGCTACTCAGAGCTGCTTTTGCAGCCGGGGCATCAATGAACCTCAGTTTATTGTCACTGGCAAAGTTAATGACAATAAACTGCCAAAAGAAAAAATCACGTGAAATCCACAACGGCCAAAATAATTGCAGATCATCGTCTCCCTCTCTGCCTCTCCCTCTCTGCCTCTCGTCTCCCTCGTCTCCCTCAGCCCCCTCGTCTCCCACACACACAGTCTCTGTTGCAGATCATCCCTCTCCCTGATCTCTGCCTCTCATCTCCCTCATCCCTCGTCTCCCACAGCCCCCTCGTCTCCCACACACACAGAGAAATTGCAGATCATCCTTCTCCCTCGTCTCTGCCTCTCGTCTCCCTCTCTGCCTCTCGGATCCACTAAAACAAATACAAAAAATCAAAGTCTTAAGTGCAGAAAGGTAAAGCTCACAACTAACTGCCTCTCTCTTGAGTTCTTACCACTTGCTAATTTATTTAGCTTTAATTATAATATTATCTTGCTCTCTTGAGTTTCTCTTTCTCTTTCTCTTTCTCGCAAATTGAATTTAGCTTTAATTTTTAGAAGTTTTGTTTTCGGCAGTTGAAGTGAAGGCTGTAGGGTTTTGAGTGGAGAGTTAGGTATTATTAATTGAAAGTTATATCTTTTTAATGTAATCATCATCATCATTATTAAGAAATTGAATACAATATTCTAGGGAAAAAAAAACAGAAATAGAAGCTTATATACTGAATACGAAGATGGAGGAACTTGGTGATTGTTACTTTCTTAAGTTTCCATTGATTTTTTCCGTTGCAAATAGTTTGTTCATTTTACAAGCTGCTCATCGATACATGTATAAGTTATTTGCAGGCTATTATTTCCCCTTTATAACACTGGTTATCTCTGTTGTTGTGGGCTTTTTTATTCATCAATTTCTATTCAAGTATGCAGAACTAGAATCCAATGGAATGTGAATTTATGTTCGATTGATGTTTGATAGATATATTTTTCTTTGCTTAATCATTTCCCCAACACTTAATCTCTTTATTGTATTCATGCCCAGTAACTTCCTAGATGTTTTGTGGACGCAAAGGATTTCTTGAAAAGGTGTTTTGTGGTCAACCCAATGTTCAGGTTTCTGCTAGAGATGTTCTTTGGATGAACCTTTGTGTCGAGAGTGGATTTAGATGGTGTTGAGTTTGAGGAGACTTTGGATGCTGAAAGTGTGGAATGGACTGTCACATTATGCGAAACAGACGGTGATGAATTTAGTGATCCCTTAGTTTATGAAGAGTGGAGCTTCACATCAGATGAGGATTCATGTTTCTCTCCTTGGTCTGACGATGAAGAGGGCATTACCAGTGATGTTGATGCAATGAAGCATGCATCAAGGGTTGAAGCGAGCGCGATCGCGATATCCAGCAACCTGCACTATCCTTGCTGGTGCATAAAAGTGAATTACTTGCAGACTTTTCAGACAAACATGTCTAGGTTGACATACTTTGTTGAAAATTCCTTCATTTTTTCTGCATATTGCAGTAGATCACAAGATAATTTTATTCTTGTAATCAGTGATTCATTGATTTTAGATAGCAATATAGATAGAAGAACTGCGTTTGTTATTTATTGATATCTTTCTATACTGAGTATTATTTCTAATTTACAGCTCTACCACTCCTTGTTCAAGCTTATGATCCTTAATCCATTCATATAAGCAGGTTCTTACCATCCTATTTACTAAATGTTAAGGATTAAAACCTCTGTTTCTGTCTTGGATGTGCAAGTAACCGAGAAATCAACTTCCTAGAGAATAATAAAACTTTTCATGCCCAAGTTAACTAATCATTCTCTTACGAGCTTCAGTTTGATTAACAGATGCAATAAGACTTAGATCTTCCACATCACAACAAAATTCATCCAAAGCTACTTAGATTATTGGGAAAATGAGTTTCAAGTTTTCCTTTAACTCCAAAATATGATCCCTTGCCAATTTAATCAATAGAGAACGTATGAATATCTGTCAGGAAAGCCTTCTGAAGTAACAAAATCTTTATATAAATGTAGTGTGTTTATGTCTATACATGTGTATTTTTAATTAATTTAACAAGTTAACAGCAATTTGAAAAGCATGGTAACCAAACACACAAAACTGCTTTTCATTAAAATCAACATCAACCACAGTTTTAACCAAACACAAATTTCAGTTATGAACCGCAGCTAAAAGCGCTTTTCAGAAACCAGCTTTTTGTCAACCTCAACCACAACAGCTACAGCTAGCAATATTGTGCCAAGCAGAGCCCATAGTTATTTGACCATTTGGAACATTCCAGGTGCCATGTTCAATCAGAGAGTATTATGCACAAAATACTGTAGAACATGAATGGAAGAGGGGCTTTTTTTCTCTTCTTAATTTTGTAACATCTGAAGTCAAGTGTTATATTACTTGGAGCCGCAAAAAAAAAAAAAAAACATTACCACAAAATATGCGCAAATGTAACTATAGCTGAAAAAAAGAAGGGGAGAAAGAAAACCTTGGGAGGAAGACGTTTGAGGAGCACCAACAATGTCTGAGAAATTATATTTGAAAAGCGAGGCCCAATAGCAACATACTCCAATAATCTGCAACATCAATCAAGTATCAATTGATCATCACAGATATTCATTTAAAATAAAAGCATAGGACTAGGGCCTAAGCAAGTAATCAAAGTTAATAACATGTAAATTCCAAGGTAGATACCTCTCAATGTCATCAAGAATTATAATGCTCAAAGGAGACTTGTACGCATCCTCAAACACCTGTGGACAGTACCAAGTTATCCAACGCTTCTTTACATTATAAAGGCAAGTAATACTAGTTGCAGGTAAAACTGAACAGTAAATACAGAGTTACAAACATATTATAGATTGATAACGCTTGTTAGCAAGTTTTGGGATGTGGAGAAGTTCTAGTTCCAATTTAAAAGGGAAAAATGAAAAGCATGATAAAACCCCAGGGTACCATCAGAACTTTGTACAAGGGCACATAAACTTCCCATTGACATACCTTAACAATACGTGCACATTTAGTGCTCTCTTGCAGACCAATCATTGTTTCAGCTGAGATCTATCAAATAAGTGGAAACTCAAAAGTTTCAGAACAAAAATATGCATTATTAAAGGGACGATGAAAATTGATGTAAATTATGGGGAAAGAGCTCACTATTTTGACATATGGAAAATCACTGTCGATGCCAACAGTAGCTGCCAAAGCAGTTTTACCACTGTACACAAGAGCATAACAATCAAAAACTGGCAAGAGGAAATTAGGTGAAGCAAATGAAAAGGGAAATATAAAATGGAAGGGACAGTTCTTACCTGCCACTTGGGCCTTCCAGAAGGCAAGTAACCATTGGACTTCCCTTGCTAACTTTAACTTGCTCCACCAGTAGCATAGCTCTCTGATAGATATGCTTGTGTCGATCACCACAGTCCACCATGCCATTAAGTCTACAAGTCATGTTACGGTGCACAATTTAGGCATTTATATTTGAGTGGGATTACATTTTCTACTTTCACATAACCAACCATGCCTAGATATAATATAATTATTTATTCTCTTATCCACCATAGAAAATATAGGTACTAGTACGAAGAGCTTTGCATTCAGAATTGTCAGGGTAAATTGAGATTCAAACAATTGTAAACACTTTTTGAAAGCCTGATTTAAAAATAATGTATGATTTCAAGTAGAGCAAAACATTTGTAACTCTACCTGCATCGTTCAAGGTCATCAGTGGAGGCTCCAAATGCAGGAACAATTTCATGGAGTGCGTGCAAAAAGTCATCCATAGTTACTTTAATACTCTCTTCATCTACTGGCTTGGTAAGATCATCAAGACTTAGTTGTCGATTCAAAGCAAATGATACTGCACTTTTCACTGCACCTTCAAGTTCAGCTCCACTGTAATTTTTTGTACGAGCAGCTGTACACAAAAAATTCAATTTTATAAACTTTACGCGGTCAGTCCCATTAACAAAGTTTTGAAGACAAATGATTTCACCAGAAAATATGATATGGCAGGACATAAACCCTCATTCCACCCTCCTACTGCACCCTTTCCACATCCCCACCACCATACACAAAAAAATGTGAGAAAAAAAATGCTTTTTCCCCATATTTTGCTAGCATATTGGTATTACTGGCAATCCAATATTTTATGTTTCCTTCATAAACCATAATTTAACTTTCAAACAAATAATTCCAATCAAAATCACTGTGTGAGCGTACATACCAAGCTCTTGAAGATTTACATCGGGAGATATAAAAGAATTCTCTTTCATCTTGTTTGTATGAATTTGAAGAATCTGCAGCCGACCATTTTCATCAGGAAGGCTTATCTCAACTTGAACTTCCAATCGTCCTGGCCTACAAACCACAAAATCAAAAGGTTTGAAGATGAAATGAGCTTTGTTCAAGTCCATAAAACAGTGGGGAGAAAAGAGACCAAAATTCTTGTATTTTTCAGAATAAATTATATCTATCTACGCTCTTGATGTCTTGCATTACTGTTCTCAGTTTAAATCATCATAATCTCCATGAATTCCAAAAACTAACTAGAGCTCATCTCTCACATTATTATTTATTGAACTAATTATACTTCCAACTTTTTTCTATTATTTGCAACCCATGCAACAAAATGAAATGCTGTTTTACATGAGAGTAACAGGAAAGGAGAAAGGCAGTAACCTCAAAAGTGCTTCATCAAGCAAATCCTTTCGATTGGTCATTCCGATAAGTAAAACATTATTCAGGGACTCCACACCATCTATCTGAAAAGCAAGCAGTCTCTTAGTCAAGTCGATGGAATCACAAAGTGTTTTTAAGGAAAGCTTGCATAAGCAGATTACAGTGGCTGGGGAAATTATTTTATTTTCTTGATTGTTCATAAAGCACTGAGAACTCTTCACCAACCTTTGTAAGAAGCTGGTTCACAATGCTATCATGGACTCCAGTACCATCTCGAGTTGATCCTCTTGACTGCATAAGCAAAATAAAACATGCAATAATGTCTTCTGTTATCATTTTAAATACAGTATTCTGATATCCTCAATTCCAACATACATGGACACTAGTGAGCATTGTATCACTGACAGATTATCATGAGAGAAAAGGCAACTATAATAGAAATGTGTGCTTGCATTAAGTTTTTCCATTAACATATACACGTACATGGAAGAGAACCACAGTCAGAGTTGGTGTACCTTTCCTAGGTAACTCAATATATTTACTTGTCTATAAAAATGCATCTCATCTAAAGGTGCTTGAATAATATTCTTCTTGATAAATCCCTCACCAAACTATCAGTGCACTTAATTGGCTTTTCAACATTGCTTTTCTGTCACTTTTTATTCTCCTCTACTTTTCTTCTTTTAAGAGCAGATGTGGTTATCAATCTACCCTTAGATTGAAAATTAGCTAACCATTACTCAGGGATATCATTACCATTTTCTCACTATATTGATACAACTGTAAAAGACTTTACCAAACAACAAAACCAGGATCAAAAATACACTTTCAACCACAATTAGATGAATATCGATTAGCTTAAAAATGGCTCTCCCATCCTGGACAGCGTCGGGGTTGAAAAGTAGAATAATTGCTAAATAAAATCTACTCGTGTAAATGTTAGCAAAGAGTTTAGAAATATCATACCTTGCATATGGCATCAATTTCATCAAAGATTATTACATGCAACTCACTTTGGTCCCCTGAAAAGTGAAAGTAGTGGTGGCATTAGCATCATGGTGAAAGTATCTAAAATCATATTGCGGTTCAAAGAGGTCCCTTACCATTGGTCCTTTGATCATTTTCAGCATCAGCAAACAGGTCTCTAACATTCTTTTCAGTCTCACCGACAAATTTGCTTAGAACTTCAGGGCCATTAACAATCTGGTGCAGTGTTACCAAACAAAGAAATTATATATTGATTCCAAGCATTAAGCAGTAACAATAACAGGCACATATTTATTATTGATGTTCCATTACAATATACCATTTCACACTTGAATCTGAACCCTCACATAAAAAGTATAAGGTGTATTTTAAAAGCAAAATTATAACCACAAAAGGTTTACACAGGTTAGAGATACATCATAACTATTAACTAAGATGGATGGCTTATAAGATTCTGAAATATAGCATTCCACTGAATACATAAGTAAAGCAACAAAATTCTATTGCTTACCAAAACATAGCACAAAACTCAATTATATTAAAACATCAGTCATAAACAGGAATACAAAGTGTTATAAAGCATCAATGTTAATATTTTTTCCAACTTTCCACACATCAAATGAAATAGAAACCTCCAGTGTTAAGATAGGCATAAATATTAAAAGTAAATGCAAATTTCAGATGACACTAGCAGCAAAAGGTTGAATATTCTTTTCCTTCTAGCAGACCAACAAACACACACACCCATGCAAAGACAGAAACTGTAAAATCAATTCCAAACCTTTGGCTCCCTCCCATTCAACATTTTTCCAATTTGACGAGCCATAAGAGTTTTTCCAGTGCCAGGAGGCCCAAAAAGCAGCATACCCTTTACATGCTTGATCCCCAATCTGGAAAATCAAATTCTTATTAACAGCAAAAACATGTGCATATCCCAAATTGGATAACTTGAAGAGCTAACTGCATTACTTGCTTGTCACGTGAGGTGGGAAAACACGAGAGGCAAAAGCTCTTCGAAATATATCTGCAAATTCTGCGCCTAAACCACCTATACCTAGTGACTGAAGGTTAAACTCCTTTTGCCTAAAAATGTTGCTACTGGCAGCTTCACGCTGATTGACAATCTGCAAGCAATACATGTTAATAAAATACATAAAGTTTCAATCAAATTCATCAAATAATAATTATGATTGGCATGTCAGATTAAAGGAATACCTCCCTAAAGAGGACCGTGCAATAAGAACAGTCAAGGGAAATGGCATCATACACACATTCACCGCCAAGTTTGGTAATGCTGAGTATTTACCAGGTGCAAATCCTGTGCAACTAGAATGGTACTATTTCATAGATTAGACTGACATGGGCATGGAAGTGTCCATGTCAAAAACCATTACAATTTACTTCCTAGTTAGATTTATTTATAAAAGAAATGAAAATAGTTTAAATAGCATATGCATGTTATACTGAACAACAATTCAAAAGATGAAAAGTAGTTCATCATCTATTCACATCGCCAAGAACAATTTTTTAAGATGATTAAAATCTGGAGAAAGGTGGTTTGTCCTAGGCCACAAAAGTTAAGCATGGAGAATAAAAGGCTAGCTCACAATACAAATATCAAAATTTGACCTTTATGCCACTAGAATTTGATGCTTCAAAGACAATGTATGTGTCACTTGAAATCATTCCTCTCTCAACATCATTAGAACCTTCTCGCCCCTCCACAGCAGCTTGAGTGACTGTAAATATGTAATTGTTTCCATGATATTCGAAAGTTACTTTTTGCCCCGATGTCAAAACCTGCATGCAACAAAGTCAAATTCTGCCTCAAGCACAATATGCAAACAGTACATCAAAAAACAGGAATCTCAGTCAGATATAGCTAATCAGGATATGTCTGGGCCCAGTGGTAATGAGATTAAAAATTACCCTTTTTTGTATTTATGTTGGCTTGTTTTCCTTTAATGGGAATGGTGAAACATCGAGAGGGATACTTATTAACCCCAACTTGATGTCTTTTGAGGTTAAGTTTTACCCTGCAAGCTTGGAGGATAATATTTTAACCTCGAGAGCAAGATTATTTCTTTTCATTCTCTCTTTTTTTTTTCTTAAGAGCAACTCCAAGGAAAGAAGCTATTTAGAGAAGCTAAACTAATAATATGGCTTTGAAAATAGTGTAAATATAGCATTATTTTATATATGCACTCCAATAGAAAAAAAGACATTTAAAAAAAACCAATTCTATTTTAATATATATAATATTGATATAAGTATTTATTAATAATAACTAACCAATACATGTCCAATCAAAACTATTTTTTTGCATAGAAAAATTTTTAAATTTTTTTTGGCTCTTTTGATCACTATGTAGGAATAGCTCTTTAACTTAGAAATGTTATTTTGGCTCTTCAATATAGTTCTTCCCTTGGAACTATTAAAATGAACGATAAAAGCTAAAAAAAATTGTCTTTTCCTTTTAGCTTTTCCCTTGGAGTTGCTCTAACAGACACCCAGATTCTCTCTCTCTCTCTCTCAAATCATTATTAATATTTTAATTATTTTCTCTCCTTTCACTAATAATTTACCCTTCAATTTATGAATTTACCAAACCTCCTTACAACTAATTTCTACTTCCTTTAAATTACTTTTGTAACAATTACACTTCTAAGAACTTCCCTTCCAATTTTTAACCTTGTATTGAATGCTACCTTAGAAGGAAATAAATGTGCATGAGCAAAACTCGCTTAAAAGAAAAGTGTGTGCACAAGAGAGAGAGATGGGCATCACAAAGAAAGTCAAATTTAAATGATATCTGTACAAGCAATCATGTTTGATCTTATTCAGGTGTTCATTTTTCAAGTTCAGATTGATCAAAAGTAATGGGTCACTAATCCTGTATTCTTTCTAAATCACATGTAGTCTCAACCAGCAAGCTTCAAATAACCAGTTTTTGTTTAGCAAGAGAAAATCAGAAGAAGCAAAATAAAATTTGTGATTCCAACACATAAAAAAGGAAGACTTCGATTACTTCAAGGCATTTTCCAATCACTAATGATGCAAATTACTAAAAATCCAATCAAAATAAACCTGACTGCAACTAAGCTGTATTTTCAATCATGTACAGCAAGTAGGGGACACAACTCTTACCTGTTTAGCAAACCTTTTCCTAAGTTGGTTGGCCAGAATAACAGCATCAATCTACAAAAACAAAAAAGAATCTCTTAATCCTGCCACCCTCCCTAAAGCAGTGCAAAAGTTAATGCCGTCATAATCAAAAGATAAGGATTTCCAATCCACTTGCCTGTTCATTTCTAGTCCCTTTCTTCACAAATTCCAATTCAAGAGTTAATAATGCAAGGTTAAAATCTTCAGGAGGGATAAACCTAAAAAAATTGACCCTGCCAACAATTAGAAACTGCAATTCGTAAGAACAGGGAGGGAGAGAGAAATAAAAAATCAACCTGCTCGCAGATATCGTATCACCAGACGAAACCCTCGCATGCCTTCTCTGAATCGCATTCAGCGCAATTTGGCCAGTACGAATATTTTCATGAGGAGTAACTCTTAGTTAAGGCCACCAAATTGTGATTACTTCGACAAAGAACTGACTAAAATTGTTACAAACAAACGATCACTCAAATTTAAAGTTTTTCATTTGTCGCTTGACGGACATCAAAAGGGAAAGAATAAATTTAAAACCATAGACTTTTATCAACAATAACTAGTAATAGTAAGGCGATTATTTACTTAAACTAGCAAAAAAGAGTATCACAATAAACAACAAGATTAAGTCGGTCAATTCTATGTTGATCATCATGTAGATTTGAGAAAACAAAACAAAATAAAGCCTAAATATTAATAATATTACCACTTAGTGATCGAATTAACGAAAATACGAATGCGTCAAAATTGAAATCAAGATGAATGCATAAGTAAATAAGTAAAGGATATGAAAGAGATAGAACGAAGGAGTTGGCGACTAAAGCTAAGAAGAGCTTGGTTCCAGGGACGGCGAAGTTGTGGAGATCGGAGGGTGAGCAGTAAGCGAGGTTTGTAACTGCGAGATCTGCCCCCGGTGTGTTCGTCACGATCATTGTCGACGATTGGAAACCGAACCGACTCGCCATTTTCGATTCTTGAAGATCTGTTTTTTTTTATTTATAAAATAGAAATAGAAAGATATATATATATATATGCAGGTGCTGGTGACGATGGTGTGTATACAAGGAAAGAAGGGCGGGAGAGAGCGAAGAAAATGAAATCGGAGGGTCTGCAATTCCCGGTTTACGTGTCTTCAGACTTTTAAACGCTTGCCTTAGCATTTTGAAGTCCTTTTCATTTTATTTTAAAAAAAAAAAAAAACAAATTGGCCAAATTGCGAATCAGCCCCCATATTAAAACCCAAACTTAATTAAGCCCCTTGAGGTTTTTTTTTCTTTCAATTGGATTTTCAAAAGTTTAATTGATAACTGACTCTATATAGAATTTGGAAATCCAATTCAACTGTAAATCATAGACCAAATCAAGAATGAAAGTCGACGGAATATCTGAGGTTTGCTTTTAATTTACTTTTTTAAATAAATTAGATTTAGTTTCAAAATTATTTTTGAAGAATTTTAAAAATATATATTATTTGCTTCAAATTATTTTGTTATGTTTCCAAGTCATTTTAATGTGATAACATTAAAAATAGATTTAAATAAATAAAAATCTTTATTTTAATATATTTTCAAACAATATTTTAAGAAACAACCGTGTGAAAAATATTAGAGAATTATCATCCCTCGTTTTAGTGCCTAAGCAACGAGTGGAGACAACATCGGTGAGAAGAGTTCATCTCTCCACCTGTCATAAGGATGTTCGAGCTCCCTTTTCTCCCGGATTCCGATAAAGGAGGACTCCGATGCGAGATGCTTACCCTATATTACAAGGGAGCTAGATTTGACTTCTGCAGAGGGGAAAGACAACAAGATACTAATACAAGTGCATACTCTTATTGATACTGACATGCAAAAATACACTCGTTTTAACGCAGAAAATGACCGACAGAGAGACACGACAGACAATACTCAAGCTCACACTAGGAGTTCGTAAATACTAAATAGAACTACACTCTGCTAATAGCTCATGGGAGCTTCTTCTCCATCAGACCAAATATGGAAAAAAATCTCCTGGCTATTTCAAGCTAAAGGTTCTCCTTTGAATCTCAGTTGCTAGATTGGCGGAGCTCGGGGCGCACAAAGTCAGCATCTGCCGGCACAGAAATGTCAACTGTGGGTCTTAATTGAGCACAGACTTCAACGGCTCCATGCACTGGATCTGAAAAGAAGTTGCTGATGAGGTCGCGGTTGATGGGGGTACTGTTGTCCACAGCTACCAAGGCCTGCTGGGTGAGGATGTAGTCAAAACGAGGAGCCCATTTCCTTGATCCCAATCTTGCTGTCGTTGAGCAGTTATCGACCATAAAAGACACTCCACGGGCATGCATAAATGGGTTCAAGGAATCCACAGATTCAATCAGACTTTCATTGATTATCTCGGAGTAGGAATGGCCCTTCTTCCTCAAAATTTCAATCTGAAAAGAAGCGATAAATATTAGACATGGCAGAAAGTGAAAACAATAGAGCACCAACTACTAAGAGCTTCTTTCTCCAGTTCAAAAATGTGGGACTTAAATTAGATTTCACAGAGAGGAATTAATCATTCATTTGTGTTCAAATTCAAAAATCAAATAAGCCCAGCTTCAATGAATACAAACTTCAACAACTAGATACCATCCTGTCAGAGTGTTCAGCATTTTGTTTTACTGACATACTCGGGACAAGAGCGAAGTACCTGAGCCATCATTAGTGCCACATATACACCAGCAGTGAATGGATGCAATGGACCTAAGTCCCCAGCTGGCCGGGCAGCCCGGACTCGCTCACCAACCTTCCACATGCGAGTCTGATCAATTTTACCCATTGGAAAAGCTGGTAGACCCTCTTTATCCTGTAAAAGGAATAGCTCATCACATTAAAACAAGCATCAACTCTTTTCATCTATGGGGGAGATTATCATAACTTCAACAAAAATGCAAAAGATATCAATTCCCAAATTCCAAGTTTAAAAATAGTTTCCACAACAGATAAAGAGCGGACATACATAAAAGCGACGTCCAGCCAGGACAACACTGCGAATCTCACTTCCAGAGGCTACATCTTCATAGCACTCATACAAGATGTCCATGCAGGGATAGTACGAGGCACTGTATGCAGCCTCGAATTCCTTTTTGCCTTCTGCAGACAAGGAATTATATACAGCCAGCATTCCCTGTAGAAACAAAGAATTGAAATCAATTAGGCTATTGATCACTGGTTTCACTGATTAAATAAATTGATGCACTGTTTGGTAGCAGGAGAATCTGGATGTAGCATGCACCTTGGTTGATATGGTCCTTGATATGATTCCAGTAATGCACTCAACAGTATTCTTGTAGGCTTCATCTTCACTCATTCCATTTTCAGTGTATCGTCGAAACAAGGACTCCACAATTCCATGAACAGCACCAAGCAAAATGCCTGCAAACAAATAAAAAAAGTCAGGTAGCAACCAAGAAAAGTAACAAGATAATAACAGAATAAGGAACTAAACTCACCCCTCTCCCCAAAGATATCACTCTTGTATTCCTGCTCTAATGTAGTGGCAAATGTGAATGGTGAACCAAGGGCAACAGACCATCCCAAGGCAACATCAGTGGCTCTACCATCAACATCCTGTACACAGAGAAGAATAAAAAGAAGAAGAGCCAGTGAAATGAAATAAGCTCTGTTTCAAACAGATGGATCTTGCATGTGTAGTAGGGGCGAGGCAGGGGCAGAGAGGAAAAGAACCTGATGGACTGCAAAACTAGAATTAATTCCAGCACCATTGACCTCTTTGCCTTGAACATAGAGTCTCCTCACCGAAGGACCCATTCCCTTGGGACAAACAGCAATGACACTGATGTTCTTTGGAAAATCAAGCCCTGTTGACTGCAAATGCCCAAGTAGAAATCCATGGGAAAGTCCAAGAATGCTGTTTGGCTTCATGTGGGAGAAAATTTTCTCATAGTTATCTGCCTGTTGCAAGAGATGAAACTGTAATTGTATAGGGGGGAAAATGGACAGGCACAAGACAGAAAATGTAATAGATAATAATCAACCACAAAAATGATATGGAACTATATGTGATAAACCATAAACTACAAAAGTGTTGTTTCATTAACTTGAAAAAAAGAGATAAACTCTTAAATATTTGATAGCTTTCACCATCCCTCTAGTTTACCAAAAAGTACATGACAAAAGGGAGTGAAAAAAGAGCTACAGATGATGTTCCTGGGAAGAAAAAAACTGAAGCATAGTCAATCCCTTCCTAGTACAGCAATTACCTCGAAACAAAATATTTACTAGATGCAGAGCACTTAAGAGCAGTCTCCAAGAAATTATTATGAAATTAACTTCCTAAACGAGTGCTTAAAGATCCTGTGTCACACTCTTTGTAAAGAAACAAATTGCCATCTAATCCTCACATATAGAACATAATGTCAAAGGAGAAGATGCACATTTATGATTGGAAAGAAAGGGTAACAGAATGTCAAAGGAGAATATGCACATTTGACAACTTTATCACTATATTGCTAGGATTATATAAAAAGGGTAATGAGAAACAGCACAGAGTGGCTTTATAGACATGCCAAATCTTTCTCTGGCTTATTTTTCCACACAATGAGAGCACAGGCATGTTACATATCAAATTTTATGCATTTTTATTTTTACCAAAACCTCCAAACCCACTAATTAAAAGAAAACAAGAAACAGGAAAGCACACAGAAACAATCTCAAAATTTGAACTAAGAATCTTCAAAAGCACAAACTCAAACAGGCCTAATAAACAAACCTGTGCAGCATCAGAAATCAGTAGCAATACTAGATCGCTGCCAGAAACGGTTTCCCATATATCACCTAGGGTCCCATTTTCTTCTGTAAAACCAGCACCACGAGCTTCAGCAAAAGAACGAGAGCCCTTCCTCAGTCCAATCTGCATCATACAAAGCCAAATACAAATACAAATATACAGCCAAAAGTTAATCAAACAAGTCCAAGCTTTTTGCTAAACAGCTACCCAGAACAGGACACAAGAACAAAGTCCAAATTACCTTGACTTTAATATCGGACTTTGCTTCAGCAAGAGAATCCCTCAGATTCTGAGCTTGAGCAGGACCCTAAGAGGAACAAGGGATCATTGTTTAGCAACTTATGTCAAGCATACCAAACTAAGGCATGTAAGAAAATCATAGATTAACTAGCAAAAGTCATATAATGGCATAAATGATGCATGCAAATTTTGCACACAAATAGAGCCAATTTATACAAATCTAATACTTCAGATTTAAGGCAAATTACACGCAAACTAGAATTAACAAAAAAGAGAGAGAGAATATTCACCTGGGAACCCCAACCGATAACGCCAATCTGCTTAATCCCCTTAAATGCCTCAGGAAGTAAGTGGAACAAATCCCTCCCTCCTCTCACAATGTACTATACAAAATTCACAAAACAACACTATCCATGACCATAACAACATAATACAGTCTATAAAACAACACAGCAAAAAAACAAATCTTGTCTTTCTTCACCAGCTCAAAAGTCTCAAGATTTTGGCTACATTCAAAATGAAAATTAGAAAATAAATCCAAAATGAAGTAAATACCTCATCGTGACCAGCAAGAGAGACCTTCTCCTTCTTAAACACAGAGGTCTCAAAATCAAGAGAAATCATGGGTTTCACACTGGGAACCGACGAGACCATCTTAGCACCCAAAACCCCAGCAGAGATGCTACCATTGCTGGCTTTGAGTGGTTTGAAGGTCTTAGAAGAGAGTGATGATGAAAACCCTAAATTGCTGTTACATAGCAGCGATCTTGGAGATGCAGGTTTTAGGGTTTTTGAAGGGTTTGGAGTGGTGAGGGTAGTGGAGAAGGATGTAGCCGCCGCCATGTTTTTCAGTGAGAGAGTTGGAGAAGGAAAATGTGGACGCGAGATGCTGAGTTCTAAAATAACTTCGCTTTTAAATGCTGGTTCGTGTGGGTGTGGGTGTGGGTGTGGGTCTTCTTTATGTGTGGTGTGAATGAAAGTTTCTTTTTAAAAATATTTTTTATTTAGATAAATGGTAAATATAATTTTTTATTTTAAAACAAAATTGTTTTTAGTATCAGTAAATGATCTATAAAAAATTAAAATAATAAATTTTCATTTAAGAAAAAAAATTAAAAACAGAATGTCAAACAAATACCAAAAGTATTGGGTTTTCTTTATTATTATTCAGAATTTTTCTTCTTGAATTTTATTGTTATTTCTCAGGGTATTATTTTTCATATATTTTCTTTTTCTCATATACGTAAGTTGGATTGCTTTTTTTTTATTTCAGTAAAACCATCAAATCATGTTTTCTTTAAATTTGATTATTCAATTTGATATGGTGAAACTCCTATAAAAAAATGACATGCAAATTAAATTCACTAATTATTATTATCATCATCATCATAATAAACTTATCTTATCTTTATTAACAGTTAGCTTCATTTACTCTATAGATTTATATATATTTTTTAGTGGTTGTTGTTTTTTGCCTTTAAGAATTAGTTTCTTTTTTGTTTTTGTTGTTGATGCTTTCATTGTCATCGTAGTTATAGAGTTCATCGCTTTGCATTTTTTGTTTGTTATCCAGGCTATTTAACTTTATTTATCTTGTTTTTTTAGAGTTTATTTGTTTTCATATTTCAAAAATATTTTTGAGAACAAATTATATATATATATATATACTTCAAATTATTATTATTATTATTATTGTAGTATTTTTAAATTATTTTAATGTGTTATGTCAAAAAATTTTGTAAGAAAAAAAATTAAATACATTTCTAAATTAAAAAAAAAACATTTTGTATCCTTCAATTGTTGAAGTTGTTATTTTTTTTATCCTTCTCGTTTCTCTCATTTTTTATAGTTTCACTTCAACTTTTTTTTAGGGAAATAAAATTTAAATTATATTTCAAAAATGCTTTTGAAAATATTTAATTTTCTTTATATCTTTTTACTTTAAATTAAATATTTTTTGTGTTTTTAAATTATTTTCAGATAATGGTGTTAAAAATATTTAAAAAAAATCATTTTGATATATTTTGAAACAAAAAACACTTTTAAAAACAATAATAATCATACTCTCAAACAGACTAGTAAATGATTATGTTTTCTATTTATTTGTAGCAAGTAAATGATTATGTTTTCTATTTATTTGTAGCATTACAAATTCAGCTAAAAATATTTAAATACTATTCATTATTATTTTTTACCTTTTTCCTTATTTTCTTAATTTATATTTATTTTTTATAAAATTATTTCTGTTTAACATTCCATGTTATTAGCTTGACAAAGTTACTTCAATTAACTTGAATTATTCTATTTTTTTAAAATTTATTTAGTAATATTATTAAGTTAATTAAAAATAATATAAATATTTTTATACACATCAAGTCAACAGAGTATATCAGATTATCAAAATATTCACCTGAAAATGGTGATAAAAATGCTTCAGGTTTCTTATAAGGGGAACAGGGGATGTTAAACTTGGGGAGGTTAAAGGTACTTGGTTGAGAAAATTCGAAAACTTCATGCACTAGATTTACATTTATCCTCTCTGCTCATTGCTAAGCTCACCAAACGACAAGTCGTTTTTCTTATTAAACCAGGCTCAAACAAATAGCACTCACAGGATAACCTCCTCAACCCCACCCCCGCAATCACCACCATCCATGGGCCATAGACGGTGGATTCAAACTCTAAACCGCCACGCTCTACCTCTCCTTTACTCCAAACCCACCACCTCTCTAAAACCACTTCCTCACTTCTCATTTCCGTTCTCTCAAATCCCTCCTCATTCCTAAGCCCCTCAAACAATCTCTGTGCGTGGACCCCACCTTGCTCCACATTCGCGATTTCTCTTCAAGTTCTCGCGAAGACAGCGAAAATGAAGAAGAAGATGATGATGATGAAGAAGAAGAAGATTACGTTAGTGATGAAAACGGGGAGGAGGAGAATGACGTTACGGTGTCGGGTACAAAGAGAGAATATTCACCGGAAGAGAAAGAAGTGGAGGCTGCCGCAATTGGGTATAAAGTGATTGGACCGCTCTTGCCATCAGACCTGATTTTTAAACCTTATGAGCCCCTTTTTGCCGTTGTTCAGGTTCCTCATTGGATTTTATTTTATTTTATTTTTAAAATGATCTTTTGGCCTTGAAGTTTTTTTTTTTTGTGTAGGTTGGATCGCATCAATTTAAGGTGTGCAATGGGGATTGTGTTTACGTCGAGAGATTAAAGTTTTGTGAAGTAAATGATAAGGTAAAGTTGCCCTTTTTTCTTGTTTGCGTAAATTGCTGAATTGAAAAGACAGGACACCTAGGAACCTTGAATAACACAGGCATTTAAGTTGATATTATTGGCATTGTACTTGTAATTGCATTGTTTTTCTTACTGTTTAAAAACATGTTATGAATAATTGCTGATATAACTGTGTCTAGGAAAAATGTTTGCATTGGAAACGTAGGGTTATGATTCATCTACTAGTGTCTTCTGGTCTTTTGAATGTGGTGCTTGGTTTGTTTTTTCAAAACAACTTGAACTGGAGCTACTGTGTAATGTTGTGGTTTTGATGTTGTGGTTAGATGTTTGTGATTAGTTTTTTTATTTCCGTGAATAGTTCAGGTATTCATTGTTGAGACTTCCTGTGGAATTGTTGTTGCATGTACTTATAAATGGGAACTATCTCTTAGAGTGATTAGGTAAATAAGATGTGGGAACTAAGGAAGAAGAAATAGAATGTTATCTGGAGAGTATGAGAAATGCATCTTGGTGGAAATAGAAACTCAGTTATGCAGATACCATGTTTTAGGCAAGAGATGTTTGGTTGTTGGACCATTTGTTACTATCATGTTTAGGTTTATTTCTTGCTCGGATATGAAACACCATTATACAGTAATGGGATGCTGATTGAGATTGATGAAGGTGTAGACAAGAAATGATGAGTTTTGAACAAATGCATTTTTCAGAAGCAGAAAGTCAGCACTGGTTGGGAACAATGTGAATATAAAAACTTCCCAATTGAAAGGTATTGACTGGCATTGATTGAAGTTTGATTCTTTTTTCTGGGATGACAAAGATGAGATGTAGTGAGTAGAAGAAGCAAGGTCTTGCTGTTCGACCTGTAAAAAAGAATGGACTAATGGGTCCTTATGGCTATAAGAGGTTGATCAGTTTTGAGACTGTTGTCAAGCTAAACTGAGGTGTCATGAGAACAATATGTTTGGAATCAGGCTATATGCTGTTTAACTTTCAAAAAAATTAGTTCCAAAAGGGCTTTTAGTTTAAAAATTGTATTCATGGTGCCAAGTTCTAGAGTTCATGTTTAAGATGGAATCAATTTGAGACAATTCCTATTCATTTTCTCTACTTGGCTGATAACTTATATAGTCGGTTTGCCAAAATGTTCAATTGTTTTTCTTTTTATATTTCCTTGAACTGAATTTAGTTGATGCTTTCATGATTGTGTCTATTGCAGTTGATTTTGAATAAGGTTCTCATGTTAGGATCGAGTACTCAATCAATCATCGGTAGACCTATGGTGCCAGATGCAACTGTTCATGCAGTCGTTGAGGAGCATGTAAGTGTAGCATTCAACGCCCACTACCTCATTTAAAGCTTCCATAAACATATGATCACTCTCAATGGCTTTGTGAAAGTGGAGCACATCAGATCACTCATGTTGACTTAAAGATACAATTTTTCCTTTCACCTTTTCTTCTGATGAAAATTGAGAAGTACTTACTGTGAAAGTTACTCCTGAAAACAAAAGTTTTGATCTGAAAAGTTTTGTTTGCATAAACTAAATTATAAAGACCTCTTGATCGTGTGGCCAGGAAACCTTTAACGAAGTAGATAACAACCCAGGAAGTTGAAAATCATGTTTGATAGAATCCCGACTAAGAGGTAACCATGTACCCAAGAACTAAATGTATTGGAAAAAAACTTGGACGCAAAGATAACCTTGTTTCTAAGAATCCTAAGTATGCAAAGGACACCACAAACCCAGTTAATCTTTGACAAGTTAGTGTACAATCTTTGTTCATGAAAAGAAATGTTGTTTTGCCACAAACATTCAAAGAAAAACTCATGTTTATTCTTCAACTCATCGCTCAAATTTGCAGCGTAAAAAAACATAATATAGTCCTCTAACTAACCATAAAAAACCTTTTTTGGGTTGCAAGTTAATGGGCCTAAACTAGCTTTGCTTCATATATATGTATATATAAAAAACTGAGAAAAAGTAAAAGAAAATCCTACAGTGCAATGATAAATTTTCTTGTCCTAAACTTGACAAACCAAATGTAGTCAAAGCACATTATATGTCCACATTTTGTTTGTTCTAAGTATGCAGTCTTCACAAACAGTGATTTGTATTATTGTTGATTCATGTGTGAAATTTAATTACTGTACATTATTCCCTTTTGTCTCAGGCATTAGATGCGAAGGTAATTATCTTTAAGAAAAAGAGAAGGAAGAATTACCGTCGAACCAAAGGACATCGTCAGGCATGTAGAAGATAATGTAAAAGATAATTTTTCTGAATGATCCTAGCTTTCTCTCTCCAATTTTATCGGTGTTTGTATTTTTGTTTTTCAGGAACTTACTAAGTTGAGAATAGCTGATATTCAAGGGATCGAGAACCCTGAACCAAAAGTTGATCCAAAGCCAAAAAAGGCAGCTGTTAAAAAGCAAGAAAAGGTTGCAGTTGCTGCTTAACAGATGTTTGCCTAGTCGCGCCCATGTTTTTTGGAGTTGACTTTAGATGCTATTCTAATGAGCATGATCTCATTTCTGGGTTATCCAATGTACAGTTTGGATGTCAACTGAGGAAGAAAATCCCATTATATGACCACATACGTGCTAAAAATTGGGTAATTGGAAGTGTGTTTTTTCTCATGAGAAATTTTTCTTTTTGAAGTTTATATTAGCTTATCTCTACTTATTACCGTAGCCAAAATAATTTGCCATCACAGTCTTGCCCCTAACAGAGTAATTATATCAATAATTCCTTGTTGCAGTTTATTGGATTTGTTATTTTCTAAAACCACACTCCTACGTTGTGATTTCTTCATAATGGCTTTTCTGTTTAGATGGCTATTGGATACAGTATAATGATTGCAAAAGGAGAGTGAGTTTCGATTTCTAGTTTATTCTGATTAGGGAGGCTCGTTAATTACATGATGTGTGTCTTGTCTGGAAGTATTGGTTCTTAAATGCTGTGCCTGTTTTTATCCCTAGTTTAGCCGATAAACTTTAACATTGCACTAGAACAGTTGGCTGGGTTGCATACAGAAGTGTGTCAGTGTCATGCACTGTCTGCCATTCTTTCTTTTTTTATTCTCCTCTTTTACTTCAAATGCGATATGCCAAACCTTCATGATGATATCTGAAACACATCAACTTCATGTTTGTAGTGTCCAGTAATGTTCTTGTAATGCTGTCCACATGTGATGTTTTTTCTGTAATTGAAGACTGTAATATCATTGAGGGCTGCAGAGTTAAGTTAAAAGAATGGCTAGCAGCTGCAATGAAAAGTGTACAGAAGGCCATTCAAGTTCTATTCCGCCACAAATAATTGAATTTTGT
Source organism: Salix exigua (assembly GCA_032356905.1). NCBI lineage: Eukaryota > Viridiplantae > Streptophyta > Magnoliopsida > Malpighiales > Salicaceae > Salix > Salix exigua. The sequence continues at coordinate 11,231,817 of CM063598.1, forward strand.
GTTCGGTTAGTATTTTAAAGATTGTTTTTTATGCTTGTTCCAGACAATTGTAGAACTCTGTTTTTGTTTTTTTGAGTGCATGAGTGGTTTCAGGTATTTCTTTACACTCTCAAGGGTGGTATGGGCAAAAGAAAGATCCAAGGATTTGAAAGGAAAGAAAATTATTTTCTACATTTGTTTGGATGATGTAGAGGTAGAGATGAAGAAATGCATCATTTCTTTTGCTTCCAAAAAACTGAGCAAGTGTACTTCAGCTTTAGTTTTATCTAATCTATTTCCACTTCTTAATCCCTTCATTTTTCAGACATTGCTTCTCTCAACGTCTGGAAGGGAGATATCCATCCATTTCTCCAAGGTCAGCAAATATACCAAGCCCCTTCCCTTCCTATCACCTGTCTTGCTTTCTTCTGTCTATTCTCTAGAATGACCTTGAATAAACCTGAAAAACAATACAAGAACATAAAGTTTCTGAGATCTATGATTAGTTTTAGTTTGTCGTACTTCTCACGAGTGATCATAAATGGCCACTCTCCATTCTTTCAGGGTCTGAATTGTAACAGGACTGCGCATGTGGCCACATGCACTTCTTTAATGGGCTAATACTTTGGAGCCAAATTGCCATGTACCTTTTATTCTGTACAGAGTCAATATTTTGCACATGTTTTTGCTTGCTACTTGTAACAGTCAAAAACATATGGATAGAGACAATGACGTTGCATTAAATCTCATCATTTCCTACTACTAACAGTAGTTCCTATTGATTGTGATTGATGTTAATGGAATTTCCAAGAGCTACATCTATCCCTCAATTTTCTCTCTCTTTCTTTTGAATTGATGCCACTTGCAATGGGAGTTCCTCCAGGATCTCTTATATTGCATGCACATATCTTTGGTTGACTCAAGTCTAGATCAGGATGAATCTCCTTCACTTTTGGTCGTTCAATTTATTTATTCCTTTTCTCCTTTCTATTGATATTCCATTAGCTTTCTTGTACTCCAGTTTCTTAATTGGTTATGGCCACTGACCCTCAAATAATCGAGGCTTTTGCTGTGCTTGCTAGCTGTATTTAGCCTTACAACACTGACCCTCAAATAATCGAGGCTTTGCTGTGCTTGCTAGCTGTATTCAGCCTTATAAGTTATAACCCACAAACAAAACAAAACTATGTCAATGCGTGATATAACCCCCCTCAATTTATGTGATGAAAGACCATTATCAAGGGTTGAAAAATCCTAATGAATTAGTAATTGAGGTGGAGTGGAGTGGAGATAGCACATAGACAGATGGAACTTGCTCAGGGGTCAATATAGGTGAGCCCAACCAGGCCACCTTAATAGAATTTCTATTCCCTTTTATATAATTCTAAGCCTAAATCTTACTGTATGTTTTATGGGTGGCTGTGGGGCCATGGTGGTGTTTATCATCATCATTTGTTATTATTATTGCTATTATTTGAATGAATATCTCATTCCATGAAACATAGTGCCTCTAAGTGGACTCACTTTCTTGGCCACCTTTCAGTCATCTTTCAACTAAAAACTATATATAAGACCTGGCATTTCCTAAAGCACTTTGTTCCACCCCCACTATCCTTTTAAATATGATTATGTTAATAGACACCGGTTGTCACAATAGTTTCTCCACTTCCTTGATCCTTAACCCCATTTATTGTAGCTACACACTGCTCCGTCCAGGATGGATTGGTTTGGTTTGCAAATGTGAAGCCAAGCTAAAAACCTCGTCTCAGACCACCTGGGATCTAGCACACTAGAAAATCCTGTTAGTGGTTGAAATTTGGAGTGGCAAGAGTTCATTTGTGTTGACTTGTTTTGATGATCATTGACCCATGTATTTGGCTGTATTTGTTTTTTTTTTAATTAAAAACAAAGTTAGTGGTCAAGGGTGGGTTTCCTCCCTCTCTTCTTTTACTATTTCTTTCAAATAAATTATCTGTTCCCCCGTCGCAGTTCATTATGCATCCACTTGCCTGTCTCTTGATACTTTCAATGGCTACGTGCAAGCTCAAGTATCATTTTTTATGGGATTGTTTTAGTTATTTTTTATTGACCCGAGATAAGTGAGTAAAATTTTAAATTTTTATATGATTAGCCCATTCTGACTCAATTCAAAACCAAATCTTTTATCAATGCATAGTGCTACTATTAAAGACCCATACATCATTTTCCTCTGTTGTCAGAACTGTTTTATTTTCTTGGTTTCTTTAATTTCATGGTTGGATCACACGATACAAAGTTATTTTCTTTTAATTTCAACATCAATCTCCTGTTTCTTAATTAATAATATGATCACTCAACCGACCTAACTCAAAAACCCTATGACATGACCGGTTTATTTTGAGTTATTTTTTATATTAATATAATTAAACTAAATGATTTGATTGATAAATTTATCATATAATTGATGAAATCAAATCTAACCATGTTAAAATAAATGGTCTTTTTCTTGGAAAAAAATATAAAAATGGTAAATACAAGGAGGTATGATGACTAATAATAAGTTAATAATTAAGCTACATGTTCTTAATTACCATCAATTCAGAAAAATAAGCCGATGCATATAATCATTATTGATGATTTTATGCTCATTACAAGTATATGAGGGAGTACGGACAGACCAAAAAAAAACTATGCTCAAATGGGAAATTAGATCATAAATAAGAGAGATAAGGGCTAAATTTGTGATCATATAATAAGAGATTATCCAATCAATTATATCTCTCTAATTTAAACAATAAAATATTGTTTTAATGAGTTCTCTTGTCAGAATTTTATATTCAAACTATAGGACTTTGATATGCGAATTGCAGACTACTTTATAGTTTATTCTCATTCCATTTGCTTGTTTAAGTGGAGAGGAGAGTGCATTTTTTAACTGTCAAATCTATCTTTTGAAGGGAATATCTTGATGGAATTATTAATTACAAATACAGGGACCAATTTGAGAATTGTCCCAATATACGAGGATGTGTTGAACCATTTTCCCCAAATAGTGAATGAATTACTCCTTCGGCCGGAAAAGAAATGTCTTGCATTTAGTGAGTAATTGAAAATACTCTTTTTTTATTAATATTTTTACATTTTGTTTTAGATTAAATTTTATAATATTATTAGATCATTTTGATTTTGATGTTAAAAATACTATTTAAAAAATAAATAAAAATATTATTTTTATATATTTCTAAACAAAATAACTTTGAAAAACAACATTATACTGTCAAACATGCTCTTATTTTATGCGCATTGTTTTTAAGAGAAACTTTTTATGCGTGTTTAAGAAGAAAAAAATATATTATTTTAAATTATTTTTCTTAATATGTTGGTGTTAAAAAAAGTAAAAATTATTTTGTTGTATTTTTTAGCAAAAATACCTTAAAAAAAACAATGTTATCCCATTTACAAGTTGTTCCTTTGTCTCTCAAAGGAAACCGACAGGAAAGATCGAGTCCATTTCTAGATAAGTTTGGTTTGAATATTTCAAAAGGTATGATTATATTTATTCATACTAAATATGGAGGAACCCTAAGCATAAACCCTAAAATTAAATCAGAGGTTGACTATAGCATTTTCTGATTAATTACGGTTTATAGAACATGCTAGAACTTTTTTGTGCTGACACTTGTAATTTTAAAGCCTAATTATAGAGCACAGAAAGTCCATACTTGTGATAGAGTGATTCCTCCACCATGAATGGGTGATTATATTTAGTTCGGTTTGATTTAATTTTTTATTTATAATTTTTTTATATAAAAAAAACCAAAATTGGTTTCAACTTACTAGTTTTGGTTTGGTTTTTTAAGTAAAAGTTTGAAAAATAGTATTTGGTTTTTAGGCTTTGTTTTTTACTTTAACCAAGTCTTTCTGTTCTCTCATTTAATTAAAATAAAATCAGATTAAAAAATTTGAACCGGGCTAGAAGAATAGAAAATTTTTAAAGTATAATTTTTAATTTGAACCGGTTTGGTATTAGATTATCGGTTTTAGCCTTAAAAAATTGGACCAGAAAGGTAGTTTTTTTAAAAAAATGTAATATGCTTAATCGGGTTTTTCTAATGGTTCGGTTTTTTTCTGTTATTTTTTTCCAATTTTCTTTGTTTAATCGGTTTTTTTTAGTGTTTTTGCTCACCCTATATAACAGTTATTTTTATAAGTGTTTTTCATTTCAAAATTTACCTAAATAATATTTTTTTCTACATATTAAAATAATCTAAAAATACTCTTGAAATAAATAATAAACATGCCCGTAAATTGACTTACTCTCAAGCATCTTTACAGAGATGCCCACTATAACTAACCATTGAGCTTGATCTCCATCTTGACATGATAGCTGGCTATTGCTAAAGATTTGTCCAAATAACAATGGTGGCAACTATTACACGACACCATTGTTTTTAATATATTGTTTTATTGCAGGCCGTCCATTGTTGTTTTGTAGTTCTGATGCACAATCCCACTATGCTCAATAATTATATTATTAAATACTTAACCCCGTTAAATATTTTTTTTAATCAATTTAATATGTTGTTTGATTTTACCACAAATTTTATTTAATTTATAATCTAGCTATTAGTTTAACTTAATTAAACCAATCTTGTCGAGCTGGCTTTAACAACTATAGAGTTAAAATCTTAGGATTTTATCAAATAAAAAATAGATATAATTATTAACGTAATTAATCTATAATATAGGTTTAAATGTAATCTGAGATGAAAAAGGTGTAATAAACTCATAAAAATAAAACTAGCCAGCTATTAATAAAAACTTATTAAATTAAAAAAAAAAGCATAGCAATTATAAGCCAAAAAATTGTTGAGCCCACCTGGATCAACACCACCAAACAATAAGTGGACTGAATTTTTTTATTAAAAAAAATCAAACACAATTTTTTGAAAGAATAAGCTAGGTCATTGATCAAAAGTGCTAAATATAGCTATTAAAAGAATAAGAATCGAATTTGAAAAAAAAAAGATGGATAATCTTGGATAAAAGGGTTTAATTGAAAATAAAAATTAAATTAAAAATATTGAAAGAACAAACCACAAAAAAAAGAGGATTGAATTTTAAAAAATTACAAATTAGTTTTGTTTTATCAAAGCATGGAATTGAAAACAATTGAAAGTTTACAAAAGGAGCAAGAAAAATGGGAAATAAAAAGAATCAACACCAAAATTTAATAATAATAAATCTTGATTAAATGATAAAATTAAAAAAAATATTAAAAACCTATAATATATTTTCATTATCAAGTTAGCCACACATGTCAACTGATGGCAATAAAGCAACTAATATGTACAATACATGTGCCAACAATTATTTTTATATTTATTAAATTACCATATTACCAACGCCAAACAATGAGTTTGTTGACTACAAGTGTCCACCAAAATGAAAAAGGCCATTGAGGTGATTCAAAGGTAGCCCTATAAGCCACCACACAACCCTATAATATTTATATTTATTGAATTACCAAATCAACCTTTAGTAAACTTGATCATAACAAACAAAGAACTTAATTGTTTTTTGAAAAAGCTCATAGACACAAGTTAAAGAAAGTTGAGTTTTAGGGGTAATTTAGTCGTTTGACCATGTTTAAAAAGTAGAAAGACAAAAAAACTCATGAACATGAATTTAAGAAAATTAAGCTTTTGAAAGTAATCTAGTCATTTTATTGTGATTTAAAAATATAATTTTTTATTAATATAATAATGACCAATAGATCCATATCAAAAGATTATTTTACTCTCCACATCAACTAGTTATTTGTTTTTTCTTTGAAACAACAAAATAATTATTTTACTGTTCAAATCCATAATAACATGTCATAGTGCATAATCAAAGACTAATAACTCCTAGTCTTTTTAATTGCAAAAAGGATCATATTCAAGGCATATTCAAGATAAAGTGCAAGAAGTGGGACTCGAAGAGAAAAAAAATTGTATAAAAAATATTTAAATTGTGGCCATTTATCAAGTGAAAAGATAGTTGGGAAATAGTCATTTTCATAGCCATATTTAAGCAATTTGAAGAAAAAAAGCTATTGCCCCCTCTACTTTAATTTGGCAAATATGCTTTTTCTCTATATTGCAATGGTGGAGGATGATGCAGCTATGGTGCTTCTACTTTTAATATTCCATTGCAATTGTTTATACACCGAAATGGAATGTAAAACATTATAAACTTATGCCAATTCAAACTCTTTTCAGAATTAATTTCCATAATTTTGCTCTGGCAATGAAAACAATGTGAAAAAATAATTAAAAAGTTAAATGAGGCTGAAGTAATGACAATAAAGATATTAGAAATTTATTTTAAAACTTGATTAATGAGCATGTTTGAGTAAAATTGAGAATAGAATTTTTTTCAGGGTTAAAGTTCTATTGAAAATTATTCTTTAATAAAAAGTTAAACTTGTGCTTGGTCTTGATATTTGAAGCTAAACTGTTTTTTATTTTCTTTTTTCTTTTTTAAATAATCTAGATCATCTTGATACAAAATCTTAAAAAATAATTTAAAAAATAATTTTTATTAAACTATCAAACACCATAAAATTCCAACTACACGCGGCATGACAAACCCTAATTTATGGAACTCTCATTGTTTCTTTTTTTGTTTGAATATACTTTTTTTTTATTTACCATCATGCACTATTAGAAAGTCAACATAAGTGAGAGAAACACAGAACTGCGGGATCTCGACTTTTATGCCTAATAAATTGTAGGGCACAAATTTCAGCTTCAATTTTCTATAGAAAATGCGTTACATATTATTATAAAAAACACTAAACCGTGTCGAGATTTTATTATAAAAAATATTAAACCGTGTATGGAATTTAATGTATTCCTCCACATAAATTATTGTGAATTTTCATAATGCTTTCCATCTTCTTTTTTTTTTATTTTTTTTTCCGAATTTTTTTTCTTTTTTTTGTTTCTTGCTTTTTTATTTCTTTTTTATTTCTTTTTTTTCTGATTCTTTTTTTTCTTTTCTTGCTTTTTTATTTCTTTTTTTTTTCTGATTCTTTTTTTGTTTCTTGTTTTTTTATTTCTTTTTTTTAATTTTTTTCATGAAATATTTTTTTATGGTTAATTTTTTTTATTTTTCTACTTATATATAATTTTATTTGTTTTTTTATAATCAGGGTGTTTGGGCTAATTTAAACACATCACAGTTAATTCTCGGATTTTTTTTCTGATTTTATTTCTTTTTTTTTCTGATTCTTTTTTTTTTCGTTTCTTGCTTTTTTTATTTCTTTTTTTTCTTGATTCTTTTTTTTTCTTGCTTTTTTTTTATTTCTTTTATTTCTTTTTTTTCATGAAATATTTTTTTATGGTTAATTGTTTTTCCTTATCTACTTATATATAATTTTATTTGTTTTTTTATAATCGAGGGGGCTAATTCAAGCACATCACAGTGAATTCTCGGATCTAATTTTTTTATATAGTTTTTTTTTTCATATTTTTTCTGATTATATTTTTTTTTCATTTTTTTCCATGAAATATTTTTTTTCTGGTTATACTTTTTTCTTTTTTTCTTTATGCACTTATATATATATATATATATTATGATCGGGGTGTCCGGACTAGCTTAAGTGCATCGTAATTAATCTCTGGATCCAATGTTTGGGATAATTTAAGCACGTCACAGTTAATTATTGAATCTAAATTTTTTTATAGTTTTTTTTTCATTTTTTTTCTAATTATATTTTTTTTATTTTTTTCCATGATTTTTTTTCTGGTTATATTTTTTTTCCTTTTTGCACTTATATATATATATATATATATATATATATATATATATATATATATATATATATATATTATGATCAGGGTGTCTGGACTAGCTTCAGTGCACCATAATTAATCCCCAAATATTTTTTTGATAATAAAGGTGTTCATGCCAGCTTGGACGCACCACGACTAATACCCAAACCAAATTTACTATTTTTTTCCTTATATTTTTTTTCATTGCGATCTCTGATCCAGCTTGAGAGCACCACAACTAATTCCTGGACTGATTTTTTTTTAAATATGGATTGCTACAATGCTTTCATGTTTATATTTTTTTCTTTGCTTATATTTTTTTTATAATCAGTGTCTCTGAGCCAACTTAATTTTTTTTTTGGTTTTTTTTTTCATTTATATATATTTTCTTTATAACTGGGGTTTCTGGATGAGCTTGAGCACACCATGACTAATCCTCGGACTTTTTTTTATAACCGGGGTGTCCGGCTCAGCTGATGCGCACCACGAGTTGTATAAGTACGTAAATACTCCCTATAAGATAAAATTCAAGAGTTGGTTATAGGGATGTATTGGTAATTTACCAATTTTTAATTATATTTTCTACGGGGTGTTGTGGGCACGACGTCAATTTCAAAGCTCATGCATATTTCAAAAGACGCGCGTGACATCGTAGAACTTTTAAAAATATATATTATTTTTTATATATTTATTTTATTATGTAAAATATGTTTAAAATAATGTAATTGTATCAAAGATATTTTTATTTTTTTCTTTTCTGTGCATAGTACAATAATCATAATACTTTCAAATAAAACAAAAACCATGAATTGTTAGTGGGGTGTCTCGATAATTTTACTTTTTTAGAAACTAGACTAAAAAATTAAAAAATAAAACCAAAATACAAAATAAAAAATTATATGTATTGAAACTAGACAAAAAAAAATTTAATCCCTGCGGCGGAGCGCGGGTTTATGGCTCGTGTTCATTGAATCACAATTTTATGACTTTTTTCCAGGTTTTTTACTTATAAAAATCAATTTTGGTGAACTTGAATGAAAATATTTTTATCAGGTTGATTAATTTTAACATTATTTTTTATATAATTCACCATAATTTTGTTTGATAATATATTTCAAAAATACTTTTGAAAAAAAATATAAGTATCACAATCATTATGTAAATGTTTGGTATTATGGTAATGATTGTTTTTCAAAATATTTTAATTTTTTAAAATTTATTTTTAATATTTACACATTAAAATAATTTTAAAATATTAGAAATTTTTCACTTAAAGTGAAATAAAAAATTTATTTTTAAAAAATAGTTTTAAAATGTAAAAAAATGCTAGAAAAAATAGTAAGAAAAGTGGATATACATTACCACGCATGGTTTCTGCATAAAAGATGCAAGAATATTTATGGAAGAAGCCCGGAAAATATCCACCAAACAGGTTTTAGGCCTAACATATTGAAAAATAAAAATAAGTTTTTTTATTTACATGACATGATGATAAAAAACTTACGATTAGTATAGTGGTTTTTAAATTTAAATCAGGATTTGTATCCTCTTTTAAGAGTCTAAAACAACTAAAATTTTATTCATGAAATTTACTCACATTAAAAATATTAAAATAATAATAATAATAAAATATTTTCAGTAATATATGTAGTAGTGATTAGCAGCATGTCAGTTGATTATTAGACAAGGGCAAAATGGTGAATTGGGTAATCTGACTGTTTCTGCAAGAACAGTATTTGAGTCTGATACTGTTGGTATATTCTGTTCATATCCACTATTAATTTAATAAAAAGAATATTTTAAGAAATAACTCAATCTAAAGTAAACATATGCTATATCTTATTGGATGTGACTGCAAATTTAAAGCACTCAAAACAGCCTCCAAAGTTCTGGATTTTAGAGAGAGAAACATACTAAAACAGCCTTAAACACATACCTAACTAAGCTCTAGGGAGAGAAAGAAACTGGCCCCTTGTTTTCGTGTTTTTTTTTACTCACCGTGTCTGTGTCCCTGTCTTTGTGCAATGTTCTCCACTTTCTCTCATGCCTTGATGCGTGGGATTCAGAGAGGACATCCTGACTGACCTCTCTGAATTCCCAGTCACACAAAGCCTTTGTTTTTCTTTTCGTGGCCACGAAAGTTTGAGGAAAGTCTGAAGATTTCTGTCTTTATTGCCAAGTTATGAATTGGGCTGAGTTATTTTGATTGGTTCATGTAGTACTTTGTGTGGTTTTCTTGGTGGTGGTGGTGGTGGTGGACTGCTGGTAGTTTGGACATATGGCTCCTGTGATGTATAGAAACTTATAAATGGTACTTTTCTCTTGATTTTTTTTAATTCTTTCACATACATGCGTTCATATATTAAATATGTGCATAAATGGTGTAATAATGCTATGCGTCATGGTGGGATCGATGCAATTTTTTTTGAGCGTGCTTTCGAGGTCATATGAGCTATGGTGTGGTTTTTGTTACTTGATACATAAAGGGTTCTTCGAGGTTAAATTTTCATTTTTTTTTCACATTTCATATTGTTTTGAGTTCATTGGGAAATTCGAAGCCAATTCTTTTGTCGACTTTTGGTGAAGTTTCTTTACGTTTACAAGGTGCTTGTTTGCTTTATAGTTGTATTTATGCTGTGAATTTATGATGCTGTTATTGAAGGAGGTGGTCCTGGGAATATGCAGATAAATATGGTTTAGGAAATTTGATTCTTTATTTAGTATATATTCAGCATGGGGTTAAAGTTTTGTAGTGTTACATACTTGTTCTCTATGCTCATATATTTACCTGTATTTGTGAATTTATGAGCATTCTGATGAAGGTCTTTCTAGAGAACGGGGCAGATTTTTTTTTTGGAATTAATAAACTAGATCTTTTTTAAATGGTTCTCTCTCATGGGGTGTTATACTTTGTCTCTGAGAAAATATGGTTGCAATACGCAGAACAATTCATTCATTATGTTTCAATTTCTCTGTTCCTTGCTTCCTTATTCAAACACCTGTTCCCTGTTTTGGATTTTTCTCCTTTTACATGACAAAACCATCATAAATTCCTTGAGAAAAGTTTAATTTCTCGTGACTTCTTTGAATTATTGGCTTATATTTTCTTTACATAATATCATTAGTAGGTTTTGTTCTTGCAGGTTGCATGGACACACTAAACTAGAAGGACTTGCTTTTGGCAATTAATGCTGGCTATGAGACGGTTCTGTTTAAGATATCATTGAGCACAGAATCAAGTTTCCATGAATCAAGTTGAGCTGCAAGAAGTGTGTCTAGATGACCCAGTTTTACATTCTTATTCTGTTTAGCCGACTACTGTACTTGGGGTTTTGGCAATTGGCACTGGACTAACCTGGCAGAAAGTTTGGCTTCGAGCAGGACAAATCTTCTCTGGCAATATAAATTTGTGTCCCAAAAGAAGCAAACTTTATTCCTTTTTAAGAGCTGGTAGTAATAGTTAGACGTAAAGGTTAAGTTCTTTAGGGCAAATCTCCTTTGGCAAAGTTACTGAAGTTCCTCTCGCTGGGAAATTCACTTAAAAGTGAATAATCAAGGAGAGTTGAGGCTTCAGATAGCTGTAATTTATCGTTGTCCACCAAGAATTCCCCTCCCTGTAAAGGGCAGATCTTCTTTGGCATTGAATTCTTTTCTCTGTTGAGCTTCACTCCAATCTGCAACAGTTGTGGCTCATCGATTTATCAGCTGTGCAGTACAATCTTCTTTGAAAGTTTCTCCTTGCAGAAGCTTCAGCTCATTTGTTGGGCAAATCTCCTTTGGCATTTGGAGTCCTTGTTGACTCCTGTTATCCCTTTTGGGCAAATCTCCTTTGGCATTAGGAAGTCCTTGGTTGGCTTCCTGTTATCCCTTTAAGGCAAATTTTGGTGTTTTGAACATCATCTCTGCCTTTAAAGGTTAAGATATCCATATTGATCCTCAACATCAATTGAGAAACACATATATTTTCAACCCATTCTGCACTATCAGCACCTGTAGTCCAATCCTCCGGCACACCACCATTTAGTTATCTGCTTCCAGTGTGTTTATCATAGCATTACAGAGGTGCTGATATTGGACAATTGCTTGAAAAGGTGTCAATTAAACGGTATTTATCTTCTTCTCCTTGCTGCTCATTACTTTTTTTTAACATATTTGTTATATATTTTTTTATTATTATGACCTTAAATTATCATGTTGTTCTTGTCTTAGGGGTGAAGATTTGATACATCATTGTATGTGATGGATATGCTCCCTAGTGACTCTGATTGGGAAAGTTTCAGTGATAATGGTAGTAGTAGTGAGGACATAGAGGAACTTGACTTTCTGTATGGTGGGAGGGCTAGCAGCATTTTCTCTAGTCTGGAGGAAAGCATAGGGAAAATTGATGATTTCCTCTCATTTGAGAGGGGCTTTGTACATGGGGATGTTGTTTTTTCTGCATCCGATCCATCTGGACAGATGGGCAGAGTTGTTAATGTTAATATGCTTGTCAACTTGGAAAATAGTCATGGAAAAATCATAAAAGATGTTGACTCAAAGATACTTTTGAAGATTCGATCAATTTCAGTGGGGGATTATGTTGTTCATGGGGCATGGATAGGAAGGGTTGATAAAGTTGTTGACAATGTCACTGTTGTATTTGATGATGGGACATCATGTGAGGTTACTGGAGCGGATCAAGAAAAGCTCATGCCTATTTCTTCTAACATACTTGAAGATCCGACATATCCATATTATCCAGGACAGAGAGTACAAATTAGGCTCTCAGCAGTGTCTAAATCAGCTAGATGGTTATGTGGAGTTTGGAAGGAAAATCAGGATGTAGGGACTGTTTCTGCTGTAAAAGCAGGTTCAGTGTATGTTGATTGGCTTGCCTGTGCTCTTGTTGATTTGAGTTTCCCTGCTCCTCAGCGTTTGCAGGATGCGAGAAACTTGACTTTGTTGTCATGCTTCTTGCATGAAAACTGGCAGCTTGGTGATTGGTGCATGCTTCCTTTGGCTGATTGTAAGGGTATGAATGGGCAGGTATTTTTTGATGCATCAATCATTAAGATCATTAAAGAGGATAGGAGGATGGGCCATGGGTTTAAGGGACAGAACCCTTGCCTGAATTTTCAGGATATATTTGTTATTGTGAAGACAAAAACCGTTGTTGATGTTGTATGGCAGGATGGTGGATGCTCGCAGGGATTGGATTCACAGTCTCTGCTTCCTGTAAATATTGTAAATGCTCATGATTTCTTGCCAGGACAGTTTGTATTAGAGAAGGGTGCTTGTGATGATCCACATGTTTCAGGCAACCAAAAATGGGGTGTTGTGAATTGTGTGGATGCAAAGGAACGGACTGTCATGGTGAAATGGAAATCCATTGGAGTGAACCAGGTTAACAATGTAGGAAGCGGTCAGATTGAGGAAACAGTTAGTGCTTACGAGCTAGTTGAACACCCTGACTACTCCTACTCTTATGGCGATTTTGTATTTAAAAACTTGGACCAGGCTAATAAAGATCACATGAACAGAGAGACTGGAATGGATGCAGATTGTCCCCTTGAAGGAAGTGACCGTGGTAAATATCAGTTTGATTACCTTTCCTGTATTGGCTATGTGTCTGGCTTTGAAGATGGTAGCGTTAAGGTGACCTGGGCTTCTAGTCTCAAAACCAAGGTGCGAGCTCTAGCCATTTTCACTCTTCATTTGAATTTTTATGATTATTGTGCTCATTAATTTACATTTTTCTAGTTTTAGTAGGCATTTGAGAGTCCATAATGTGTTTGCACTGGCTTGGACACATTTAGATGGTGCGATCCACTTCTTTTCTCTCAAGTTTAACTATGTGTTACAGAACCAGGGGTGATAAAATGAAAGTTGCACTGAATTCAATGGCTAACTATGAAAAAATTGGTGAAAAAACCATAGTGCAATGACAATGTATGCCCTAGTTAGTTTGGTTATTATTATTATTATCTAAAACATTATTTCCTTAATCTCGCTACTCGTTCCAAATCTGGTTGCACATCTCATGAACCTGCAATCATAGCCTTGTAAAACCCACCACCCAGCTGGTACTGGCCTCAAAGTTGTCTGGACTTTGCACTGCTACTTTTTATGGGAAAATGTCTTGTGAGACTACTAGCAAGCTTTTGGCATAACCCAAGACAAGCCATAAAAATAGGCCAGCAGGTTCCTCGGGTTAGCTCACCCCACCCCATCCCACACCTAGTGATATTGTGGAGGTTTAGTTTTGGGGTCAGTATTTTGAGTTTCTTTTACTTTTCCTTGTGACAAATAGAATTAGGATTTATATTTGTGTTTGGAAGATTAACAGGTCCATTGTACTGTTTGGATTTCCAGTGACCTTTTTGTTTTTAAAATGTGATACTCTCAGTTTCAAAAACCAGAGAAATCTGCCCAGTTACTTAGAGCTTGGCATAATTCATCCTCTGATTAAAACCAGCATTTAAACAACTGTCTGCTATATTTTATTCATCGATTGCTGGGGAGAATGATTGAAACATCAATCTCAAATACTGTGTTGGGCATTGTACAGGTTTCACCTAATGACATTTTTCGAATTGATAAAAATGAAGTTTCAGCTGAAACAATGGTGCAACATGAACAACGTGAAGAGGAAGTGAATCAAGAGACAGTTGATCATGACAAACAATTTTCAGTCCTGAAAGGAAAGGTAAATTCAACTCCCTTAGAGTTGCTCTCCAGTTCTGGGAGTACAGTTTGGGTGATAACATGCTGAAATGACGGGTCTAATTTTTTTATTTAGCGTAAAATAAATAAGGAAGCAACTTGCATATTTAGTTTTGAGCTATGAACTTCTGGAATAGCTTATGCCAAATACGGATTTCAGTTTTGCCAAGTGTTCAGATGTTACAATTTTGGTGAATGATCTGCTGAGTTTTGAAGTATAGAGGAGTCTAGGATTGATCTTTTGAGTTTTGATGTGTATAAACGTTTAGGATTGATCTGTGATTACAGAAGATATGTAATCGTTTAGGATTGATCTGCGATTACAGAAGATATGTAATTAAAATGAATATAGAGCCTATTTGGTATTGTGGCAGCGGTTGCTTTTTAAAATGTTTTTTGTTGGGAAATACATCAAAATAATATATTTTTATTTTTTAAAATTAATTTTGACATAAACATATCAAAACAATCTGAAAGCACAAACAAAAATTAATTTGAAGCAAAAAAAAAAATCAAATATTTTCAAAAGCGTTTTTGAAACGAAAAAACAAATAGGCTTACATAACATTCACAAAAAGTATTCTCTCCTACTAAAAATTCACTCATCAGGACATGTTTGCTTGATGCCATCGTTGATTGCTTAATAAACTGATGTCAAAACAAAAATTAATAAAGAAAAGTAGGCTCTAACCAGAGACCCAACTTAAACTTGTTCTATGCAAGGCACAGTCACTAAAAATAGTGTTACCATTTTTTTGGCAGACCATAAAAAAAACAGAATTCTGGTGATTTTCTTTAGTTTGGAATAATTAATGTTCTGTTTATTTGATAAAACTTCTTGAATCATTTGCATTTTCATCTCCTCTTAAAACTGAAACTGAAGAGAGTTACATTCTTAGGACTTGCTAAATTCTATTAGCATTGGTGATGAGAGCGCCAAGTGTCCATGGGAGTCTAGTTCCTTTTCCCTACTTCCTCAATCCGCTCTTGGATTTTTCACAAGGATTACAGAAGGTATATTTGGACCCTTGAGTTCCACATCAGTGCCTGGCGCAATAGCATCTGACCCTATTTCTGAAGATGGAAATGAATTAAATACACCTGAAGAGAAAGAAAATCTGGAAACTTGTGATCTGTGCATGGAAATGCAACCTTTAGTAGCTGGTGACATGCTGAGATTTGAAGGGACAAATTTAAAGCTAGAAATCAATGATGATCAGGAGAGAAAAGAACATCGATCTTCATCTGCCAGCAAGAGGCCAGAGCGGTTCAATCAATTTGATATGGTTGCTGATTGCTCTGACCACCACTTTCTAGATGGTGCAGGGAATGTGTCAGCATTGTCCCAGGTCAGAAGCTTGGCTTCATTTTTTTTATGTAAGCTTCGTAGTCAACAGGAAGAACCAATTATATGCTTTATATTTTTCTACACACAGGTGAAAAGAGGCTGGTTGAGGAAGGTTCAACAGGAATGGAGTATTCTAGAAAATAATCTTCCCGGTTAGCTTTTTATCTAATTTTAGACTTCACTTTTTATTGTTAATTGTGGAGCTTCATTTTTCAACTTTTGCATCATTTCTAAGACCTTTGGTAACCTGAACAGAGTCAATCTATGTCCGCATCTATGAGGATAGGATGGATCTTCTTCGAGCAGTCATTGTTGGTTCAAATGGAACCCCATATCATGATGGACTGTTCTTTTTTGATATATTTCTTCCTCCAGGGTATCCTCATGAACCACCTGTAAGTTAATCAAAAGTTAAGCATTTACACTCTAGAGCAGCTTGAGTAAATGGCTGCACATTGGTCAGTGCTGCTCAAGAGACAAAATGGTCTCTATAAGTTCTGTTCCCTGGTATCAAAGGGTTAATCTGACAACACGGTGTTGTTCAAAGGGAACATGCGATTTTTCAAATTTAGGTTATCTGATATAGAAGTATCCATCTTTATTTTTTTTAGCTGTATATCTACTAACATGAATGATGATCATTCATTTATGACAAGAAACTTACCTTTGATCGATATAATCTCTCATGCAGCTGGTGCATTACCGTTCTGGTGGACTTCGGGTCAATCCAAATTTGTATGAGTCTGGAAAAATCTGTCTGAGTCTCCTCAACACATGGACAGGCTCAGGCTCTGAAGTATGGAATCCAGAAAGCTCCAGTATTCTTCAAGTTCTTCTCTCCCTCCAGGCCCTTGTGCTTAATGAAAAACCCTACTTCAATGAGGCTGGGTATGATAAGCAGATAGGAAGAGCCGAGGGAGAGAAAAACTCTATAAGCTATAACGAAAACGCATTCCTTGTGACCTGGAAATCCATGCTTTACCTGCTTCGCCAACCACCAAAGGTAAAATAAACAGTTATGATAACAAAGTTACCCCACTATTGCATTGATTTTATTCATATTTATGATGATAATTTTTCTTTGAACTATAGTCAAAATATCATGAGAAATCGAACTGCCTCTATGTTGATCGATACTTGGATTAAATATAATATTAAGGATACTTGGATCCCATATATGAATTTCGTGTTGGCCTACTTTGCTCTGCCCACTATATTTCATGATGATTGAGTGTTACATATTGTGTTCACAGAAGTTTTTCGTTAAAAAACAATTTATTTGAGATTTTACAGGATTTTGGTCCTCTATCCTGTTATTTTCTCAGGCGCTGGCTTCCTCTTCTTCTTTTTTTGCCTCTTGAATTTCTGTAGAAATGCTGTTTGTTAGTAATCAGGATTGATTTAGAGTGTGTCAATATACTGTTACAGCATTTTGAGCCACTCATAGACGAGCACTTAAAGCTACGTTCTCAGAATATTATTTTGGCCTGTAAGTCATATCTGGAAGGAGCTCCGGTGGCGCATGCACTTGACTCTGGAAGCACCGACCATGAAAATCAAAAGGGTGGTTCGACAGGATTCAAAATCATGCTCGGAAAGCTCTTCCCAAAGCTCATAGAGGCATTTTCTGGCAAAGGAATCGATTGCAGCCAATTCACTGAGGAAGAGGAATGAATGTTCTAGCAACACAGTCCTCCCACATTCCTCCCATATCTATAATTCTACATGATATCATCGTGTTCTTGGTGGTTTCAAAGTCTCCTGTGTGATCTCATTGTGTGCATGCTGTTTGAGAACCAAAAAAAAATGAAAAAAAAAAGTCTTGGTGTTGTAAATGTATTATGCTATGGGTTGTGGCAGAAATTAATCATGAGAAAGATGCATTATTCTCAAAAAATAAATAATGTATTGTGGGGTGCAGAAACCTTTGAATAATGTAATAAAATTTGGATTTGTGTGCAAATGATTATATTCAGTGATGCTGCCAATGCTTTTCAAGTTTTCTTAACACTGTTAAAGCTGTAATTCTTACAAACGCTTGTTCTCCAGGAACCAAGTGCTAAATACCATCAACCTGATTAAATCCAACTCTTCACAAGCCAAAGAATCAAGCGAAGGCTATTTCTTCATGACTTAGATTCTGCTTGGGAGAGCTGTTGTGGTAGTTTTTTAAAGTGTTTTTTATGTTGAAATATATCAAATGATCTAAAAATATTAAAATATATTCATTTAAAAAAAAATATTTTTTTGAAAACGGTGTTTGAAACACGGTCCCAAATAGGCTCCTAGTTTTTCACTTAGTAAAGAGAAGAGATTTGGAAATTTTACGATACATCGAAGCTGAGCTTCGATTGCTAGTTTCTTTTTATTTCGGTCGAAATGTTTCGTACTAATTAAAATAAGAAGACAAAACGACGTCATTTTTATCTCGGTTTAAATTTCTGGCTATTCTATATTTTCAGCCTAATACCGGCCGAAATGTTCCGGAATCGTTTCGCCCGTTCCATTTCAGCCAAATAGTATTTTTTTAAATAATAAATAATTTTATAATATCAATCATATATCTTAATCTGATCGTTAGATTGATTTGAAAGTTTACGAGGAGTCTTTTGACATATTTATATGAAAATTATGTTAAAATTTCAGAAAAATCAGAGAATATAGTGACCTTGCAAAATTGATGATGATATTATCGTAATATTATACATGTTCAAAATTTTGTTCACAAAAATCATCTTATTATGTCATTTTTAGATTAAATTACGCAATTCTAAATAATTTTATTTTTGGATCTGAACTATTTTTAAAAAAAAAATTAATATATTTAATTATATACACAAACACACACATATATAAACAATATAACCCCAATATATCGAGTCAAAACGTAACAAAACCGAAATATTTTGTTTCAATTAAAAAAACAAAACATCAATCTAAATGAAATTGAAAACCATCGATGATTTGTTCTTCCGTAGAACTCATCTCTCTTGGATAAATCCAGACCAGATAAACAGATTATCGGGTGAGAGTCAACAAATTATTTCAACTATTTCACAGTTGCTCACCAATTAACATCTCTGGCTTGGCTATTTCACAGCTCGTTGCTCTTCAAATACCGTCTTGGAGTCAAGATGGCAGAGAAGATTATCAAAACAATATATATATATACACATTTAATTACAAATACGAGGTAATCAATTCAAAATAAATAAGAATAAAATTGAAAATAAAATAAGAATAAAAATAATTTTAGAAAGAAAAGAAAACTAAAAAAAGTACTTTACTGTTTACCTCCAACTCTTGTCGTAGAAAGTAATTTATTAAAAATAAAATATTATTAATCCGAACACTTATATTGATAATAAAATAAAATAAAATAAAATGTTGCTATCCTTTTAAAAAACTTGAGGCTCTCAGTTCATTTTGTTTTAATATATTTTTTAAAAAATAATTGTTTTTTATTATATGTTTTAGTGTTTTGAATTGTTTTAATATTAAAAATAATTTTTAAAAAATAATAATAAATATTTAAATACATTTCAAAAAATAATATTCACAGAACTTAATCCTATCATAGAGAGATCCAAATTCGAGTCTGGTACAATACCGTATACCCAACAACCACACCTATAAATACCAACCTAATGTCCAACTCAGTCTACAGTCTTCACCTTTCTCAAATCGCCACCGACTATGGAGCCGTCTCGCGCTCCTAAATCATCTCCATTTCTCAAAAAGTCAATTTCCCACAGCTTCCCAATCGCTCCCTTCCTTATTTCACTCACCTTTCTTCTCTTTTTAAACTCGGCAAACTCTGCACCAACAACAATAAAGCTCTCTAATTTCCTTGAATATTACGCCAAACACTGCAACAACGTAGTCCCTGAATCACCAATCACAGGTACTCTCATAAACAATGCTTCTTTCTTTGAAGACAAAATCAAAATCCTTAATTTTGTCGTGGCATACTTTACTGGTGGCTCACAAATCATACCCACAAAAAGGGACTCTGATTCGGCTCCCAATGTCCTCTCTTTTAAGCCAAAAAGATTCGGTCTTCAGCAAACTGAGAACCCTTTTGTGGTTTCCCTTCAAGGTTCTCTTAGATTTCGCTTTCCTGTTCGGTTTGATGGGAGTAATGTGACACGGGATCGCAGGAATCCGAAGAAAATCCGCTACCGGCCGCCGAGAATTCCAGTCAGGTCGAGGTATCTATTGTTTGAGCTATATGGGTTCTGGTCAATGAATACAGGGAAGCTGTGTATGGTGGGATCTGGATCAGGTGACAGCGGTGTAAGTTCTTTAAATGCTGTTTTTAAGGTTAATTATCCTGTGGGTTTTAGCGACTTTAGTGGCTTGATTAATGGGGTTCTGGAAAGTATGGATTTTCAGGGTAGTTTTGGTTATTTTGAGCAGGTTTCGATTTTGGCCATTCCTCATTTTGGTGCATACAAGTATACATTGGTAGATAAAGAGAATGTGGATGTGGGTTTTAGTGGGACTTATGATAGTGTCGGGGAGAGAGAGAATTTGCCTATCGAATCGGTAGATAGAAGTATGTGTTTAAATGAAATGTATAGGCATACTAGGATATTGGAATTGGAGTATGGGAGTGATTGTAGTGGTGATTATGGTGGTAAATGTAATCCTCTTAGTGGGAGTTCTGGGCCATTGCCGAAGATTGTGACAATTCAGGGAATTAGATGTGACCATGAGCGTGGGCGTGAAGCTCGGGTTTTGATTGGGTTTTCAAATTCTTCTTTTGTTAATGTTTATGGACCTTATGGACCTGAAAGAATTTTTGATCCTTATACAACACTACTTGGTGAGGGGGTCTGGGATGATAAGAGGAATAGACTATTTGTGGTTGCATGTCGCTTCTCGACCTTTAATGATTCATTAGCTAATGCTACTGTTGGTGATTGCTCAATTCAATTGACCTTGTGGTTCCCCAGAACCTTGACAATTAGAGATCAGAGTGTTGTCGTGGGGCAAATTTATTCCAACAAAACTGTGAATGACACAAGCTACTTTCCTGGAATTGGGTTTCATGGTTCTGAGTTTCGAATAAAGCGACTTCCAGGTCTGGCATATGAGTATACTATGCTTGACAAGGTGCATAAATCTTGTTCAGAAAAGAAGTCCATGAAAGGTAAAGGAAAGACTTACCCATACGGTTATTCATCTGACATGCGGTTTGATATGTTAGTGAGAAATGGAAAAGGACACATAGCACAGGGCACTTCAACCCCATTGTTTGTGGGTTATCAGCTGTTTGAACCATATCCAATGACCAACAACTACAGTGGTCATCTAAATATTAGCTACAAGATGGTCTTCACGGGCATGCTTCCATCAAATGAATCTGACACAATTTCAGCTGAAGGAATGTACGATGATGAGAATGGGGTTCTATGCATGATAGGTTGTCGGCATTTGATATCACGTATGGGAAATTCAATGAAAAATGATTCAACTGACTGTGAGATTCTTGTCAATGTCCAGTTTTCTCCATTGAATGGAAAGGGTCAGGGTAACATCAAAGGAACCATTGAAAGCATAAGGAAAAACTCAGACCCTCTTCACTTTGAGAAGCTTGAGATATCTTCTAACTCGATTTATAGGCACCAAGCAGTAGAATCCATTTGGAGAATGGATATGGAAATAACCATGGTTTTGATTTCTAATAGTCTTGCTTGTATCCTTATGGGTTTGCAGCTCTATCACGTGAAAAGGCATCCTGATGTGCTACCCTTCATTTCTTTTGTGATGCTTCTTGTTCTTACTCTGGGGCATATGATACCCCTATTGTTAAATTTTGAAGCCTTGTTTTTGTCAAACCGTAACCAACAAAATGTTTTTCTTGAGAGTGGTGGATGGCTTGAAGTCAATGAAGTAGCAGTAAGGGTGGTAAAGATGGTAGCCTTTCTTTTGATATTCTGGCTTCTCCAACTCACTTGGTCTGCTAGGAAAAGCGATGAAAGCCATGAAAGCTTGTGGATTTCTGAGAAAAGGGTTCTTTATTTGTCATTACCGATGTACATTTTTGGTGGACTCATTGCATGGTATGTGTATCACTGGAAAAACACTTCTAGGAGCCCACACCTGCTACAAGGTCATAAGGTTTACCAACAACATTATCCCTGGACAGATCTTAAATCATATGCTGGTTTGGTTCTGGATGGTTTTTTACTCCCACAGATAATTTTTAACTTTTTCTTGAACTCTAGTGAAAAAGCTCTTGCCCCTTCGTTTTTTGTTGGGACAACTGTTATACGTTTTCTGCCTCATGCATATGACCTTTACAGGGCTCACAGCTCCGCATGGTACCTTGATTTGTCATACTTATATGCAAATCACACATATGATTTTTATTCTACTGCATGGGACATTGTAATTCCTTTGTGTGGCCTGTTGTTTGCTACCCTCATCTACTTACAGCAGCAATTTGGTGGTCGTTGCTTTCTTCCAAAGAGATTTAGAGGGGGTCCTGCATATGAAAAGGTTCCCATAGTTAGCAATGAGGAACTGCAAGAGATAACCTCACATTGAAGATTTTGTGACACTGAATGACTGCTTTGATGCACGAAAGAAACTGAGGTAAAGGTCTGCTAAATACTCTGATTGTCTTAGTTATCTTACAAGTTTGCAATTATAAAATTTGTCATCACTTTAATTGCTTGGTGATAGAGAGTATTTGAGCCTGGTATCAAGATCCACCATTGCACTTTTTCTTTAGATTATCACATATATTCCTGGAAATTGAGTTCTTAGTCACCTAGCCTCTCTCTCTCTTTTTTACAGTAAATTAACAACACTGATATAGTGTATTGTTTGTGTGTATGTGCGCTTGATTGCTATCAATCTTTGGTTTCTTTCAAGGGATAAATGTTCTACCATGTGTATGTGCTCCTTAAACTTTTGATTCGGAAAATGAAAGGTTGGTGGTTGGTTTGTTACCTTCACATGAGCTAATTAGGAGAATATTTAGTTGGCATTTCTTTGATTCTCTGCAGACTGCAGGCATATTGGCATTCTTCAAATTTGATATTGCAGCCAATAAAAGCTTATAGTTATAATTTGATCTTCAGAAGTCATTGTCTGTTCTGATAATGATGATTTGAATTTAGTTACTTGGAGACAACTGGAGTAGGTCATAATATCAATCACATGGATATTTTGAGAAAGCAGATTTAGAGGACGGGGGCAAGTTGTGGACTGGAGATTACCTTCTTTATCTACCTGTTCCATGGAACTTCTTCCTTCGCATCTCAAAATGCTTTTCAAAGTCAGTATTTGCTGTAAATGAACCACAAAAGCGTTGCCTAAAGTGTTAGCTATCCATAGGAACAGCTGATTTTTTTTGTCATCTATTAGGCATCATTTGATACTTGGATGTATATTGAACTTAATTTGTGCAGGGTTTGATAGGTACAGAAAAAATGGTGTAGATAATTTAAATCTAAATTTATCTGAATTATTTTTTTTTCTTTTACCAAGATGGATCCCCCCCGAGCGCATCACATGATGTTGTCAAAGCTGCTGTATCTCTTCTATGAAACTCTTGGACTACTCGGAGAATTTTTTAATAGACAACAAAAAATTCTTTTGAAAATCTCTGTTTTATTGCATCAAATATGTCAAATCCATCCCCCCCTTTGTTTTTATTAAAATAGTCTGAGCTCCCTTGTAAATTTTTCTTTTGAATTTTCTCAAATTGAATTATATAATGTTCAAGCTATTAATCCAATATTTGTTAATCAATATTATTTTACTCAATTAATTGGGCCACCGTTCAAAACCCTACTTGTAAATTTCAAGTACAGAAATGCAAATTAAACATAAAACAACCAATCCTGTTGAATCTAGTAAAGATTTAGTGGTTTTTTTTGGATTGATAGATTGATCCTGTCTCATCATTTACCTGTTTTTTCTTTTCAGAATTTAATTTGTGTAAATAATGTCTCAGTTATTTGTGTTAACCATTTTTTTTTCAAAATCATTTAATTCAGTCAATAATATTTGATATGGAAAATAAGGAATATTGAAATGATAAAAAAATGCGAAACCAATAAGTTCATAATCACCAAATTAAAATTACAAACCTTAAATTAGCAAATTGATAGTGATCAACTATCCAAACATGTATATGATCCTTATTTTTCAAGTCAAATATTATTTGGCGGTGAATTATACAATCGATATCTATTTAACAAGATTTTTTTTTACAAAATAAAACTGGATTGTACAGGATAAACTGAAAAAATATTGAGATGAAACTGAATTTTTTTTACATACACAAGGGTGGAACAATGCGTTATGCCATCATTTTCAAATTCGACCTCTTGAGAAAATGACATCTCCATTCAAGAGCAATTACCCCAAGGCATCATTTTCTAGGTGTTGTAGCACAGATGAGAGATGAATAATGCAAGAGTTTCAACAATTAAGTTGGAAATAGAGGCAGACTAAGCAAAGATTCAAGAACTTGAAAGCCAAGATTCTAAATGTTTTACGTTCTGCTAAGTAATTACTTTATACTTGAAGTAACTCAGTCAATATTTGATACACACAGGTGCAACAGAATAATTAGTAATGGGCGTTGCTAGCAAACTGCTGGAATTCATGAAAATTACTGGCAGTATGCTAGGCACTACTCCTAACAAGCTAGTACAGGAAGCTTACCATACTGACAATATTTACCAAGTCATGAATAGAATAAAAGCACGCTAGATCAAAATTCCTGTGAATCATTTCTGATTATTCTGTACAAGCAGAAAGATCTTGAAAGGAGTCGAATGCAACGACATGATCCCATATGGCAGCAGCGAATGGAAGTTGACAGTGGTGAAGATCAAGAAACAGCAGCAGCATAGAATAAAACCAGCTCCTTGGTCAGTTGGAAAGGAGTCCACCGCCCTGTCTACTGTTCTCTGAACCTAGTCCAACCTAGAAACCTGAGATGTAACAAAACCTTTGTTAATTTCATATAAGAATAGCAGCAATCAATCAGGCAGAGAAAAAAAAAATTAATTGCATGGATGCATAATTGTCATGAAGCATGGCAGGTACTTTACATGCACAATTTATACTGCTCGCATTGCACAGTCCAGTAAGCAGTTGAGAGGAATCTCCGACTTCATTTAAAACACAGCTGCAATGAGCATTTCTTTTGACAATCGAAAATTTGTTGCATCATTCAAAATAATAATAAAAAATGTTCGAACAGTCCTAGATTGAATCAAATAGGCAAAGTCCAAGTATTCATTAATTTTCCCATAGCAGATAGCAGACCCTTTTTTTGCTGCTTTCTTGCTTTTCATTCTCACAGAATATGATTTATAATCTTTTGCTGCCAGTTCTTGCATGAATCATAAGAACATTCTAGGAAGCTGTCGGTGTCAGCTTGGGATTAACTGAATGACAGCCTATTTGATTCATGAGCAGCCTGTTTCTAGGAACATTTTTCGGTCAAAGTGGACATTCATTCTAATAAAACTCCTACTTGGGATGATTACAACTTAAACAAACCACGATTTCCCACAGGATGTCTCAAGCTGATATGAGTTCCATCAAGTACAGGAGATTAGTAGACTGAACAAGAAATGCCCAGAGGCTACTGATTACCTCAAATTTTTATAGCAAAACTCTTTATATCCAAACACACGGGGTGAAAGTGAATGCTCTAATACAGAACCGAACAGAAATAGCTGTCATTGAATATAGCCAAAAAAATGTCATTCAGCAGGATAGTCATGACAGAACCAACAATTGAATCTCTGTGGAAGATCAGTCGATTGTATTTCTCAGGTTTTCAAAGGGGGAAAAAGAGTGATAATTGAGGGGGGGATCTTTATGGTTTAAACTTCATAAGCAAAATACTTAAGAATACATGAGACACAAAATTAATCCAACTCAATCATATTATTCACTTAAATGGACATACAGTCAATGAGAAATAGAATTATGGAGAACTCCAGAAGTCCTGAAATGTTCGAGATAGAAGGAATCACCTCAAGTTATATATCAGTTAGACTTTTTTCCAGTGAGGATACGAGATATTTGAAGTCCTCGGCTGAATGCCTCATTAAATAGGATCCTTGTCTGCATTGACTGGAACCCAGGCATCCATGACAGCAATGCAACAGGAACCATAACAATTACCCCAAACAGCAAATCATACAGCCGAGCCAAGGACACCACAGTATCCCACACAACAGTGGACTCCAGAAATGGTCTAAGTACCTGGGCAATGCAAATAAATCCCCACCCTGTTGGGATGAATGCCAAAAGGCTACTCACAAGGTCAAGAACTGTTAAACTAGTGAATTTCAGCATTAAAACAACCACAAGTACTGTAAGCACGATGACTATAAGCTGTGCTAGACGATATTTAATGTGCTCCTTGGCTGCAAATTTGTCACTGGCATACGCAATGATCACATAAATCCCAACCGCCACAATCATGTATGTCCAAGATATCAAGTAAACAACTATGCTGGTGCTTCCACCACTAATATCAAGATGATATACAACACCATATTGGAAGAAGAAAAAACGAAGATCTAAAATAATCTCCAATAGCTTTCCCCAAAGACCAGTTGTTCTCAGATGGCTCTGTTCTTCATACCACCATGTTTCCCAGCTTTGTTCTGCTTTTGTGAACACCCCGCCACTATACCATATCCAATTGTTAAAACCTCCAAAGTCATATACAGTCTTTAGCCAGTCAAAACCAGAAGGATTGAACACGAAGGGGGCCATTATCCATGAAATCACAAGGAACCAGCTAGATATAGTCATGGCAATGTAAACATAAGTGTTCCGAGCCAATGGGCTGTTGGCAGCATAAACTGTCAGAATGACTCCAAGTTCAACTGCCTTCACAAAATGGCTTCGTGCATAGAGCCTGTAGTTCTCAGCAAAGCTCTTGTGCTGCACCACAAAACCCCGTCCTGTCGCTCGATATTTGGCACCCCCATGAAGAATAGTCCTGCCAAAGAAATGGGAACGAGTTCCCATGGAGAACGTGTAAAAAAGAGAGGCTAGCTGCAACTGCATTGTCAGAAAATCCCAAACTGCTGGAAGAAATCCATGCTCAAGTGTGTTCTCCACGATCATTGGGAGGGCGGTGAAGAGTCCTAGCTGAATAATGAACTGCTGGTTCAGAATTGTGCCAAGAGCCTTGTTGTTGCTACTATGGTTCAGCGCATATGTCTCTACACCACTGAGAGCAAGATAAAGGCGACCCCATAAAAATGTGTAAGCACTCATGACCACCACCATTGTGTTGAAGTAGAACCCAACAGTTGAGAAGTAAAAAGAAAGCATCCGGAAGAAATCCAACCTGTGGCCCAACCGATAAACATCCCTGCTCAAAACCTGTTCGCCATTGCCGCTTGCAATCTTTGCCTCAAACATTGAAATCTGATTCAAGCCAACATCCCTTCCCTTACCTACCTGTATATATTCATGGTGCGTCACATTGCCACCTCGAAGTGTGCAATTGAAGCCGGCAAATATATCTTCACTGATATTGATAACTTTGGAAGCCTTGCTGATTCCACCCCTAGGCAAGAACCAGAACCTATCAAACACATCTGGGTGACCATAATGCATTCGCACCTTCAAAGGGTTTGCAAGAACACGCTGCCCCAGGGTCACAAAACTTGTATCCTGAGCAGACATGAACCAAGCAAGTGAGGACACTGAACCAGTGAAGATATTCTCGCGGACTCCTAAAATGGCTGGTTTCCTGATACCATAATAGGTTTTAAATTCCTCCAGCAAATTCCGCATCTTCAGTGCCTCTTCAAAGTAATTATCCTGGTTCATGTCAATGGTCTGGACTGCATCACCACGAGTAAAGATTATAGCATGGTTCTGATTTTCAGGTTTCCCTTCTCCAATCTTTATGGAACCAGGTAGTCTGATCCGATAGATCTCCACTTCCCTCTGCAGCTGCTGATCATACTTCACAAGAACTGAATAATACGCCACTTCATCTCTCCCTGAGTAGACCTCATCAACATAAGCAACTCTAAGGGCCTCATTGTTTTTCATGAGATAAAGTATCTCTTCAGCACGGTGGTCTCGCTTTGTCTTTTGCTGTCCATACAGCTGACAGGCGACTACATATGTAAATTTCATCAGAGCACTCCCATACTCATGCCCTTTAAACAACAGACTGACATTGCTGCTAGCTTTGCTCAGTTTTCGTGCAGAGGGTGGCTTGGTTGAGTTAAGACCATCCAAACTGAAATTGTTTCTTAATGAGTGATGAGAAGCAAGTTCTTGCGTGCCCATCTTTATATCCATCTCAGATGCCGAATCTAAATAGGAAAGTGTCTTGAGTGCTCGATAATAATACATCATTCCCCTCACAGTGCGGGATAATGTCTGGCCTCTGTGTGAAGCCCAAAGTCGGAGATCCCTAGACCTCTTCTCCCAGATTTCATTGTCATTCTCCATTCCCTCTCTGCGCATGCGCTCCATAAAATTATTCCACTCATCTTCATAGATTTTCTGCAGATAAAAGATTATGGAAATGCCATCTTCATTGAGGTTTCGAAGGTCTTGTTTGCCAAAGCACACGTCTTCCTCGTAGTAAGGTGTCAGAACACTGAAAGCCATCATTTTCTCAACATCAGGAGCATGGGGCATGTTCATGAACAATGAGTTGCTAAAGAAGGCAATGCGTCGTCTTGCCTCGATATTCTTTGGGACATCATGCATTGAGTCTCTAGAAGTAAGAATTGTGTGCAAACGTCGTACCTGCCTATTGAAGAATTCATCCTCAGCATCAGGAAACTCAATAGCATTCTCAAACAGCAACCCTTCACCAGCAGCTGGATCATGAGGGGCCAAACCATCTTGTTTCAATTGCATAGTGTTCCTCTTCTTTCTTGGAAATTCTCGAACATAAATCTCATACAAAGCCTGAAATATATTCACTGCCTTGCTAAGATCTTTCCATGGTCTCATCAGAAGCTCAACGAGTGATATTAATTTTGAATGAATATCTTCTAGAAGATTCATCTTGTAAGACTCGGCGAACTTCTCGCTATGTATTTTTCCATCTATTTCTTGAAAAATTTTATCAACAATATCACTCTCTTCCGTGCGCTGTTTAAGTACCATACGAAGCAAATACTTGATGCTATCATATGCTTCAATTATAGCGCACCGCCTATACTCACTTTGACTTGCCTTCAACCAAATCCAACTATCAGGTGCATCTGCCAGCTCTTTTGCCTGGTTCAGGGCAAGCAACAACTCATTGCTGAGCAGGATGCATGGCCAGCGAACAACACTAATGTCCCAACAATTAGGTGGCAGTTCTAAGAGTTCAAGTTCCTGATCACTGATGAGATCTTCTTCCCGAAAAGTTGTCACGATCTCATTCCATATCATGGCAAATCTAGTTGCATTCACTTGGCTTGATTCAATCTTTTTGTAAGGCTTGCCTAGTCCATATCTTAGCTTCAATCTGTGGATTGAATCACGGAGCTTCTTCACCAGTGTCATCTTAGGACCTGACGATTGTTCTTCAGGCATGAGATTAAATTGCAAAGCACTAGCAAAGAACTGAAACCTGAGCCTAAGCTGATCAACATTCCTAATCTCACCCAAGTGAGAAAACAGCCCGATTGCCGCACCAACAAATGAAGAGAAAATAGCATACCAGATTTGCAAATCCATTGAATAAATTAGAACAACAGGCAGCCACAACAGCACAACTGCAATTTTGTTACTGCTACTGAAAAACTCATGCCAATTGTAAGACACGTCCCCGAGATCCAAAAGAGCCTGCGTTGGGGCAACCAGGGGCTTGATTTGAAGGAAATAGCTGAACACAAATTTCGAAGCCAATACTGCAATCCAGAATAAAGTATAGCTGATATTGTTAAGAAGCCCTTCCCGCAGTCCACGTCCAACGAAAATCCGAGTGTGAAACCACCAAGTGAACACATACAAAATACTCCAATCCAATTCTTCAAGGGCATTCCTAATCCAAGGAAGAACAAAAAACAGCAGTGCCAGCAACTCAGGGACAACAAACACAAAAGCAGCCTCAAGAAACGTCACTATTCTCCTGTCAGCCTCAGAAGACCAAATCCCAGCAGAATTCTTTGCACTCCAAATCCTCCCATAAAAGACTCCAAACACCACGGTCCACGTCATAGCAGCCAGACTTTTCAAGCCCATCCTCAACCCTAACAACATTGTCTCCCTCGAAACCAGGCTATACTGCATCCCTGCATCAAGCACCGACTGCACAAATCTAAGCCCAGACCAAGTAATAAAACAAGTCAACAACTTAACCTGGACATCTCGCCTCTCCAACGCCTTCCAAGGATATTCTATCCTCTCCCAAGCAACAATCAGACTAGCTTGGAAATACAAAATCAACAGAACCCAGAGCTTATCGAAACTCCTAAACACATTCCAAAATGACCTTTGCTCCACAAAACCTGTCTTCCCTACTCTCTTAATCTTCTCAACATCAGCGAAAAAATTACTCGAGAAATCAATAGGCCATTTTAACTTCTTAAAACACCTCCTACTCCAAAAAAACTCATTTATATCATCATAATTCCTCCAAGCCGAATGCGGCTTACTCCCATTTCGACTACTCTCAACCTCAGTCTCAATAGTCTTATAAAATGGCATAACAATACGCTTCAAAAACGCACAATCACCATAAACTGAAGGCAAAAAATCCGCACCTGTATTAGGGTCAGTCCAATGACCAAGAACTTTATTCAATTCCATTGCCATATGATGATAAATATAACAAATACACTCCGGCATGAAGCGCAGATTTGCAGATTCTCCCCAAACAAGGAGAAAAAGTCCAACATAAAGCAATTCACGGCGAAGATTATCGTCATTGCTAGCTTTTGGTATAATCACCTCCGACTTACGCCTCAAATAAGAGCACCAAGAAGTGTAGTTTCCCAACAGTTTCTTCCGAAATCGGCGGAGAACGCCGGGGTCGAGAGCGTCAGGGATAGACGGCGGCTTTTCAAGCCGCATTTGGGAGTTTGCTAAATGAAGAACCAAGTGTTCTCTTTGGTTCCTAACGCTGTCGTTCTGAAACCCGAAGAAGACACGAAGCCAGTCCATCAAATCCCAGTGCGGGTCCCATGTTCCATCCGGTGGTTTACGGAGGTTGCCCACTGTGCGGAGGGCAGAGGCAGCTGCTCGGACTTCTGGATACCGGAGAGATGGGTGGTCCGTGAGTAGGTCGTGGATTGGTATTATGTTGTAGACTGACGGCTCTTGTGGTGGTGGAGGAGGAGGAGGTTGCGCGTGGATATTACTCAGACCGCGCGTGGGATAAGGCCGCTGCCCCAAGTTCATTGTAACGAACAGGGTGGTTGATTTTCAGTCTACAAATGTCTGTGGTGCTGCCGCTGCTGACTTCATGTCAGCTTGGTTCTTTTAAAGTACGGAGGAGGAGGAGGAGGATGAGGAGGAGGGTGAGGGTGAAATCCAAGGAGAGAGAGAAAGCTGGTGTTCTTGTTTAGGTTAAGCGGGTGTTTCTAAGGAAGAGAAAAGAAAGCTGTCAGCGCTGCAGCAGTTTTTTGGCCTTGGATAACACCAGACAGACAGACATTTTCAAAAGATTTAGTGAGAGTGGAGAGTGGAGACACGGCTTTCAGTTCTTGTGGGGCATTTCAGATCATTTCAAACACGTCCCTAGAGTTTCGACTCAGGCAATTAGAGTCTTTACCCTGCACCAATCGTCTAATTTGATCCTTAATCATCCTTATTTTACTCTAGTGAGAGCTTCTTCTTCTTCTTCTTTTCATTTTAAAAGCATCTTTGAAAACATTTAGTTTTGTTTTTCAAGTTATTTTTTGTGTTTTTTTAGATTATTTTGATGTGATGGTGTAAGAAATAAACTTGAAAAATATAACTAATATTATTCTAATGTGTTTCTAAATAAAATATATTTTTAGAAACAATCATCACCATAAAAAAAATATAATTGCAAATATAATTATCTCTTTTGAAAAAATAAATGAAAGAGACAAGGGATTGTAGTAAAAGAAGGCATGGGCAACGAATCATCTCACAACTTTTCCCCAATAAAGTTTGCAATTGGTCCAAAAAGTTGGTGGTGATGATTGCCTGGAGGGAATTCAAAATTTCAAATAATTATAAAAAAAATATATAACAAAGGCAATATGCTTATTTGTTTAGAAAAACTATAATTCTCTTGATTACAACTATTTATTTTCTTTTTAAAATTAATAAGAAAACTACATATTTTTTTAATAAATACAATACCCTAACATATCACTCTATAAAGAACAAAAATTGAAATTATAAGACAATTTTGTTGTCATCTTTCATCATCCATCGGAGGACAATGGATGACACCTCGAGTGGATATAATGAGAAAATGCATGTTGGATGGTGTAATTGAAATATTTATAGTTTGGTGTACTGCTTTCGAGTTTACAGAAGAGTATGGGGACTGATATGTAGTTAAAGTTACCTGAAAATGTTGTGATGTTAGAGCACGCGCTATTAAAGAAGTGACGTGCACGGAGCAATCAGTGAGATAGTGAGAGTGGGGGAGCAGAGCCCACCAATGAAGGGCTTGCCTTAACGGGACTTTCTAGGAATAAAAAAAAGCAAAAAAAAGGACAAGAAAATAATGCATGTGGATATTCTCTAGCTTCTGTTTGAGATGGAAAGGTATCTTTATATTATTTATTGGAGTTGATTTGTTTTTATTTATAAATACATTAAAATAATGTTTTTATTTTTAAAATTATTTTTAATATTAACACAAAATAATTAAAAGAAATTAAAACAATTAATTTAAATTTTTAAAAATCAATTCTTTTCAAAAAAATTAAATATATTGCAAAAAGACGTTAGTCCTTTTCACTTATCATAATAGAGATGGAAAACATGCCCAGCTGGCTGGTTTTGATTGGATTGGTTTGGCTTTTGAGTGTGAAACTGAAAAAATAGCCGTTACGGGAATGTCTTAAATATATTGATTGTGGTTTCTTTAATTTTTAATTTATTTTTTGGCGGGACCCTTATCTAGTGCTTTTGTCTGAGTTGTAACGGCAGTGCAAATTGAAAGGGGCATGTGTGATCAGGGGCTGTTTCGTAACATTGTTAAATTTATTTTTAATATGTTATTTTATTTATTTAGAAATATATTAAAATAATATATATTTTTTAATTTTTAAACTTGATATTTTACATAAACTTGATATTTATTTAAAAATAATATTAAAATAGGTTTTTCTCTTCAAAAACGCTCACTCATCAAACGTGTTTGGATTTGCATTTTTAGTTTTATTGATCAGATAATAAAGCCAGGTGAAGGGCCTAAAAGAAAATAGGAAAAGTTTGAGATAACTACATATCAGTCCTCAATGTTTATGTATGGTATGAATCGAGGTCTTAGAGTTTATGATTTAAAGCAAATAATAAAATTAATTAATTAATTATAGGTGATTTTCACATTTCAATGTTAGTAATATAAAATGGTTTAAAATAATAATAATAATAATATATAATTAGGTACCGATTTATAATTTTCAGAAAGAGAAAATTGATGCTTCATGGCTTTTCAACTTTCAAATGTAGATATCGGTTGACTTAACGAGGCAGTAAATAGGAGTCATTTGTTTTTATCCTAGCAGTTTCAATTACTTATTGTGACATGATTGTTAGTGAGATAAAAATTATTTTTTATTTTTTAAAATATATTTTTAATATTAGAATAATTTAAAAAACACTAAAAAATATATAAAACAAAATAAATCAAGTTTTAATAAAAATAAAAAAACTGTTGTATTGCAATATAGCCGCCAAGTATATTGAATTACAATTAATTATCTTATTTGTTTTCTTATATGATCGTGAGTTAGTGGTTATTTTTTATATAAAAAATTATTAAAATAATATTTTTTTTATTTTTAATATAATTATTTTAAAATAATCATAAAAAATAATGAAAACAGGATGAAGCACATTCCCGTCGCTAAGTATGATTAAGCGTCACGTGGCAAATTTGTTTTGGTGCCATAAAGCACGTGTGAGTGCGTAATGTCCACCATGAGTTTTGGTTGTTGGCACTACCCAACAAAAAACATTTCTGGGTGCCTGGCATTGTACAGAACCTGTCTGCTCGAGTTGATGACAGGGTGTTCTGGGAAGCATTCTATGAAGAAAAAAACCGATTTTTTTTAAATATAATATTTTAAATTGGAGATATCAAAAAAAAATTAATAATAAAAATTTAATATTTTAATGTATTTTTATATGAAAATCATTTTGAAAAATAAATACATTCGCACTCAAAATAACCTTGACAATGCACTCACGTGTGGGTTTATGTCCTGCGTTTCAAAAATTTATTATTTTTATTTGTATTTTAAATTATTTTTTTAGATTACTTTGATACATTAATACCAAAAATAATATTTTAAAAAGAAAAAAACTATAATTTTGATATATACATTAAAAAACAACCTCAACTTAATTTTTCCAAATATTTAAAATCATTTTTGCTCATCGTCATCTTCAATTCAGAAACCAACAGTGACCAGGTGTGTTTGAAAGTGTGGTTGTTATTGTTTTTTAAAATATTTTTTTGTTCAAAAATATATTATAATTATGTTTTTTTTTTAAAAAAAATTTATTTTGATATCAATACATCACAATGATCTAAAAACACTAAATTTTGTTAATTTAAACTAAAAAGTAAAAATAAAAATTTTAAATTTTTTTTCAAAAATATTTTTGAAAATCAACTTTGTAAATCTAAATGGCACTTTTGTTTTACTTAATCTCTCGACAAATATTGATGAAATAGCTTTATTGTGTAGCTAGCAAGTGTCCACTACATCTACCGTGTTATGTTTTTAAATTTCATGTGCTTTATTTTGTATAATTTTATATAAGTTATGGTTAAAGATTTAAATCTATAGGACTCACTCTAAGATAACACATTTTTAATAGATTAGAAAAACAAAATTTAAACCATCTAGTAGGTGATCCAACAATAAAAGTTTAGGATTAAAAAATTTATTTTTCCTATAATTACTAATATGATAACAACTGAAAGTTTACATGATCGTCATTTTAAAGACTGCATACAAACTAGTCCAGAAATCTAAATTAAAAAGAAAAGAAATACAGAATTTAAGTTAAAAATTATTCATAATCATGTGATTGCTTTGATTAGCAAGAAAAGAAATACAGAATTAAAGCTAAAAACTATTCATAATCATGTGATTGCTTTGGTATAATTGAGATATGCTGTCATGATCAAATAATGCAGCAGTTTGTCCTTTCTCATCATTTCCCATTTTATTTGTTAATAATATGGTGATTTAAGCCGTCTACAAGGTCGTGTTTCTCGAGACATCCACGTGCATTTTATCTCTGATATTCAAATAAAATTTGCAATGCTTTTTATATATAATAGCTAATGCCTCGCACTGTCATCGCGGCGATATCATATTTTTTTCAACACAAAAAATATTAATTATTTTTTATAATATATTTTTGGTTAAAATAATAAATTTGTGTAGAATTCCTATGACGTGCAAGTTTTTTTATAAAATATATGAAATTTAAATCGATATAAATTTATTTGTTTAATATAAAATTATCATCATCATTAAAAAAAATTAATCATATTTTTAAGTAAAATAGAAATCTATCAAGAGTTGGACTTGAACCCCTAACCTCTCGAACATAATTTTTGTCTTCTGCCTCATAGACCCGCTCGACACCTCAACATTCGTTAATCTTTCTCAAAAATATATATTAAATCTAATTTTAATGTGGATTCGCTAAAAAAAAAGTGTTGATAGTGAGATTCGAATTCATGCCCTCGGAGGAGACCTTAACCTGATGCTCTTTAGACCATCTTGGCTACTTCAACAACCGTTTGTCTTTAACGAAAATATATATTAGTAGTAGGTGTTACTGTGAATTAGCACGGTAAAACCGGGACAATGTTTTATTGTATAGTAATAATATATATATATATATATATATGTTTTTAGGGACCGGAAAATAAAATAAAATAAAATAAAAAATAAAATATAATGTAACCAACATAAATTAATATTTCAGAATGATAAGTACAGAAAATAAAATAAACAAAATAAAAACAAAATCTAAAAGTATAAATATATAAAATATGAATAATTTTTGTTCAAAAAAGAACAAAAACACCAAAAGAAAATATAATAAAAACACCAATATATATATATATATATATATATATAACTATTAAAGAATAATATAAATGAATCGTATAAGAGTCTTGATCACATATTCAAATCTCACCAATATTATTTTACTCAGTAATATAGATTTGCTTGAAAATTTCAAGCCTAATTTTTTTTATTTAAAAAAATAATATAAAAATAATATAATTTATATTCTAAATTACAGACACAAGTTAATCTCTAATTTCATGCTAGTCTGTTACAAGCCACCATGGTCCACTTGTACGATTCCTCTGTGTCACTGAATTTATCTCATCGGCAAAAGTAAAGAGTATTGGATCAAATATCGACAGACTCTACTGGCGGGGCTGCTTCTCCGAGCCATGCAATCATAAACGAGAATGAAGAAACGGTACCGTTTCCAAGTGAATGAAGCTCAGCCTGTCAGCTGCCCAAGAAACGGTACCGTTTCTACACGAGTTAATGATGTCAAGGTTCTCATCATGTGCTGGCTTTGTTTTGTCCGAAGACGATTGAGCAGCTATAACTTGCGTGCACACAAGTGCTTCCATGCAGCTGGAGATTCTGCCGTCAAGAACAAGTGTTGATAATGTCAAAATTGAAGCCTAGGTATTCCTCAATCTTGTCTTTTCTCATCATCACAATTTATGCATTGTTTAATTGAAATAATCGTGTGTTTCTAAGTAGCGACAAATTTCATTAATTTTTTTATGTTTTCCATTCATACTACCATATATAAAATGTATTTTTTTTTTAAATGGTGTTTTTTGGACATTTTTTTTACAAAAATCAATAAACTTTTTTATGCTATATGAGATTCTATGAAGATGTAGCAACTAGGACTTTGCAAAAAAAAAAAAAAAAACTGAAAAATTGATTAAATAAAAAAACCGAGAAAAAAACTGATTAGATTTTTTTTAAATTTCATGTCCGGTTCAGTTTTCAGTTTTTTAAGTGACAAACCAGTAATTCAAATTAAAAAATAAATATGCTACAATTTTTTTTATTCTTAGTGTTCCATTTTTTTTCTTTGCTTCTATTTTGGTGAAATAGAAAAAAAAAAATTGGTTAAAGTAAAAAAAAAATATAACCAATACTATTTTTTGGTTTTGTTTTATTAAAAAACCAAACCTAACTGAAAATGTTAACCCCTGGTAACAGCTTGCAGTTAAAATTTTGGTATATCTTTTAAGGTTTTTTTTATTATTATTTCTTTTCTCTCTGGCCTCTTTTCTCAACATAATTTATGCATTACATTTCACAATTTAATTAAAATGTCGGTTTACAAGCGGTGACGAACTTGAATTTCATGTTTTTGATATATATAAAATGTTGCTATTTCACAATTTCTTTTCTAAAATGGTGTTATTTGGCTATTTTGTTTTCTCAAAGAGCTAATTTTTTATATATAAAAAAATAGGAAGAAGAATAGGCTAAATGCTGGAAATTGCCAGGCAAATCTTTTCATATTTGTTACTGCTACTGCGAATAATTAGTACCTTCTCATGGGAGGATCCCAGATGGAATTGGTTGATGACCACATTTCAGGAAACAGGTCCGCTACTGGGAATTTGGTGGTGATTCCTTCATTCTCCATGTCTACAAGCTAGTCTGTCCATGTCTAACTGAGCAGAATCCTGACAGAGAATGAAAAATCGATGCCCTTCTTATTTGTTTTTGCTTTTCCCAATCACAATATGATGAGACTCCTGATGAACAATTAAATCTTGATGCGTCTCCAAGGCCATTTCGAAAGGAACATCAAAGCATCACGAAATGATATGTATTTCATATTGATTCAATCAAAGGAGGCCAAAAGGAGAGCCTTCACCAGTAATCCAGACAAGAACATGAGCCGGCCTTGAAGTGATGGAAGCGGAGCTTGTCACGAACAACAATCTCCCTGTTGGAGATAACAGAAATAAATTTAATGGCCGAATGACAATCTTCGCACATTCGAAGGTTCTTCACTATCCTGATAGGAGTTCCATGGCTCGTTTTCAATAGCCCAAATGCTATTGCGAGCTTCTCACTATGGTATCTAAGTGCAAATTCTCTCTCCTCCTCTTCCAGTTCATGCATCACTGAATCAGATACTGGCACATAACCCGCTTCTCTACACTTCCACATCAACTCATCTAGATAATTATAAATCTCGTTTGTCTCAGAGTGAGATTTGTCCCCCATGCTAAACAAGTAAGTTTTTTGATCCACCTCTATTGTACTATAGCCAACTTGTTTCCTTAAGCGTTTTCGAATCATATTGTTTCTAACTACTTCAACCTGGTCCATTCTTCCTGCCAAAGCATATATATTTGATAGTATCACATAATGAGCTGGATTTTCTGGTTCGGCAGCTAATAGATGCCCAGCAACTTGTGCTCCGAGGTCAAAATTCTTGTGCATCTTGCAAGCTCCAAGCATAGCCGTCAAAATAGCAGGTGCTGGGTTTTCAGGAATTTCTTCTTTGATAAAATTGTATGCTTCTTCGAGAAGTCCAGCACGACCAAGCATATCGACCAAGCAAACATGGTGCTCCACCCCAGGCACCAAACGATACTCTTCTCTTATGCTGGCAAACAACCGGCGCCCTTCATTCACTAACCCTGCATGAGCACAAGCTGACAAAACAGCAACAAATGTAATACTATTAGGAAATAATCCATTTCTTCTCATTTCATAAAACAATTCAACTGCTTGGCTGCCATAACCATTTGTTCCATACCCAGAAATCATTGCCGTCCAAGCCACTACATTCCTTTCCTTCATCGAATCAAAAACCTCTCTCGCTTTACTCACATTCCCACACCTTTTATACATATTAATCAACGAAGTACCAAGTACCACATTCAAATATAAACCATTACCAACAATATACTCATGCACCCAACACCCTAAACTAAATGCGCCCAGGTGAGCACAAGCGGATAAAACACTCACAAATGTGGCCGAATCCGGTTCGACACCCATTTCCTTCATTCGATCAAACAACCCAATTGCCTCTACAGCAAACCCATTTTGCTCATACCCAGAAATCATTGAATTCCATACCACAATACTTCTATCACGCATTTTATCAAACACTTTCCTCGCATTAATCAAATCACCACACTTCCCATAAAGAGCCACCAAAGCAGCTTGAACATACACATCCAGTCCAAACCCGTGAACCAAAACATTCCCATGAATAACCCTGCCATGTTTCAGAGCCAGTAAATCAGCACAAGATTTAATCACACTTGTAAAAGTATAATTTGAAGGCAAAACATTAGAAAGGACCATGCGGCTATAGAAGTAGAGGGAATAAATTGAGAAGTTGTGGGACTTGGAGGTGGATTTGATAAGGGAAGTGAAGAGGAAAGAATCTGGATTTGGGACGGTGAGAAAGATTTGGCGCGTGTAGCTTATAGAGCCAGCAGCGCAAGCTAAATTGAGAAGCTTAG
Source organism: Salix exigua (assembly GCA_032356905.1). Classification (NCBI taxonomy): domain Eukaryota; kingdom Viridiplantae; phylum Streptophyta; class Magnoliopsida; order Malpighiales; family Salicaceae; genus Salix; species Salix exigua. Next base: position 11,271,337 of record CM063598.1, read on the forward strand.
TAAGAAGAGATCGGCTGCGACCACAGCCAGAGACTATAATGTGGGCGTGGACTTGGTTGAGAAGATAGAGACGAGGTCCAGCTTGGAGAAGAAAATTGTAGGCCGGAGAATGTGGGAGTTTAGGGGTTTGTTTGGTCTCCATGAAAGTGTGCCATGACGACGCTGCTGTCCTGTTTTTATGCAATTTTGGCGGGTGAGGAAACGGTTTTTTGTTTTTAAAAAACCCGTTTATTCAAATGTTGAAGGGCATCCTCAAAATTGCAACTAAACATTTTACTTTTTTGGTGCTAATTTTATTTTTAAACTCTCATATTTTTTTGATTAAAAATTGTGCCTAATTTAGAGATCTTTTATTTATGTTTTCAACTAAATTATACTTTTCTTTTAAAAAATCAGCATCATTTTATAGAAAAATAACATATGCTTTAAGTAATCCTACTATAAATATGTGATTGAGGAACTAACATTTCTTAAAATTAAAATAGTTTGGAAGCACAATTAATATGAGGTTTATCCAATTTGATGTCTTATATATGGGTTAGATATTTTCAGTAGGATAAGATAAAAAATATGAGTATTTTTAATTTTTATTTTTACTATGATTATCAAACAAACCTTTATAAAAAACAGTTTGGATATATAAATGTTTAAATAAAAAATAAGAGTTGTCAGAATGACATAAAAAAGTGTATTATTGCCAAAACTTTTAAGAAATATAAAGGATTTTTAACTTGATGAAATAACAAAAATACCACTACGATAAGAATACTTTTAAATTGTGTTATTTTTGAGTTTTTATTTTTACATTATTCTCAATATTGTACTAATTAGGAATTAAATCTCTTAATTTATTTTAAACTACTGTTTATAAGGTTAATATGGTCTAATGACCCGAATTATAAGTTTTGTCGGCTAATCTGAGTTTACTTAATTTTTTAAAATTTCTATCATTTAATATCAGGTTGATTAAGAATAAATATTCATAATTTGGCTTGATTTATTTTCTATAAAACTATCATGCTCTTATGACTTGAGTTGTGAAATTGACAAAAAAATCGAGTTAACTTGAATCAATTTAATATATTATTGTTTTAATTTTTTTAAATATAATTTTAATTTTTTTAAGTCAAAGTATATTTTTATTATAAATTCATATTATATATAGATTTGTAAAATAAACTATATCATACCAAATCAACTCCATATAATTTTATTTGTTTTATTCACGTTAGCATGTATTTTCATTTCAACACCATGGGGTTGGCCTGACGGTGGAGGTGCTGGGCTCGTAGGTGTGCTTTCCATGAGGTCTCAGGTTCGAATCAACTCAAGTGCAAACAATTTCTTGGGGTCATCGGATTTAGGTGAAGTCCTTGAATTAACCGTGGTGCACTTGTAGAAAATATGTTTTGAAGCCTTGTGCACTCCGGGATTAGTCAGGTCCGTGATTAGGCTTTATCCCAAAAAAAAATGTCTTTTCATTTCAATACATTCAATTATTTATTTATTTATCTGCGGAAAGCGCGGGTAAATAATATAGTCAGCCTAGGAATCCAATAGCCTTGCAACCACCATTCGTCACCCCCTTCACTTTTCTCCGAATGACAAAGAGAATCAGAGATCTCACAGCGACAGCTCAAATTTGAATCATAACCACAGACTTGTCTGTTTCTTCAAAGTCCCACCATTCCCCAGCCTCCTTTTCTTGACCCGCCACCGTGACCACCGTCATCTCCACTACCAGCCTCCCTCCATCATCAACCTCTCCGATGAGCTGACATGCGCAGTCGAATGGGTAGTCCAAAACTACCCTCAGCCGGGCAACATCCATAAATTTCCAATCTATCTCTAAAAATGTTTTTGATGTGTGTGTAATAAATATGTAACAATACTATATTACAAATCCAAATATAATTTATGAAAAGTAATTTAAAGGGTGATATGATGACATAGAACTTGATATATTTGCAATAAATCCGTGAATAATTAGAGTTTAATTCGTTTACCTAAATCTATTTCCGGATATAAAAATAATAAAAATACATAAGAAAAAAAAGCAAAATAATAAATGAAAATGCAGGCTGTGGGGTTCGAACCCACGCGTACTTATGTACAGAAGATCTTAAGTCTTCCCCCTTAACCTCTCGGGCAAACCTGCTGCTCGCTACAATGTTCTTAACTTTAATCTAATACCTACAATATATCTGGACACATGTTCTTAACCTACAGCAATGATGGCCATAACTGTTTTCTCTCCTTCTTCATTCTCTGGATGACAGTAGTAGTACAGGAGTCCAGAATATTGTTTCCGGTGCTTGATTGTATTTTAATTTTGAGGGCACCAGAGAATCTTTTTTCTTCACTACTCAACAAAGGCATCCATTAGAATTCTGCAGTGATATGTATTTTCTATTGGAATACTCTCAGTTCTCACTGACTCGTCCCCTTTTTTTCTAAATCAAGAAATGATACCCAGAAAACAGACGGTTGACACCAAGCTTCAACTCATCTCTGCTTTTCAGGCTCCTAAACCTGCCACTTTATCAGTTGCAAGTACACAACTGTTTTTGTGATGGTTAATGAGTTCATAAGGTTGGGAATCAAACTCGAGTCCTTAAGCCTCTTGCTCTGTAAGAATCACTCTTCGACGAGAAAAATGACAGGTTAGAAATGTTAAGGAACAAGCTCATCTAAAAATTTAAGCTATCAGACGAGACTTTAAGATATAATTTATATTATTTTCTAGCACACATCCTCAAGTGAAAACTCTTTGGACTTGAAACTTGCACAGATCCACATTGCTCCGTGTTTGATTTTTTTATCAAATAGAATAGGGGTGGTGAGATTCGAACTCGTGATCGCTGGGTTAACAAGACTCTGATATCATGCTTAGGAACCATCTCACCTAAAAACTTAAGCTTTTAGGTGAGATCTCAAGATGTAATTTATATTATTTTCTAACAATAAAAAAACATCTCAGAAGAGAATAATGAGAAAATGAAAATCTGGAAAAATGAATTCAGATAAAGTCTATACCATGGACAAGAAACTGTAGCATGAGCTAAGAACATGCACCCGTTAATCCTTTCCAACTTCTAAACTACAACCCTTAATTCCTCATGGTAACTAAACAAAGTTGAACCTGGTGTGATTCATCACTGTTTCTGCACGTGTGTTTCCTGTCAGCAGAATTTTCTTGATATCTTGAAGTTTCAGTGAATGTAAATATGCTCGCTGTACATGTGAGCTGTCATGTTCAAAGATTGAAGCATTGCTTCTCCTTTTCTGTTGAAAGTAAATACAGATATGCCACCATTATTTACATCAACTGAGCGGAACCTGAACAAACAAATAAAGCACTTTTAACTTTTAAGGTGAATGGTAATTGTATGCAGCAAAATGTTCTAGGTATTTAAGAGCTAGTTGTGGATATTTCAGAAGGATCATGTCTTAACCAGGGTTACTGAAATTACTTCAAGTCCAGCACATACCTCTCTGGACTCAGCCCCAAAGCTGTACAGATCAATGCCCTCAATATTGACTTGTGTGTGATGACCAAAAAGTTTTCTCCCTGATGAAAATATTTTTTCAAGTCAGTAGACTTAACAGTTCATGAAAACTAATAATTAAGGTATACCCATCAGGATCAAAGTTACTAACAGGTGAAAGCAATATTTCCTTCCAAGCTTCTCTAGCCGCCCCCCATAGCTTTTGCACAGGGTAGATGCCATTGACGGAAAAATTAGCAGGATCCTCTCGCCATGTTGTGTACTCCTTTGGATATTTCTCCCTGGCATCCACTGCCTCCAAATTCTGAATGTGATTTATTCTTATAAAAATGAACAGGAAAATGCATGTTCAGTTTTGTTCTCCTCATAGACAGGAGACTAATTTTATTCATTAAAGCTGACTGCTCATTATTCAAATTTGACGGAGTTATGGCTTATAAACACTACTGTTAAAGAACTAACTCATCTAAAAGGTCAGGCTGTTAGATGGAACTCCAAAATATAATTTATATTATTCTCTAACACCCCCTCAAGTGAAAGATTTTTGGGCTTGAAACTTGTGCAGACTCACATTATCTTGTGCTTGATTTTTATTAAATAGAATTGAGATATTGAGATTCAAACTCATGACCACTAGGTCAATAAGACTCTGTTATCATTTAAAAAAATCATCTCACCTAAAAGCTTCATCTGTTAAATGAGGTCATAGAATATGATTTATATTATTCTCAAAGAACCACAATCAATGAGAAAGAACATGACGATTAAACAATAGAATTGTATGAAGAAATTCTCAAGCTATAGCACTATCTGAGCAAATTAAATAATAGGAACAGACCATTTTTCATGCCTTCAAGGAAAAATAGATGGCCCTCCTTCAATGAATCAAGAAAAACCAGTGGCTCTTCCCTCCCTTGCCATATGACTTCGGCAGTGGACTGCATTGAATGCCAATTACGTAATTTGATGGAGAGAAAAACTGAAAGTTAGGATACCAATCATGACAATCATTGATCAAACCTTGGCACGAGATATTGGACTTGAAAAGCACTGATCAAAGTGCATATTTTCCAAGGCTTTCCTGCACCTCTCAGCTTGCCTCACTCCAGTTTCTGTCAAGACAGATAAGTTTGTGCTTCCCTAGGTACACACAACGCAATCAGGTTAGCAGCTTACAGAGAATGGTCAGAAAAGAAATTCTTATCCACAAATTGCAAGTGAGAAGATAAAAACCTGAACTCTACTCTCTTCGTTCCAAGAGCTAAGACCGTGCCTTACAATAGTAACCTTCTTTGAAGATGGTAATAATTTCTGAGTGAGTGATGTTGTTGCTCTGTCAAAATCATATGCGCCTCCAGTGATAGAAGAGTCATTTACAATCTCTGTCATAAACCCAAAACAAAAATCAGCTTCAATTGGGAACAAGCTTCTCCTAATCATCTTATCTAAAATCTTAAACTATTAGTGAGGTCATGGAGGGCTTTCACTTGCATAGGCTTTCACTACCTTGTACTTGATGTTTATAAAATAGAATGAGTGTGATGAAAATCAAACTCATGACTGCTGGGTCAACAAGGTTTTGATATCATGTTAAGAAATCATCTCACCTCAAGCTTTAAGCTAGTCCAAGAAGCTTAAAAATATGATTTATATTATTTTCTAATACTTAACAAGACATTATGCATTAATGCCTTGTGCACATATAGGTCGGAATTGTTAAGGAACCATCTCACCTAAAAGCTTAAACTGATAGGTAAGGTCACATAATATGATAATATTATACTCTAACACACACCCTCAAGTGAAAACCTTTTGAGCTTGAAACTTGCACAGATCCACATTGTCTTGTACTTGATTTTTTTTTTATCAAATAGAATGAGGGTGATGAGATTCGAACTCGTGATCTCTGGGTCAACAAGTCTCTGATACTATGTTATGGAACCATCTCACCTAAAAGTTTAAACTTATAGGTGAGGTCCCATAATATGATAATATTATACTCTAACATGAATCATGTTATGTATTCTAAGATTATCTAATGCTATTGTCATTCAGACAAAATGTGCTCAAAAGTTTGTTTTTTTAACGCCAATCACCAAATGTGCTCAATGGTTTCATTAATTTCATTGCATAAAAAAACTGCAACCGATTGAACTCTTATCACTGTTGAAATTTTCCCCGGGAAATACTAATTACCACTTCTCAGATTGGTCCAGTTCATAAAATTTCCTTCTTCATATCTCCAAATGGCAAAGCAAATAGGCAATTGCAAACAGAACACTGAGTACATACAACCTGGCTTGGTACCAATCTATCACCTACAAGACACGAGTTGGGGAAATCCTAGTGTAATGGCCTTCGGACATCAACATTTGCTGGAAGAAAGTCACATGAAGATTCTCAAGAAACTTGTAATAATTATACCAGCAAGGCTAAAACTAGAGCAATCGCCCAATTCTGAGAGTACATGAAATGATAAACTGGGGAAAGATTAAACTCTTTCACAGGTCAAACAGGCCACAGATCAGCTAACCACATTGCAATTCTCATCATTAATCCCAGACCACTCAAAAGTAAAACATGCAAACAACATTGTTCAGACATACAGCTAGAACGCTGGATTCTTTATAGTTTGTGTTTTGGATTTATGATGGAAACTTGATTTATTGCTTGCAGAATGGACAGGTACACAAGCACGAACTTACCGGCGGTTAAGGGAATGCCAGGACTAGAATTTGAGCCATGAACTTCGAGTCTGGTAGAATGCTTAGCAGGTCTTTTTGAAATAGAAGTGAAAGAACTTGACGAAAGAGGAGCTCTGAAGGTAAGAACTCCACAAATCATCTTGTTGTAAGAACTCCACAATAAAATTAGTAATTTGTTCTCACATTAGAATTTGAGAGTTCAAACAGGAAATATATTAAATATTATATATATATATATATTTAATACAAACACATAAAAAGAATAATTTTTAAAAATATATATATTTTTAAAACGAAAAAAACAAACAAAACTTTTCTCTATTTCTTCTTCCGATACTTACCTTCACCATGTGGTAGAGGTTTAAGAAAGGGATGATAATGAGGGGAACACGTGGCATGCGTAACCGTGCATGAATGCTACAGCCTTATCAACATTACCGAGGAAAAGTCAAACATGCCCACAAAAGGTACTGAAAAAAACCAAGCATTTGACAATCGAAACCTTCCACAACTTCATCTCGCAAAAAAAATGGTTTTTTTTTTCTTTTAAAAAAATATGTTTTATTATTTAATTTTAATTTTATTCAAAAAAATCTTCAGTATAATAAATATAATAATATTTTTTTCAAAATATTTTTCATATATCAAAATAATATTTAAAAAAAACATATTTCTAATATTAATATATTAGAAATCAAATTTTGGTGAAAAATAGGTTGTAATTGAGATTCATTATCTTTTATATTTATTTTTTATGAGGTTATTTTAGTCTTATAATTATAGTCACAAGTTTAATAAGTTAACTCAAGTTTATCTCAATATTTTTTAAAAATTGATATTTTTTTAAAAAAATATTCTTTAATATTAAGTTGATTAATAATTATACTTCATAATTTATTTTAATTTACTTTTTACGAGTTATACATTTAGCTTTTTTTTAATGTCCTCTCATTGTAAGGATTGACTTGATAGTTAATAAGCTATATTTCGACCCAAGAGGGCGTGAGTGGTGAGGGTACTCTAATCCCTTAAAAGATGTCAGAGGTTCAATCACTCCTCTTGTATGGAGTCGGCTATTTAGGGAGCACTTTCACCTCTTCAAGGCCCACCCGGTGCGAATGTGGATTAGTCTAGGCCAGCGTTTGGGACACCACGTGGTTTATACAAAAAAAAATAAGCTATATTTCATTTTATCATTTCAAATTTTAGATTAAGAAAATTTATTAAATGTATTTTGTGGGAGCTGAAGCTAAAAATGAAGTGAAGAGTATGACTGAATGCTAACTTAAGAACTAAAATATGAAAAAGTTTTGGGATCCACTATGATGATTATTAAAATGTAGCCGTTATTTTGTCATTAACTAAAAATAAAAACTGTGTTTATTCAGGAAAAATAGATTATAAAACATTGTAATTATTCTTTAAATTCAAACACCAAATGTAATAACAAGTTAATCGATTGAAATATACAGATTCAACTTCTAACAATAATTCTTACACAGCTTTCTGAAATTTGAAGGGGTGCTCAAAATCAAACTGTATAGATGAAAATACAACATGTTTAGTGTATACTCAAGGCTCAAGGGAAGCTTATCTAGGGCGTGGCAACAAAAATAGGACTGATCACAGGACAGCATGGAGAGAGCAGAGAAGAAGCACCAAGTAGATTATTGCAGCAGCAAAACCAGAAATAAGAGCTACAGTCACTTGGTCACAGAAATGAGGAACTTGTCCGCAAACAGGTAGCCACCCGGCACGAGTGCTCCCTTTCTTGCCCACTTGAGCTATTGCCAAAGCAGCAGAAATGCTTGATGCGAGGAGCAATGTTGTGACCTATATAACAAGCAAATTCCCATCACAGATCATAGATTAGTATTTCATTAACACAAAACAACTTTCTTTTTTTTGAATTCAAGGAAACCGACTTCCGGGAAGCGCACTTTGTGAGCCCCGGCTGTCCCATATTCTTTTGCAAAAGATGTAATCTACTGTATAGATTGCAAGCTATTTACTATCTTGAAGGGGAAGAAAAGTAACAAGAACTTTTGCATCATTAATTACCATATCAAGGATTACAATTAAGCGCCAAGACAGGGTTTTGAATGAGAGAAGGATAGACACGATGGTATATCCAGCTGCAATTGCCTCTCCAATCACAAAGAACCTATACGCCAACAATTGAGACCATTAAAACCACAGGGTTGGCTAAAAATGTTCTGAAAAAAAGGATGATAATAATGGAGGGGGGCCCGGGTGAAACTAAACCTACTCGAATGCTGGTGTGTAGCTATATTTCGCAGTGAATGTCAAGTTCAGGACTTGTGCAGAGTCGTGGCTGGTGACCATGAAAACAATCGCAACCACGGTGGCAGCCACGGCAAGGAGCCTTAGGATGTTGCTGAAAATCTTGTTAATCTTCGCCATGGAGGTTAGGTTCTTGCTGGGTTAAGAGGCAAATGTGGTGTCCATGGAAGTTCTTAAATGCAGAAACATCTGGAGCCATGAATTTGAGAACGGTACAGGTGGGTGAAGCAGGCGAGGAGGTGTGATGTGTAGACAGACAGATCGAGGGTGGTGATCTTGTTTCCTCCTGTGGTGTCATCTCTCAGGAAACAAGGGTTGGTTACCGGTCAACGCATGGAACTATGATTTTTAAATGTATTTTAGGATACATGAAAAATATTTACTTTGAAAAATCATGGGATGTCATATTTTATTTCATAAAAAACTCTATTTATTTTATAAAAAAAAACACCTCTCTTGGAAAGAAAATATGTTATTTTTCGTTGACAATTTTAGCTCAAATTATCTATTATGGGCAGCTGAGCTCCCAAGAGTTTACCATTACTGTCCACGTGGACTTCCTATGGCTGAGTAGATAGGTGTTAGAGGCATAGTTTCCAAGCTCGTGAATCGGGGAGTTTTACTGCTAGCTTCGAGGGTGTGCAAGCACACGAGTCCCATTCAATTGTTTTTTTTTAATTTTTCAGCTTTAAATTAATATTTTTTCATGTCCACCACACTAAAATTAATTGATCATCAAATGGCTCCGCTGCAACACATCACTCCCCTGTTCCAAGTAAGAATTTCTTATCCTTTGAAATTGTAGCCCTCAAAACCAATTCCCGAGAGAAGCCTTGATGTAAGCTTTTGTTTGCTCGTATTGTTTTTATTAAAAAATAATATAAATTATATTATAAAATCTCAATTAATATATTAAGTTTTTAAATGAGATGATTTTTTAACATAGTATTAGAGACTTATTAATTCAATAGTCACTCCATTCTATTTCTATTTTATAAAAAAAATCAAGCATAAAATAGTGTGAACCTTTACAAGTTTCAAACTCGAATGATTTTTACTTAAAGAGATGTTAGAGAATAATATAAATTATATTCTAAAATATAATTTCTTATCATTTGAAATTGTAGCCCTCAAAACCAATTACCGAGAGAAGCCTTGATGTAAGCTTTTGTTTGCTGGTATTGTTTCTATTAAAAATAATATAAATTATATTATAAAATCTCAATTGATAGATTAAGTTTTTAGATGAGATGATTTTTAACATAGTATTAAAGACTTGTTAATTCAATAGTCACTCCATTCTATTTCTATTTTATAAAAAAAATCAAGCATAAAATAGTGTGAACCTTTACAAGTTTCAAACTCGAATGATTTTTACTTAAAGAGATGTTAGAGAATAATATAAATTATATTCTAAAATTTCAGCTAAGTTTTTAAATAAGATTTTTCTTTTGTGCTGCAATCACTTATATTCTTAAATACCAAGGTACAGGGAAGAGATATACATTAGAACCAGTGTTTGCCACACTTTTGCCGCTAACAGAAAATGCGTCGTCAGCTTGGTCCCAATCCAAATAGCTAGCATCAATTCTCATGCAACCTTTTCAAATGGTTACACTTGTAGATAACAAATTACTAACACATGTCTTGAATGAAAAAATCTCCCTTTAAAACTCTCCATAACACATGTTATTACTGTTTTATGCATATTTTGGATGCGTATGATGGCTTAACCTAAGATTTTACAATACAAACAAGCTCATGAAAAAAACGTAAAGTTTTATTCTCGGCTTTGAATGATTCAATTGAAAAATCAATCATCCAAATAGAAAAAAAAAAAAGCCTTAAGGCTTCTCAGGCTAATCACCTAACCTACAAGTCACGTTATAAAACCGAAATAGCAAACAATAAAACTAAAACTAGAAAGAAAAAAAAACAATCTAATTTTAAAAAAATAATAGTGAGGATTAGAAAAATAGCAATTATAAATCATAAAAAGACTTAAGCCCATGCATTTCATGTCATGAAAATCATGAAACGTGGTTTTTTAAAGGATAAAATGATGAGGGATGAAATTACAAAACAAAAATCAATTAAAAAAATAAAAATTCAAACAAAATAAAATATCAAAGGATGAAATCGAAAAGAAAAAATATTAATTAAAAAAATAAAGATCACATTTGATATAATAACTAAATCAAATTAAAATCCAAAGGATTAAAATGAAAATGAAAATAATTTACTATATTACATATCACATATACCCCTCCCCTGCACAGGTCCAAACTCGCAGGAATCCTGCTTCTTATTTTAACTGCATTATAGTATTTAGATTGAATCCAACAATATGACAATTGAATCCCTGAAAAAAAATGGTCTCACCTTTTAAACAAGGGCAATTTTTTTTAGTGGAGAAGCAGTAGCCATCTACAATAATTTAATCTATAACTAGGGTAAAAATCACATGCGGTATAGATTTTTATATAATAATGTGTATATATGGATCCCAGTATAAATGGAATCCATTTTAAAATCACCATGCCATTGAATTATATAGTACACAAAATGATCAGTAATTGACTTTATAAACTTTGAAAAAAGTAAAATTTGAACCGTCCAAACTCCTGGAAAACATGATTTAATGTCTCACCAAACCTTTTTTACGTTAATTAGTCTTGTGATTAACCACAAACTCCACCAAAGATCTCCTGTTGCCTCACCAAACTACTTGATTTATTACTGTGATATCTCTCAATATCATTACTTGATATTTTCCAATGTCTCACCAAACAGCTTATCTTACCACAGAATTTTATGCCGTTATCGTTGGCCAGCGCGTTAAAAGTAGAAGGTAATATGTAGCCTGCCTTGGGTAGTTACAACCACCAACCGGTGCGTTGCGTATGCAACATTGAACCTGTCACCTACCACCATTAAAGTAACAGAATATTGAGAGATAATCACCTCCTGTAACAAAATTAGATTACATCCAAAATGTAGACCTAAGTAAAAGTTAAATTGACACATGAACATGAACGAGGAGAGTGCTGGAAGCAAAATGCATACGAGTTTCCTAGGGGCAGTATATTGTAAAGTAGATTGACTATGGAAAGGTTGGAATTGGGTATCCACAGTTAAATGCTTGAAGTGATCACAAGTTAAATGCTTGAAGTGATCACAACTAATGCAAATATGCAACTTTTTTGTTTTCTGTATTCGAGTAAACCTCACTCCTAGAAAACACAATTTATGAGCCCAGGTTAATGAATAAAATCCCAGTTAACTAAGGCTTTTACGAGAATTACATGTCCTAACTCGAATTCGAGACCTGCTGTCCTGATCTCGAGCCATTTGCCCCCCTTGTCATCCTTAATCATCAGGAAGGAAGTCCTCATCTGAAGCATCTTCCAGGAATGAGCCAAGGCTTTTCCTCAAAATGCTGAAAGTCTTGTCCTCCTGTGTTTTCCAGAAAGAAAAATGAGGTCGATGGTGTTGGCATGAGGGTCGGCATATCTAATAATTTAGTAACCTGATATCTATAATTAGGTTACCTGCTTTTTCTTTTTCAATGATTCCTCCAATTTAGCAATTTTATTGGCACAGGTTTTCTCATGTTCAGACATCATGCTTTTCTCTTTCTTCCCTGATATCAACCCATAACAGAATGAGTTGAATTATATTTCACTAGAAGAAAGAAAGAGCTTTCATGTTCAGTCCTTACTCATTTGTTCATATCTCATACACAGCCTTTCCTTGTCTTCCTCGAATTTGGAAACAGTATCTGTCAAACAGCATTGACAAATAGCACCGGAAGTGATCATTTGGAACTGGGTTTTGTTTTCCATAAAGAGAATAACATTCTAGCATGAAAAAGGCAAACCATGAGCAGTTTTCTACTTTACTCTACGAGTTGATCCTCCCGGAATAATTCAAATTAAAGTAGCTCAATGTAAGAGCAAATCCTATACAAGGGTAGAAAAAAGATCTGGTGTTCATATCTAAGAATTTTCAAAGTGGTGCCAAAGGCAAGCAAAATCATCTCATCTTCGACATAAAGGTGTCGATTTCCAAAGAAACATTCATATCGATGAAAGACAATAATATGGATTAGCTGTCAGTAGAAGACAAGACAGGTGAATTATGCGCAAATGCTTTTTGACCATTCCCACACTATCCTCGACCCAGTCTCCCTAATTTCCTTCACAAATCACAATCTTATTTTACATATGTCGTAAATAATATAATATAGTATTATTTAAAAAGTTTCTAATCCACGTTAAAAGACAATATTTTCTCTTTTTTTTTATAATGTCAGTACTTAAACTTAGGGTTTCAATCCCACACTAAAAAAACAAGAGTTTATTGTAGTATTTATATAATAAAATATAATATATATCAGTAACCAACTAGAAACTAGAAAGGATGATAAACTCACAATGTAAGATTGGGCTGGAAATAATAAAAAAAAATTATTGAACGAGGCAGCGCCTTAATTTTGTTTTTGTTCTCCTTTTAATTCTGTCTCCATTCACCATTTAATTTTGCATTCCTTAATTCTTTTTTGATTTTCAATTTAATCATGTAGTATAGTCTTTTATAGAGAAAATATCCTTAAAAACTGTCTGTAACACGACTCAAGTTTTTTATTTTTTATATTTGTTGCTTTCATTTTGTTTCTGTTCTTCCCCCACTGTTTCTCTGCCAACAATATCTATGTACTCCATCAAAAGCCATGAGGAAAGTTGCGTATAGAAATCCGTTCAATCAACAATTTTACACTAGCTCAGCATTCATTATCAGTAGAAAAAAAAATCCAAGAAAATTAATTCCAGAAAGTAGGTAAGCAAAGTACCTTGCAGGGCCTGCAAATGAGCTTCTTTCTCCTTGCAAAATTTGTCACGTATCTCTTGAAACTTAGCAGTCTCACTCTTCAAGCAATTTTCACACTTCAACATACAATCACATAACCACACCCATATGCTCATCATTAATTACCCGTTCAAAAATCTTAAAGCAAAAATGTTATCTTCATTTTAATCCCCCTTTCTTCTCTACCTACCTCTTTTGAGCTCTTTGAGAGCGCCTTTGCAAAAGCTTGCCTAACAGTTAAAAAAGAATAAAATTAAACGAGAACTTCTACAGAGTTTATCTGGCTTTTAATTATGGCTTTGTTTATTCTTACTAATTTACCTGTCCTTCTCGATTTTAGATTTCAATTCATCAATCATAGACTTGATCTCAGAGCCCACGCTGTCCCCATAAAATAACACAGTCAAATCACCACATAAATTAGAGATCAATCAATAGATTAATAAAAAACAAAGAAAAAAGAAAAACAGGAAAGAAAAATCAATTCTTAAATTAAAATCAAACACTAAATTCAAATTGTTTAGAAAACTAGAATTACTAAAACTGAATCCGGTCAAAAATCAAATTTATATGAGACATAAAAAAGAAATACCAAAGTAACATTTAAACATACAGAGGCGCAAAAAAAATCAGTCTCTCAACAGATTTGATAAAAAAAAACAATTCAAACCAGCATAAGCATGAAAATCAATTTGATCGCCTCCGAAATCTAACTCTTCATTCAAGCTTTTAATCGCTAAAATCCTGGAAGCATTACTAAAAAAACTAGAAACGTCATGGATCCACGAATACATATAAATATATTCGTTCAGATTAAAGAAACACATAAAATCATCGATTCCATGAGATTATCACTGAAAATGAATAAATAAATAAATAAACGACATATCTAACAAAAAACGACATTAAACTCTACTAACCTGGAAATCGTCTGGTCGTTCTTCTTCATGCCGTCCTTTTGAGCTTTCTCTCTGATCAGGTGTAGCGCCGACATAATGCCCTTGATATCGCTGAAATTAAGATCATAATTTGAATTTTAGTATATTTCTTCATAAACAATGAAAAGCATGGTGTTTTGAAGATGGACCTTGAGAAATCGGGATCGAACTCGTCCTCGGCTCGGAATTTGGAAGCCGATTTGGTGAGTAACGACTCGGCAACTCGCTTTTTGGAGCTTGTTTTCGCTGTTGACATTTTTGAATTTTGAGGGAAGAGTATTTTTCTTGTGTTGCCTTGAAATTAAGACAGGAGGAGAGGTTTTTTTCCTATTCTTTTGAAAACGAGGGAGGGAGGTGCGTTCTGCGTGTTTGGCGCGCGCTTGCTTAATTTTGTTTCTTTTTCTCGAATTCAAATTTGTTCCTTTTTAAGTAGTATGCGGTTATCGCAAATGGTGCTATTCCTTTGCTCCAATTGATGACTGCCATGCGGCAACAGGGCCATCCCTGTATCCACGTGTCACGTACCTGTCAGGTTTGGAGAAGAGAGAAAATTACTCCCCCGCGTTCCCACACGACAACTCGGCATGTATGTAATTGATAATGGTATGTGTCTGTTCTCATGTATGTGAGTAGATTGTTTTAATAAAAAAATGATTTAGCTGGCTGGTATTTGGATAAATTTTTTAAAAAGATTATAATTAAGTTACAATCTCTTTAACATTAAGTCTGAAATTCAAACTATATTCTATTCGAAAATATATATATTAGGGATATTTGGGGGTTTATTAATGGTATCAAAGTGTTTTTGATTTAAAAATATTTAATATACAAATATATATATTTATATATATATATATATATGACATCAACATATTAAAATTGATCTAAAAATACTAAAAAAAAGAATATATTTCATTTAAAAAAAAGAATTATCACTAGGGCGGATGTGTTGCGAAAAAAGGTTTACAAAAACACAAAAATAAGTTTGTTTCAAAATAATTTTAATCCTATATTGTATTCTAATTATTTATTGGGGATTATAGTTGAGGTTGCTTTAAAAGTATTTTTTTTGTTATGAAATACATCAAAATAAAATTTATTATTTTTAAAAAAATATTTTTGATGTCAGCATATGAAAATGATCTAAAAACAAAAAAAAATAATTTAAAACAAAAAAAAATCAAAATATTTTATTTTCAAATATTTTAAAAAATACAATATCAAAAAAGACAGAAAGTTGAAACTTAATAGCTAGATGCTTATCGTACTAATGTGAAAACGTTGAAGAATTTAAATGTGGTGACGACAACATTTGAAAACAATAAAAAAATATTTGTTTAAAATTAATTTATGTACTTATGTTAAAAATAAATTTAAAAAACATATATATTATTTGAATATATCTCAAACAAAACTTAGTGTTTGTATATGTTTTATAAAAAAGCCTAGCCTTGGGTTTACATGCTCACAATGCTACCAAGTTGATAAGTCAAATCTCAGTGTCTTTTAGGATTAACAATTGTTTCTTAAAATATTGTTTGCTTGAAAGTATATTATAAAAATATATTTTTTAATTTTGTAAAATTTATTTTTAACATCAAATGATCTAAAACTATTATTTAATAACAAATACTAAATAGCAGCTCACATGTGTTTTTTGCTCTCTCCCTTTTTCTTTGTCATGATATAGTTTGTTTTCCACAAGAAAATATTATTTTCTTCGTGGTGTTGCCCTTTGTTGTGCAAAGTGGTCCCTTACGAGGCTCCTGCTGGCCTGGTATTGCAATTGACCTCGTTCTAGCAAACGAGTTGCCACGTGCCACATTTGCAACTGGCATGGCCATTTATAAGCTATTTTTATAGTTTTTCAAGGTGTTTTTTGAGATATATTAAAATAATATTTTTTATTTTTTAAAAATCATTTTTAATATTAGCACATCAAAATAATATAAAAACATCAAAACATATTTATTTAAAATACAAAAACAAAAAACAAATTTCGACAAAACACCGGTGACATCGTAATGACAAACAAGCTCTAAATGAGCTTCTAGAAGGAGCTTTCACTAGCTCGATTAAACAACTAGTTAGATAGAATCATGTAGCTATTTCACGTTCGTTTCCAAAATATTTTTGAAAACAATTGTGTTTTTTTAATTAAAAAAATAATATCAAAAATATTTTTAAAAATATATATTTTTAATATATTTTTAAATAAAAATAATCCCACCTTTTCAAAGGACATCCTGGATTAAATGAGAAAAAAATCCAGATATTCTAGATTTTTATAAAATAAACACGATTTAATTCGAATTTCAAGACCTACAAATATTGGCATCCCTAATTGGACCAAATTGACACCTGGAACCTGCCAAAAAAACACAAAACAAAATGCACCCAGTTGCTGCTACAGTTGTAAAATTAAAAATATTATTTTAAACTTTTTTTCTTCTTCTGGAGATCATTAAAGTATCAGATACTGTGAACCAAGATAGATGATCATAATAGATCAGACCCACTTGACCTTCTTGTCCCCATATTTCCGATTCCTTGTTATCTTGTCCACGTGCTTTTGAGTTTAGTATTTTAAAATTATTATTTTTTAAAAATATATTTATTTATTTGAAATTAAAAATTTAGAAGTATTTTAAAAAAAATATTTTTAAAACAGCATTCTTAAACAGAAAGATAATAAATAATTATTTATTTTACTGTCCATATCATTATCGTCACTGTATATGTTTCTTAATATAATTAGATTTTCTTTAATAGAACTACGTGGAAGTTAACAGAAGTATTTTTTAAAATTCTGTTTTTTTAATATATTTTCCAAATAATTTCAAAAAGCATAATTATTCCTTTTTGGGTGATGGAGATGCCACCACAAACACCTCCATGCGCCATAAGATTTTACATGATAAAATATAGATAGCATCATGAGAAATTATGATATGAAACGACCTCGCTTTCTCAATGATCAAATTTTAAATTTAATGACATATTTTATCTTCACAGTACTCATACAATATACTCCACTTCTTTTTTTGCTACCATGGTCAACAAGGTAATGTCATTGTTGATATTTTATTATTTTCATAATAATATTCACACGTGTCCACCAATTATAATACAACACGTATATTTATCATAACTTTGATAAGAATTTATTAACTGTTAAATCGTTGAAGTATCATCATATAATATATATTATTTTAATATATTTACAAACAAAAAATATTTTATAATTTTAAATTTATACTAGCATAGTCTCCTAGGCTTGTTAATTCTGTCCCGTTCCGGCCGGAATGTTCTGTGCCATTAAAAACCCGAGAAGAAACGGCGTTGTTTTCGTCTCGGTTTTAATTTCAGCCCATTCTGGAAATTTCGGCTAAATTCCGGTCGGAACGTTTCGGTACCATTCCGGTCGGAACGTCTCGTTACCATTCTGATCATGCAGTTCCGGCTCAAAATCATATTTTTTTTATTTTAGAACATTTTTCTACCATAAAATTTTAGAATTTTAGAGATATTTCTAATTTTGAGATTATGTTTATTTGATTTTGTGTTTGTATTGTATAATTTAAAGCTAATTTATCTTGAATTTAAATTATTCTAATTAAATTATTTTTTTTCATATATATATATATATAATTATATATAAATAGTATAACCCAAAAATTCCAAAACCAAAAAGTCCCGTACTAAATCATCGTTAGTGAACATTGTAATATAATAATCCTCCTCCTTTTTAATAAGAAGCTTCGAATCCACCGAAAGGTTGTTTCCACGAAAGTCCACTCTGCAATAAATCGGAGATTCGAGGCTATATAAGCACACAAAATTTATTTTCTTATGTAGGTTTTAAAAATACACCGGATTTATATTTGTTTGAAATTGTATTTTAAAAATATTTTTTATTTTAAATTATTTTTTTTCATGTTTTTATATGTTAATGTCAACAATATTTTTTTTAAAAATAAAAAATATATATTTTAATACATTTATAAAAAAAATTATTTTTAATAACAAAATCAATTAAACTATTAAATAATCATTTATTCTTCTGAAAGAGAAGAATCGAACTGGTTTATTTTCGTAATTATTCATCTGGGTAATCATTGCTCTTTAAAATAATAATATTTTTAAAATACCATTTTATAACATGTTAAAATAGTGTTATTTTGCCAAAATTTTCATATCCTGTACTATTCTGCCATGAATTATGAGTATTCGATTTTCTTCCAAATGAGTCTCTGCATCAATTTACAAAATTTATGAAAATATTTGTTTTAGATAATATCATTAAAGTTAAGTTTAGAAAGTTAAAGGAAGAAATGGAAATCATCGAGCCGGGATCCACGCTTGTCCAAACGGCCATCGAATTATTGAGAAGATTTTTTTTTAAAAAGGGACTATATATATATATATAAAAAAAAAAAAAATGGGAACTTGATTCTCGCCACTGTTATATAAACCCCACACCGGCAACCACTCTTAACCAATCCCTTAGCAAAAATCTCTCTATCTCTCTATCTGTTATCTGCAAAATCTCCATTAAAGCTTCCTCGAATCCTCTTGTTTTAAGCAAGCCAAACAACACACTGTTATTTTCCCTTTATTGTTTTTCAGGTAATCTTTAGCGAGTCAGCTTTCTAGGATTCATGATTATTATTTTTATTCTTTGTTTATCTGTAGTGCTTCATTTCTCTGTTTCTTTGGATTTTTGAGTTGTGTTTGTGGCCTGGGTCTTGGATCTCGTTAGTTTTTTTTTTCTTTGTTTGGTTTCTGGGAAAGGGAGGGGGGAAGGCAAGGTGAATGAGGGGAAAATGCCAAATTTCAATCATCTTTGTGTGCCTGACAGTTTTCTTGCTTCCCATTTTCTAATCACATAACAAATTTTCATTGGCTGAGCTTAAATTAGTGTCGTGGTGATGGTTTTGATGATTGGTTGTTGATGAGAGCAGTGATGGTGGAAAATTATGGCAGTTCGTAATGGACCTGATACTTGTAGCCTGGTAATTAGGTGTGCTGGATGGATCTTCAAGGATGATCATAATTTATTAAGCTCTAGAGATGCCGTGTCGTTCTTAAATGAAGTTCAGATCTGTCCTAGAATGGAACTCAATCTTTATCCTTTTTAGCTTCTTTGTTGACGCGAGCGATCACCCTGGCATAAAAACAGTGATGTTTTTTGTTCTTCATATCGTAGAAATCAAACTTGCTTATATTTTGGTTGTAGTGTTTTCTGTCGTAGATTTTATGACTTAACAAGAATCCAATGCTTGAATATCTAGTCAATAGCCATATATATATATAATTTTTTTTTTCTGGGTGTGAGGATTTCTTTATTCTGGTTAGGTTTTGTATTCGAGATTTATAATTTTAATATATTTGATTGTCCAACAAAAGATTTAGAAAGCGGTGCTTATGTAGAAGGATGGATTTCAACGTCTCTACACTCTTTAAGGACCCATTGAAAAGTTGCCAAGTTTCTCACTAGAAGGTCGAAATATTCAAATCTGTTGGTGTAAGCCCTGCTTTACCGTTGCTAAGTTTCTTGCTAGAAGATCTAGGTATTCAAAAGTGGTGGTGCAAGCCATACTTTACCGTTGCTTTTTCAAGAGAAATCAAACGGGAAGTCTTGCCGAGAATGAAAAACAAAATGGGAATCAGGATGATAAGAAATCTAATTATTGCTAGGGTTCAGTCCTTAATTATATGATAAGAAATCTCAAGTCGTGGGGTCCTTTGACCTGCGTGGTATTTTTCTTTCTTTGGTTTTGGTAGATGGGGTGCTTTGAGGTCTGGCCTTTCGCGTGAAAATTAAACGATAAGGTGGGCCATGGGGAACTAGTGTCTGGTGCGTTTGCTTATTCTAGTTCAGACAACATAATTGCTATGTTCTTTATGCGGTTGTTGGCATAAATCTTGTGCCTATCTTGTTCTTTACTGAGCTCTGGCCTTTCGAGTGAGTTTCAGAGTTTATATTACTGGAAGGTTATAAGTTGGTGCTTGAACCTTTTTGTTTTCAGAGTTGAAGAAGAACGTGAGAATCTATGGAGTTCGAGCAATATTTTAGCCGGGGATGGAAACCAGTTTCAAGTGAGTCAGAAAGTTCTAGTGGCTGTTTCGACTGTAATATCTGTTTTGACTTCGCACATGAGCCAGTAGTCACCCTCTGCGGCCACCTCTACTGCTGGCCCTGCATTTACAAGTGGCTCCATGTCCAGAGCGCCTCCCTCGCCTCCGACCAGCACCCGCAATGCCCGGTTTGCAAGGCCGATATCTCTCACACCACCATGGTTCCCCTCTATGGCCGTGGCCAGGGCTCCACTGAAGCTGAAGAAGGCAAGACCCTGTACAGAGGCATGATCATTCCTCCCAGACCATCAGCTTGCGGGGCTCAAGATGTGGTGTCAAACACGTCTAACACCGGCCAGCGGCTTCCATATCGTAATCCTTACCGGAGCCATAACGGCAGTTTGGAGGAGGCTTCCCCGTCATCCCTGCTTAATCTCGGCGACCCTGCAATGGCCGGTTCACGCCAACCAGTTATCGGGATGTTCAGAGAGATGGTGTATGCGAGGGTTTTCGGTGCCTTTCCAAACTCGTATCCCTTGATGGGTGCTAGCAGTCCCAGGCTGAGGAGGCATGAGCTGCAGGCAGACAAGTCCTTGAACAGAATCTCCATTTTTCTCTTTTGTTGCTTTCTTTTATGCCTCATTGTATTTTGAAACACGGTGCTAGGTGACTCTCCGGCCGGTGTACAGTTAGTTTGTAGAGAGCAATGGATCCGAGTTCATGAAACATCCGTGGATCAGTTATATTATTATATAATATGAAGTGATTTTCATATCTTGCTGTCTAGGGCGTTGCTTTGCTTCGCATCTGTCTTTCAGAACCACGGCCAGAAGCCTGCCGGATTCCCGTAGAAAAATATCATGTACGTACCGGCAAGCTGTGCCCGGTGAGTTACAGCCCTCCGGTACTGCTCACTAACTCGGCTAGCTCGGCCGTCCAGCTGCCTGGATCTACCGGTGCTTGCTAGACGGTTTTGAACAATATTCAGCTACGGAGTGAGTATTTGAATTTGTTTTTTAACGTGTTTTTTATTAAAAAAATAATTAAAATAATATTTTTTATTTTTAAAAAATTATTTTTATATCATTATATCAAAATTATTTTTAAAAATGAAGAAAAAAAATTAAATTTAAAAAAAAAACTTTTTAAAATACACTCTTCTTAATCATCTCTTTAATAATATTTTTGCTGGTTTTAAAAGCAATTGTGATAAAATATATAAAAAATATTTTTAAAAACAAAATAAATCATGTTACATAAAAGTAAAACACGTAAACCTGGTCTACCACTTTAAAGAGGCTCGGTACACCACATTCCCTAACATTAACATAAACCTGGTGGCAATTTGTGGTGGTTAGAGAGAAGACTTGTTTTTCTCCCAACTCAAGTTCAAGTTTTACCTGGCATGTTTGTCACTCCGCGGTGTTTTACCTGTTCATTGAGTTTGCGGGATGTTCAGTAAATCTGGAGATTAATTGAGGTGCGCGCAAGCTATTTCGTACATCTCAATCATAAAAAATAAAAAAAATAAACCTGGTCTGGAGCTTGGCTCGGTACGCTCTGTGTCGGCTACCCCATTTACAGATAACCTCATAAATGCCCCATAAGTCACTTCAGCTTTAAGGCAGGCTTGGTGCGCTCTCTATTGGCTACCCTATTCAATAATAAATTAAATAACAGAATTTTTATATATATATAAGAAAGTGCAAAGTAGAAAGTTTTGTTTCTGCTTAGTTACTGTTTATAAATATTGTTTTGAAAATACTTTAAAAAATATATATCAAAATAACATTTTTTTTCCAATAATTTGTAATAAATAATTTAAAAATACTAAAAAAATTTAATTTAAAATATTTTTTTAAAGCAGCGTGGACTTTAGTGATTGTTTGATTGAATATTAAATTATTGTCGTTGTTAAGAAAATATAATTTTTTTAAAATAATAAACCTTTATAATTATTACATGATGAATTATTAATAAATAATTTCTGTCTATCGATTAATATGATTTAACTCATGTGAATTGCTATAGTTTCATCGCAATTGTTTTCTGTATGATCAATCATTTTAGTGAATCTTCACGGGATTTTACATGTTTGTTTATAAATTAACAAGTCTATATTTTTATAATTTTATTTTATTTTTATTTTAATTGATTTTTTTAATCTCATCATCAAATAATATATTTATTGAGAACTGAACTTTATAATTTAATTTGTTTTATCTAGTATTGTTATGCTCTCATAACTTATATTATGAGTTTAAAAAATCAATCTAGGTTAGATCCGATTCTATCCAATATGTTTTTTTTAATATTTTTTTTTAAAATATCAAGCTATATTTTCACCTATTACCAGTATTATTTTTAAACCCATCAACTTTAACCCTTTTTTTAGTTTTTATTTAAATTTTAAATTTCGTAATTTCAAACTAGTTGTATCATAAAAGCTTTGAATAAGAAATACACCCTTTCAATTAAAAAAACAAAATAACAAACAGCAACACCATAGACTACCTTGCTATCTATGATTCTATATAGCCAGCTAGCTAGAGAATTCGGTCGGAGAAGAAAAAAGGTTGCCCTTTTGGCTCCCGGGAATGGTGCCCTGCAAAGCACAATATTCCAATTGATTGATCAGAGAAAAGGACTAATATCCATTAATAAACAAGTGAATTTTAGTATTTTATTTAAAAATATATTTCTATTTCTTGAAAATTTATTTTTAATATAAATACATTAAACATATAAAAAATTAAATTAATACAATCAAACTCATATATTTCAAAGTAGTACTACTATTACCAAGCGGACAATTGTGGTGGAGCCTCAATTGATAAATCATAGAAAAACTTAGGTTTAATTTAAGGTATCTTGTCTGTCAACCCACCGCCATAACCTAATTGGCTAAGAAATCATCACAACCCCATTACCTTCCTCTAGGGGTGGTGGCAGATGAGAGAATAATCCATGTCTTACTTCCTATCCAATGAATTGTTTTTTATTAATTTGGTTATCTGGGCTAGCTTACATGTATGTTGACTAATTTAACGGATCCTGAAATTACGATCATATAAATATCTAGTGGTCATCATATTAGCAAACACAAAACTTGAACCTAAGATCACAATAAGAACAAACTTCTTAGTTTTTGATTGAGATTGTTTTTAAAAGTGATTTTTGTTCAAAAACACATCAAAATAATATTTTTTATTTTTAAAAATTATCTTTGATATCATCCTATCAAAATGATATAAAAACACTAAAAAAATTAATTTAAAATAAAAAATAAAAATAACTCTTTTTTTCCAAAAATACTTTACAAATACAATGTAAAACAACTATTTAATCTCAAACCCTTTCGCACGACTAAATGGTTGGATGTGGTGTCTTTTGTTATGTGGTCAGGCCACCCACTTGCTTTTTGACTTCGAATCCCTCCAAGGTCGCTTGACGATAACGCTGATGGTCCCAAAAAAACTGAAAACCTGATTAAACCTAGAAATTAAAAAAAAAAAAACACAGAAATGTTTAAAAACTTTCGGTCTGGTTTTAGTATTATAAGGCTATAACCGGTAAACTGAACCGAACCGGTCAAATTGAAAAAAACTTAATTATTCTTTTGGTTCAATTCAAAGCTTTTGATGCATTATAAACCAAATTGAAATCGGTTGGTTTAAACCTTTTTTTTTATATATATACAATTTTGATTTGATTTTTTTTATAAATAAAAATCAAATTAAACTTAAAATAATCACCCCTACTTATAGAGGTGCTATGGCGATGATTTGTGTGTGGTTATAGAATATTATATTAATCAATTTGTATTTAGTTGATAATATATTTTAGCTTTTCCTTTTCGAAAAAATAGAAAAGGAAACGAAATTGGTAATCCATAGGTGATCGCATTTGATTTTCACCAAAATACAAAAAAAAAAGGAAGCAAATCTATCTTTTTTTTTAGAAAGATACTATTTTCATTTCTTATATATAATTTTAATGCATTAATATTAAAAACAAAAAAAAACAATATTCTCTTAATAAAAAAAAATGTCTTAGACTCTAGCTATCAGGTCAGTTTAATGATATTTGCAAAAGTCATACCAGTCGTTGGATCAATGGGGGCCCATCTTGAATTATTCACACAAGTTTCTCAAGAAATTTCCAGGCAAAAACTTCTACTAAGCTTGGGTCATTTTTAGATCTTATGAGAGAGGCCCGTGCGTATTTTTCTCTGGGCTGACCCAAACCCGATAAAATACTTGTAAAGCACTTGTTAAAGTAAGGTCTCAGTCCCCGGCCCATCTTTTGATTTAATTAATTTATTTATTTTTAAATTGACTGAGGGATTAATTAGTAGATTGACCCCAGTAATAGGGTCACCCTAATTTTAATTTGAAGTTTTTTTTTCCTTTTCAATTCTTATTTTCTACTAAAAAAACTAGAATTTTTTTTATTTATTAAAAATGAAAACAAAGCTCTTCATAAAAAAAAGAAGAAGAAATACATCAAGATTATAAATGTATTTCACAAAAATCAAAACCATAATCTATAATAATGATCTTAATATTTTACATTTATGATAATCTAAGTCCATAATATTGGTTTTATTTCATTTAAATTAAAAATTAACAAGTAATTTTAAAAAATATAAGTATTGCCTTGTTCGAAATATTCCCATGCAATCTCGAAGAATAATTTCTTCAAACAATAACGAAATTACATGTGCCTATGATTTGTTTTATATTAATTGTTTTTAAAATTATTTTTTATTTAAAAATATATTAAAATAATATATTTATTTATTTTTTAAAAATTATTTTTTACATAATAATCTAAAAACATTAAAAAAATATTTTTTTTCTTTCAATTTTTTTTAAATACAATGATAATCACCGGAAAAGTATCAGAAAACATTAAAATAAAATTAAAAAAGAAAGAATGGAAAAGAAAACATTCCACCTTCCACGCACGGTGCCAGTAGTTTCCCAAGGCCGGTGTTGTAGATATAGCCTCGGCATCAAAGAAACCACTTGGATATCATAAAACTTAGCTTAAGCTCAGCCATGGCGGCCAGATTTTCTCAGCTTGATCAAGTCGTAACAAGCAGAAGCTCTTCAAGCAGCAATAAGTCTCCAAGAAAGAAATGCCCAGCTCCATTTCTATCCAAGACTTACGACCTGCTAGAAGAAGGTAGGGCTCATGGTAGTGGCGATGATCATCATCCTCATGGCAAGAAAATTGTTTCTTGGAACGCAGATGGAAATGGGTTCGTAGTCTGGTCCCCAGCTGAGTTCTCAGAGCTCACTCTGCCTCGATTCTTCAAGCACAACAACTTCTCTAGCTTCATTCGCCAGCTTAACACCTATGTGAGTAATTACTGTTACTCCATGCTTTCATCTTCTTAACATTTAAAGGGCCAAAAACTTTCCCTCGTCCAGTCTGCAATGATCCCCTTTTCTCTTGCAATTAATTTTTTTTCTGGGTCAGCAAAATAATTTATAGGTAAATTCTTTTTAGCACAAGATAATGGGAGTTTCAGGAATGTTTTTCTCTTTTTTCTGAATGATCAAGTCCAAGTTATGAACTATTGATGAACAGTGTTTAAATTCTCATTATCAGAGGTGATTGATTAATATTCATATTTGACTGCTTAATATAATGTAGTTGTTGTATGACTACTACAATTTTGATATGGATGAAGCTATTTCCTTTCCTTCCCATGCTTTAGTCAACGTGAAGAAAATGTAAAATAACATAAAATGTTGACTCAAAATTTGAGATATTTTTGTTTATTGGTGTCAAAATAAGCACACTGCGGATTGTCTAGTTAATCAACAAGGACTTCTTCAAGGAGCAAACCTGTAATCTCTATTCATTGCCTTAGAAACCTGCACTTCAATTCATGCAAGCACCATGAGCTAGTGGTTATATGTTTATGATTTATTAGTTGACATTAAAATTATTCAAGAATAATTTACAAAATATCTTAAAAAGTACAAGTTATTGCAGAAAGAATGGGCCTTGGTGATTTACTATAAAAAAAATCTCACCTTGTACAGGAGAAGCTTACAAGTTGCTATCAAACTCCATTGTTTCCCAGATTTTACAGTGAATCTAATCCTCTAAATTGAAGCAGGGATTCAAGAAAACACCATCGAAGCAGTGGGAATTCAAGCATGACAGGTTCCAGAAAGGGAGGAGGCACATGCTGTTCGAGATCACTCGAAAAAAAAGTGAGCCCAGTATGTTTCCAACATATTTAAAGGCATCTTCTGATCAAGAGAATGCAGCAGCTGCCATGGAAGAAGCTTGTGGTTTGATGCTCATGGAGGAGAACAAGAACCTCAGAAGAGAGAAACTTGAACTGCAAATTCAAATAGCACAATTCGAAGATCTAGAAACTAAGTTAGTTGACTGTCTTACTCAACAACACATGGGAAACTAAGTTTTAGTTTCTGAAATAGATTTGTGTTTTTGTCTAGTTCTCGTCTGTGTTTTATCTTTTACGACCATGTCCTAACTTGAATACTTGAATACGAGATTTGTAAAATAGATCTCAAGTTTTTTTTCTCACATCATGTCTCTTGCAGACAATAAACTCATAACTCAGCAATCAAATAGCTCAAACCATGACTTGGATAAATCATAACGTGGTTAAAATTTAAATTAATTTATAACTTGATTAAAATCTAGATAAAACTCGATTTAATGCCTTAAAACAATCTTGAAATCAAAATAGCCCGAGTTAGTTTTTAATTATATCATTTAGGATCAACCCATGAGTTAGGTTTTAATTTGATTTGGTTTAATTAATGATGTTAGTTTAGTTATTATCTAAACAATTTTGTAATTGATTTAAACAATATTATTAATTTTTTTTATGAATTATCGAGTCTAGAAATTTATTAAAATGAATTCATTTTTAAGTGGTAACTTTTAAAATGTTGATAATTTTCTGTCAAAATTGATTTGATGTTTAAATATTATTAAAAAGTAATCATTAAAAGTTTACGGATATATTTATTTATGCAGTGCAGGGAGGCCGTGTTATTATTTTTTTTTTTAAAAAAATTATTGTTTTAATATGTTGATCAAATATAAAAAAAAAATATACTTCTCCACTAAAAAAAAACATTTTAAAATCCTGCCTCCTGTTCTAAATGATTATAATATTATTTTAATTTAATTTACTGGGAAATAGGGTTGCTATTACCACCCAACTATACAAAGGCTTGGTTGTTTTAGAAAAACATCACCCAATATCAACATCACACAACGCAATCTATTTCTCTCTTCATCCCTACCTGGTTGTTTTAGAAAAACAAAGATGGCATTCCTCGATGCTTTTGTTTCCTCTTTCACTCGCTTCTCTAATGGGAGCCTCTAACCTCCCTTTCAGTTCGACCAATCTTCTAACTATTTGTTTTGACCACACTAAGACTGCATTTCCCGAGCAAATTTCGACATGAAATATCAACCCTTCACGATGATAAGAAACAGGAAAGGTCGAGCAAGTTGCAAGCACTGACATATGACAGTAGGACTGCATGGGGGCTAACGAAAGCATGAACCCTAAAATCTTACCAGCTAGATTCATCCATCGAAAAAACAATCCAAATCATACTTGATATTACTTGAACCACGTCGCAAGAAAAACTTTCATAATATAGCCTGTATCTATGATCTATCAGAAAACCAAGCAAGGCATCAGAACATTGATAAGAAAGTATGTTGTGCAATCTTCGGGCTCATCACTCATGTATAACATCAAAATACACCACCAACATGAGCGGAGAAGAAAATTTAAGTTTGTCTAGTCATTATTTGAAAGAATCGATGCCAACCTTACTCGGACAGGGTAGATTTTAGTTCTCCGTTGTCTCGCAGCTCCAGTATAATATCACAACCGCCTATTAGCTCACCTTTGTAATAAAGCTGAGGAAAAGTTGGCCAATTTGAGAAGACCTTTAGTCCCTGCCTCACTTCCTCGTCTGATAAAATATCAAAGGACCCAAAACTGACACCATTCTCCTTCAGGGCATTCACAACTTTGGAACTGAAACCACATCTGGGGGCCTCTGGGTTGCCCTTCATGAAGAGCATCACTGGTGAAGAAGTGATCAGGCTCTTTAAGCGATCTTCTGGAGTCTCCTTCTGAACAATCCCTTTCTCAACCAAAGTCCTTTTAAGTTCCCCGCTTTTCTGCATCTCCAGCACAATGTCTGATCCTCCAATAAGTTCACCTTTGATGTACAGTTGAGGGTAACTTGACCAATTAGAATAGACCTTAAGCCCCTGACGTACTTCTTCGTCAGTGAGAATATCAAAGCTCTCAAAGGCCACCTTTTCCTCTTTAAGGATTGCAACTACCTTCCCACTGAAACCACACTTCGGTTCGGTAGGTTTTCCCTTCATAAACAACATAACTGGATTTGAATTAACCAGGCTTTCAAGTCTGGAGGTCAAGGTCGTACTCAAGCCAGTGGATTGTGTAATGCCACCCTTTCCATTTTCACTTCCACTCACTTTTGCCTCAGCGGAATCAATAGTTTCGATTCCATGATCTCTGAAAACTTCTCTTAATTCACCACTCTCATGCATTGCAATTGCTATGTCACATCCGCCAAGAAGCTCTCCCTTGCAGTAAAGCTGAGGAAATGTGGGCCAGTTCGAGAACAACTTCAACCCCTCACGAACCTCATTGTCAGATAAGATATCAAAAGTTCCGAATTTCACAGTTTCATTTTTCAAAATATCAATAACTTTTTGGCTAAACCCGCACCTGGGAGCTTCAGGATTCCCCTTCATAAACAGCATGATAGGGTGAGAGGCAACCAGCTGTTGCAATCGATTTTTTAATGCATCACTGAGGCCAGGTCGTGCTTGGTTTGCTTGTGGTGATGAGCCGATTTCTTTGGCAAGCTCTTTGACCTTTTCAAGAACAGTAGGTCCAGCAGCCATTCCAAGGCTGGCAGGGGCTGCAGGTTCTCCAGGGTTAGCTGAGCCAGCAACTCTAGCAACTTTGTTTGCCAAACTCGAAGGATCTGCACCTTCCAATGTATCAACTGTCTTACCATCCTGATGAAGAAAATGCACAGAACAGCTGGTTAGTATTCACAATGATAACTATGTTTTCAGGAGACAGGAACAGTAGTAATCCATTCCTAGGTTGCTAAATATTCATGAATGTAGACAATCTTACAAAAAAAAAGAGTATCAAATTGAAATTTTCAGGTCATTTTCTAATTTCTAAGAATAAAAAAAGAACGAAAATAGGCCCTTTATGATAACTTGAGTGCAGGCTACATGTCAAGAACTTTTCTGGTTTACAAGGCTCAGACCTAGACATTGTACATCCATCTACTTAGATGCACAGTTCAGCCCAACACAATCCAAACCTGGCAGTTTTAAGGATTTTATATTTCGTTTGGTATTGAAAAGTTTTGATACATGATTAGGCAGGCAGGTTTTGAATATGAATGGTTTTGGTTTTGAGAAGTTTGGTGACCTGATTAGTCAGGTGGGTTTAAAAAATGCTCCAAAGCTAAGCAGCAAAGCCCACAAACAATATCACATAAGTTGGATGCAAACTTAATCCAAATTTTACAGGAGTATAAAATAACTACCATCTTTCCACGGGATTATTAAACAGCACACAATAAAAGCATGCAAAGCATACAAAAAAGTCAGCACATCTCGTCTACGTCTCAAAGCCCAGATCAGCAGTACATGTATCCCACGAATTCTAGATAGTTGTTCTTAGAAAACGATTTTACTTGGCACTACTCCTTTCCTTTTACAGACTGTAATAATGTGGGATTTATTTTTTACCCAAATAAGAAATCCGTGATCCTGCAAAGCTAAAAGACTACACACCGCTCCGCCAAATTATTACTTAAGACCATACAAATGACTTGCACCAGTAAATTACATAATTCAATTCCTTAATTCATCTTCTCAAGCCAATATTAAGAGACGATTAGAATCATGAAACCCATTAAAACCGAGCAAAGCAATCAATATTAACACAGTCAAAACATGTTATTTTCTAAGACTACCATTACAACCTAGATTTCCAGCAACAAAGCCGGATACTTCCTAACAAAATATCAAATACCAACCCAAAATAACATAAAAAAATTCAAAACCACACCCTTGAAAGAATAACGAAGATACCTTAACGAATACAAAATATGGCACAGAAGACACTGAAAAGGCCTCTGATATCTCTGGTTGCTCCTCTGCTTCAACCTAAAGAACAAAACCCACATCACCAATTCAATAAAAAAACAGAGCCCACGAGTATACAAACAAAGAAATCCATATTACATACCGCGAGAAAGTGGGTGTTTGGAAAATCAGTGGAGAGATGAGAAAAGACTTGGTCCATTTGTTTGGAAGCATCACACCATGATGCCCAGAAGTGAATGATTACTGCTTCTCCACTTTTGGTTATGTTATCTAGCTCAGCCTTTGATTTCACGTCCTTCACCGACCCACCCATATTTTTTGTTAATTCCAGCCCGCAACCACACACTCGCAGAATTTTGCAGCGACACACCTCGCCTTCACTTTCCTTTATTTATCAGTAGAAACCTAGAACCACCTCTTCCCTTTCTCTTTAATATTCTTCTATTTTATCGGGGGGGTTTACTAGACTACGTTTTGACCCCCATACAGTCAGAAAGTTTCAAATAAGTCCCTGACATTGAAGATTTCCTGTTGTAAAATCCTATCTAGTACAAATCACCACCAAGTACAAAGAGAATATTTGTTTTTGTAAATTTATAGAGATTATTTGAAGAATATCATCGATTTTTTTTATATTGAAAATATCCTTAATATTTTAATATTTTTCTAATCAAATCGAAAATATATATTTTTTATAATGTGGAGAGGTATTTGTAAGACTCTCAAACTTTGAAATGGTTTGACTATATTCAATCTTTAAAAATAAAATTCTATATTCTTTTTCATTAATACAGTTATCATTTTAATTTGTTAAATTTAATTTTAAAATATAAATTGAATCTCATCTATGTAACCCACTAATAAAGTCATATTTGAAATTGTTTGGAAAATAGGTGCTCATCAACTTTCGCTATCTATCTATTTAATTTGTTTTTTCATCCGGTACATATTCATATTATTTGACTTTATCAAGTCATGAAACATAAAATATTACATTGGTCAGGTTTTTTAACACCCCAGTACATATTCATATTCATATGATTTCGTGGGTATTTGACACTATATTTTAAAAATATTAATTTTATTTTATTTTTTATCTTAAATTAAAAAATAGTATTTTTAGATCATTTTTATGTGATGATATCAAAAATTATTTTTAAAAATTAAAAAAAATATCATTTTGATATATTTCTAAACAAAAAATACTTTCAAAAGCAAATTCAACCACATTCTCAAACAGCACAACTGTCGTCTAGTCTATTTATTAACATCTGGCGTCAACCAATTATTTTTTCTTTTCCCCTTCATTTATTGAGCATTTAGGGCAACAAATTTCATGCCAAGATTTGAGTTTTTGGGAAAGCATCACTCTTCTTGTTACACTTGAAAGATTAATGTGAACAAAATGGATTTGATTGCATTGATAGATACAGCACTAAGGCTCGACATTTATAGCCTTACAGATTAACAGAAAGCAAAACATACGTAGTGTATGAAAAGGAAAATTCTTCATGTCTGTGAATAAGAAGGACAATGTTCCCCTGACACTTAACAAACAAAAAACAAAAGGATAATCTGCAGAAATTGCAGAACCTGCAGAAACTTGCATCGACAATATTACTGCAGTAATGCAATAACAAACTTTGATGACAAACTAACAAACTATAAGCTTTTAACACTTCTTTCTTCTTGAATTTAACTCAATTCTTAATACCCGTAAAGATTTATTTAGTTAACCTTTTTCTAATGCCATTAAAAGAATCAAACACCTCAAGAAAACTAAAACCAAGAAAGTTGTAACACATGTTACTGAACTAAAGAAGATGAGCTGAGAATACATAAAAGAATGCACCGAATTTTATTCTTCGTTGCTTCTTCATTGCGTTTACATGGTCACCATTCTGATCAAGGTTGTCAATATAATTCCGGTCATTCTGGTTTTTCTATTAGAACAAAATATTCTGGTTTTGGAACGTTTCGACATGCTGTTTTAGGGTTGTACTGTTCATATATAATTAATTATATATATAATCAAAATATTAATTTAACAAGCATAATTAAAATTCAAAATAAATTAATTTTAAATTATATAATATAAACACAAAGTCAAGTAAACATAATCTCAAAATTAGAAAAAAAAATCACAAGTTAATCAAAATAAAAAGAATTTTAAGGCTGAAACGACACACCCGGAACAGTACCGAGACGTTCCGGCTGGAATTTGGCCGCAATTTCAGGAACGGACGGGAATTAAAACCAAGACGAAAACGACGCCATTTCGTCTCGGTTTTTTTAGCGGCACGGAACATTCCGGCCGGAACAGAACGGAATTGACATGCATGATTTTGATGGTGGCTGCTTGCTTGCTTCTCAAGAAACCCACTTGATTCCATCTATTTTTTGGCGAAACTCAAGCGCTTAGGGTCGATATTATCCAGTTGAATTAGTATTGTTCCAGCATCTGTTCCTTCAGTCCACTTTATCGATTCCTTCTCTAATAATTTCATAATCTGCAAAGAGCAAAGGAGATAAGGTATAAATTCTGTTTTGGATGTGATAAGTAGAACTTGAAAACGAGAGTTAACTTCCTCTCCCTTTCCCTTTAGGGATAAGCACCCATTGGTGTGCAGAAGTATCATTTTTGGTTCAAATTTCTCAATCAAAAGACTCCTTTCACACTACTACATCAACAACAATGAATCCTCGTTTTTCCCAAAATAAAAAAAGGAAGCAATGAATCCTTGACAGAAAAGGGAGAAGTTAAATTAAAACAATCTTACTAATCTTCTGCGAGCCCCTCTCGTAGCATCCTCCTCATTTGTCTCGATGATGACTTTGAGGTACTTGAAAGCTGAAGCAAGAAAATTGACTCAGATAAGATACATGGAGAGGAGATTATGAGTGCAAAAGAAGGCATGATGATAGCTTACATGGGATGCCTGAGAGTAGGAGAAAATTACTCTTCAAGGAGCGTATTGCATCTTTTGCACCATGTTCATGCAGATCAAGCAACATCTGGTCTTGAGTCTCAACATTTCTGCTAAGGAGGGAAGCAAATAAAGATTTACAATGCAAAGAGAATAGAAAAATCAAAGAGTGCACACCATTAGAAACTGAATGAAAAGGAAAAAAAACATAAACAAAAATCACTAACTTGGTCCCAAAAATCTCCTGAGTAGATTCTTCATCTACCTCATAAGCCTTGTCACGAAAAAAATTTCCCTGCATATACCAAGGACATATACAACTAAAATTATTATATTATCCAACGATACCTTCTAATTGAAATTGACACAACTGAGTTGCTGTTGAAACCCAAGGCTAAAATGGGACTTCCATTCGTAAATATTTCATTATGGCTATTTATGCTACCCATAATCTTGTGTTGACCGGCTCTACCATCCAGTCATAACTTGGTTTTGATCTTGGGATCAACTAATTGATAACCATCCAAGAAAATAAAAAATGCATATCTTGTTGGTATCTTGTGTTAGAGAATCATATGAATTATATTTCAGACCTCACTTAACAGCTTAAGTTTTTAGGTGAAATGGTTCTTGACATCTTGAGTGCCGATCATGTTGCCAAAGAAAAGAAAACACGATGACTTGTAAACAGGCATCTTGCTTTGCAACACAATCAGAGATCTTACCTCGTCCATTAGTTTATTTGCTCGCTCATCATCTCCCTTGGCAAACGCGTCACCAGCCTGACAAGGAACATTCTTATTTTAGCATGACTAGACTAAAAAGGTGATTGATACAAGCCACATTGCAGATTTTTTATGGAAAAGCCAGTCTGAGCTATCAAATTGCAATAGCCTGTAGCTATTAGTATTCATAGGAAATTCTCATGTTACTAAAATTATTAAAATATCTTACTGTATCATGACATATATAGCCAAATTGATTCAGGAATTGCAAATTTACAAAATATAGGTATGAATGTCATTATCATATGTAAATCAAATTTCAGGAAAAATAGAATTAGCAGCTTACAGCTTTGTAAAATTCATTCATTGTGGTCCGATACTCCTTCCAAGCTTTACGAAGAAGCTGGTAACTATCATCTTCATCTTCAACTGATAACGCTTCTTAGCATAAAGAGAAGAACATTATATAGCATTTTAATAACAACAACAAAAATCTATACAGTTCACACTCACAAAAAAGAAGAATATATACATATATATAAAGCTCAAAAAGACAGGATCAGAACCATTTTTTGCAGCAGGTGAAGAGGTCCATAATCAATTTTTTACTTTTTTTTTTACAAACACAGATTCTTGCTAACCCCACATGGTAACATATAAATGTCCATAGATTGTGTTTTGTTTCTCCTAATGAAAGAAGTAATTTATCAGTGTCCCAGGGGGGAACAAATAGAATATGCAACATGAGTTTACAAGCTGCGTTGATAGGCCTGGGAGAGAGCACAGGCATCCCCATTTACAGCATTTCAGAGCAACCAACAAAACACTTGCCCTGAACTTTCTTTCTGATGCATCCCTTAGATATCATCAAGCCATGAAATAAGAAGGCAAGAATGGTGCATATCACTGAATCAGTGCTCTAATTCATTCCAGAGAGAGAATACAAACAGGCCACCAAACAATTCTACTCAAGCGACAGTGAGAAAATATGAAAGAAAATTGTAAGTTCCCAGATCCTTTCAAGAATATTTCAGTTTGTTTTTTTGTTTCTTTGGTGAAGGGGGTGTTAGGGACTAGCAAAAACAGACTCGATGTGTTGTTCAGCTCTCCATGAATTAAAAAGCAATGTAGATGGAGCAAAAAGAAATATAGTCCATAGAAGCCAAAAAAGGCCCTCCAAGTCCCATTTTTATTGTGAATGAGCTACTAAAGCATCCAGGCCTTCTAACTTTCTATAAAAAAATTACTTTGTTAATGAAGTTCATCTCAAAAGAGTTCTTACCATTGTCATAATCTTGCCGAAAGTCCGCAAAATCAGTCCTCTTCTCTAAGGTAACGTCAGTTGGAGGTTCAACAACTGGCTCTCCATATACTATTGACCTCCTCTCAGCCTTCGTTATTCTTCTAGATAACTCCTCAGATCTCCCAGCAGAATTAAAAAGTGAGTTCAAAACTTCCTTCTGGAGGTTGTTTCTCTCTTTCCCCTGTCCAGGTGATTCTCCCCCATTTGCATTTGAAATTCTATTTGCACTGCTGTGCATATAAAAGCAAGCAAATGTATTATGATGTAAATAATCAAAATGATAAGCTGATCTTCGTTAATTATGAGAAAAAGTATCCTAAAGCTTAATAATATAGCATATTATTTAACTTGCTAGAAATTTTGCAAGTATCATACCCTCCATGGGAACTCATCAATTGTAATTTTTTTTGAGATGAAGGTCCCCCACTATTTGACCGTGCATCTGTGAGCTGTAAGACAATATTGCAAGATGAAAAAGATGTAAATCAAGTATATCATTACAACCCTTAATTTGGAGGAAGTACACTTAATTGCAAAGACAATAACATGAACCACAAGACAAATACCAACTTGTTGAGGGAGAAGAAAAGCAGCACAATTGACATATCCATATATTTCAATCGAATAATTAATTGCACACTTAAAAACCATGAGGCCAGTCATCATGAGCTTCTTACCACTAAACCTCTTCCTTAATACTAGGAAGAACTGTATTCAACACAAGACTAATTATTGAATTATAATCTCATACAAACCAAGAAGAGCGAGAGTAGAATTTGTATCATATAGGACAAACAGTATAGCTTTGACATATAAAATATTCTCCCAACTTTATGCTAGCCTATTTAGGAGGGCAGTGGCTTCTTCTCGAATTTCATTTATTTATTTTTGATATCAGCACATCAAAATCATTGGAGAGCACTGGAAAAAAACATAAATTTAATGCATTTTCAGGGTAAATGCGATTTTGAAATGCATCCAAACTAAGTTGCAAACTCAATGCCAAACAGGCACTAAGATGAAAGACTAGTGACAACTGACTTTGCCTAATTACTCAAATTTTCAAGTTAACCAACTTGTACAAACTAAAAGTTTCTCTGTAAGATATGCACTAAATGGTATGTACAATGATCCCTCAATAAATGTGGATTCTTCTAAAGTGAGCAGGTCATGCTAACCTTTCCAGTGGATTTGGCAACATAATTGTTCCTTTTGTCCAAAATCACTGCGGACAGATTAAGTAGTTTCTCCATGCTCTGAAAGGTACAAAAAGAAAGAAAGATTTAGAAGTTCTTACTAACACAGATGATAAGATCACATTAACTAAGAAAAAAACTAAAACATGCAGTATCTTCTTGAGTTACTTCATCAAGCATATTACCTTAAAAGTTTCATCCATGTTCATCAAAGATGTTTAAAAATAGGTTCTTTGATATGCTCGGTGAGGAAGGTCAGGTAAAGTTCATCGGTAAAGGCATCCTACTATAAAGAACTAGTAATACTCAAGTGGTTGGTTTGGTCATGATGGGTGGTTCAAGTTACATTGCACCTTAAAATTCCCTCAAAACAAACACCCTCAAAATTATATAAACTTCTATAAGGTAGCCATACTTGTGGGCACACTGAAAGAATGGCTTATTAGTCTAAAATATAAAAAAACAAGCAAAACACCAAACACATGTCAATAGCTGCACACATTTTAGTGTTTCTTAAGGGCAATCATGGTGTAATCACAAATTTTAACTATTAAAGCCCAAGCCTTGTGGCTAAAAACTCTACCCTGCTTTTTAAAGGCCTTTGTTCATTGTCACCATAAATTCGTGATGCCTTTTAATCCTCTTAGTTAAATAATTTATAAAGTTCAACCATTTGAAGCAACCAAAAGTACATAATTCTGAATCCTAGGTAAGTAACAAATGCCAACCTACAGTATGTCCCATCTATGAAAGCATCCTTGTTTTAACTAGCAACAAGTGTAATCAAGATTTGGTTTGAAAATAATTGACAGAAAAGAGGGCATTTGGTGAAAAAATCAAAATAGTCCTTGAACATTGAAGAGGTCATTATACATACCTTTTGCATATCATACCCACATGTATCTACAAAATCAACATAAAACCTAATTAGTGATCTGGCTAGATAGTTTATTTGCATATAGTAGTGCAGGATGGAATCTTTCCAGATCTAAATCCTCCATCCCATCCCAACTCAAATTTAAATCTTTAATTGATTGAAGATTTATGTTATATATGAGATCATACCGAGTAATATAGAGGAGATCTCACATTTTATTAGAGAAAATTTCATCAAGTTAGAACAGATACAGCTCATTCCAGATATTTTTAAAGGTAGAAGTTACAAAACAGCCAATTGTTAGGGAACAGAAGGTTTCAAATCAATACATGATTGAGAAAAGAGTTAAAGCATTGTTTACCGAGAACTTGTCGTATCATTTCCCTTTCCAGCTGGAAGCCATCTCCTAGCATTTTGAACAAGAAATCTTCCATATCCTTGTGCATACGATCATGATTTGATTGGGTTTGTTTGGGTTCTTCCCCCCAAAGTTCAGAGGTTGGGAACTCCTTCTCGTCCAATTTCAATGGTTTGGTTGCGACACAAGAGCCATTGCCCACTGGCCTAGATCTAATGTAACTTTTTCCAAGAACACTTGAAACAGTGCCTCCTGAAACTGCACACCATTTTTGTTTTACATTTTTGAACTTTCCATTTGAATCACATTTCTTCAAGATATAACCATTGGATGATTCGGTAGATCCTTCACTCAGCACGGCCTCTACATTGGATGAACCAGAAGACCCTACATTCAGGATAGCCTCTACATTGGATGAATGACTTGAAGATGTTGAGGCACCTCCCTCCATATCTTGAAGAATTTGAACAGCCAAATCTGCATTTCGGCCTGCCTTGCAATAAGCAGATGCTATTTGTTCAAGAGAAAATCCAGAACCAAATGCCTCAAGCAAGCCCTCCAATGCCTTCTCCTCATCATCACATTTCAATTTGTTTGAAGTAGATACTTCCATTTCAATGCACTACTGAAAAACGGAGAGAAAATTTTCAATATTTAACTGGAATGGAGAGATCATTTAAGCATTCACATAAACCATGCCAGAAAGGAATTGAACTATAGCCCTCACAGCATATACATATACTAGAAAAAAGGAAAAAATGTCAGATTCACTAAATGCAAATCCAATCTCACATCTATACTACAGGCAAGACATGCTGCTTTCCCATCTGCTTACACCCGCAAAACATCCAAGCAATGACAAACATGATTATGAAGCATTGAATTCATATGGGCCAACAAAGCGAGAACCAAACAAAAAAATATTACAGAAATCAAGGCATCACAAAGAATTGACTTGAGAGAAAAATGTTCCATGATGCAAAACAGAAACTTAAAGCAACAAAAAATGAAGAAAACCCATCTCCCAAATAATGTAGTCTGCATATAGTCTATATGCTAAACAAAATGTCATCGACAAAACAAATTGCCATGAAGACACAGCAGAAGTAGTGAAACAAATCAAAAGATATATAATTTATATCCACTAACTTGTCTTTCTATTGAAGAAATAAATTGTAGTTTAGAAGCAATTAAATTTACACTAAAACTGGATTCTACTTCCAACAGAAACAGACACAAGCACGCATGGAAAAATCCCAGTTTGTTCTTAGAGTCCTGAAACATGTAAAGAACACTCACGACCGATTACATCCATATTAACTAACAGAACAAGATCCACATTAAGCCAGTAATAAAAGTAATAAAAGACAGTATAAATAAAAGGCATTCCAATAGTACCTATAGAGGCTATGCCCAGGAATCCGACTTTGAATGTTAGCAGACAGAAACAAAAACAAAATGCTTAACAGTTGCCAACCAACTTACTAAGCATAAAAGAAATAACATAAAAATGACTGAAATCAGATTACCAGAAATGTAGTCTACTTATTCGACAAAATGTCAAAACCAAAAAATATTAGAATCAAAACGCATCAAACAACGTAAAGGTTCATGCTTTATATCCAAGCACCGGTCTTTGGCAACCAAATTAATCAAATTTGATTGAAATATATTAAACTTACATCCATAAATCATTCAAAATATTCAAATTGCAACAGAAATTAAAAAAAAAAAAAAACTCTCTTCCAGGACTTCCAGACTGTTGATTGGAAACTCGATTCAAATTCCTCCACAAGAAACCATTTTCACCAAAAAACAAAACAACTGAAACCCCAAACAATTATCTTTTTTTTCTAAAAAGACTGAACTAAAGGAACTAACCAGAGAGGCTTTGGCGGTGAGAACTTGTTGAGGGAGATAAGCTATTGGCCTCCAGAGAGGTTTGGTCAGGGTCTGGGGTATATATACATAAGAAATGGAAAAAAAAATGAATAGTGATTGAATAGCGTTTTTATTTATTTATTTATTTATTTTGAGTATCAGTAAGAATTAAATGAAGAAAACAAAATGACTGCCTTTTGGCGGTCAATTGAAGAGCGAGACGAGAACAGGTTTTGATTCTCTTCTTGTTTCTTAGACACGTCTTCCTTTTCCTTTACAGGTTGTCTTGTCTGGGCTCTATCGGTTAATAATTGTTTTTTAAAATATATATTTTTTTTAAAATATCATTTTTAACATTAAAATAATAAAAATATTTAAAATTTTTAAAATATTTTATTTAAAAAACATGATCACAAAACTTAAAAATTTTAAAAAGTTTTTTTTTCTTTATGTTTTTAAATCATTTTTATATTTTAATGTCAAAAAATTTTTTTTTAAAAATAAAAAACAATATTTCAGTGTTTTTATATCATTTTATGTTAAAAATATATTAAAAAAATATTTTAATATATTTCTAAACAAAAAAATATTTTCAAAACTCCAAATAAACACTAAAAAATTCATTTTACCAAATGGAAAGAAATATGGAATAATGATTTTATGAAGTTAGTCCGGATGTGGAATATAAAAGAAATCAGGAGAAAGAAAACTTCTTATGAAAGTTGCTTGAAATAGTGTTTTGATGTTACAAAAAGTCATTGAGAAAATGATTGAAGGGGCCCATGGGGTCTCCTTATGCATGTCTCTTTGAAGAAATAATAAAGTGTTCACCATTATAATAATATGCATGTTACTTGCATTCGAAGATTAGGAGCTATTTAACCGATTTTTTTTTAAAAAAAAAAAGAAGAATGATGGATAGAACAAAATAATATATATATATATATATATAATCATTTTATTTATATTAACAAGAGGGTTATATGTATTTTTTAAATAATTTGATATTATTATTGATAAATTATATTGAATGCGGGAATTGATAATAGTATAATAACTCTAGTTATAAAACCTAATATGGTCTAGTAGGTTAACTTAAAATCATATCAAAATGTCTGTTTAAAAGCGTGATTGATGTTACTTTTAAAAGTGTTTTTCATTTTGAAATGCATTAAAACGATGTTTTTATTTATTTTTAAATCAATTTTGATATCATCATATGAAAATGATCTAAAAATAACCAAAAAATCAATTGAAAGTAAAAAATAATTTTTTTCAAAAATATTTTTAAACCACAGTGTCAAATAGGACCTTAAGGCTCGAATCAACTTGAGTTTTTATAAATAAAAAAAAATAGAGAAGTGGTTATTCTTATCAAAAACTGGAGTTGACCAATGATCTAGTTAACTCTGAGTCAAACATGGATAAAACAACTGATCAATAAAAGAATATTGTTTTGATAATTTAGAAAAATAGTTTGTTTATGTAAACATGGACCTTGCTCAGGGTTGAATTTTAAAATTATGATGATAATACATTCTATCTCTGTGGCTATAGTTTGTTAGAAGGTAAAATAAAATCATATCTTTCGACTTTACCTGACAATTTATATTTTTAGATGAGATGATTATTTATTAAAACTAAATATTATAACAATAAAGAGAATACTTGTAGGATATTGTTTAACATAATAGTAAAAGTAATTATTTTTATATAAAAAGAATGGTTTGATAATTGAAAAGATATATTATTTTTAAAAATAAAATTCAAAACTAGTATTTAGAGGAATTTTTTATTTTCTTGAATATATATCGAAAAGTATGAATCTTTAATATTACTTAGAAAAAAATAAAAATTATCCTCGATTAATATATTTTATCACGGTAGTTTATCACGTCAGCATAAAAGCAAAACCACTATTAGTTTATCGCGTTACACGTCGACTGAGCATCCGTACAAATAAAATAGGCAAATGGGAATGGGAGGGAAATGAAAAGGGCAAGGGACAACATGCCACCTAAATTATCACTTAATTCTCAATTGAATCCAAAAAATAAAAATAGTCAATCAAATACCCAATCAAATAAAATAGTGGATTTAAGTATTTTTGTATTTATTTTATATAACGAGTCAATAGGATAGTGTTTCAGTCTGCTAATAGATGGAGGATCCAATTGGAAATATTTTTGTCCGGGTATCAATTTGAGAATTCGATAATAGTTTGGGAATAAACGTGTGTTCCCAAAAGGTTGCAACCTGATGCGTGACTGAACCGGGATAGCATCGGGCCGGCAGGTCATGAACGCTACAGAAAATGACAAAAAGGCAAGCATACATGCAGAGTTATATGGATAGCTCCATGGGGGATCTCCTCTCGCTTTCTTCTCGCTTTCTTCTCGCATGGAGTCAATAACCATACGCGTTAAGGTTGTTTTGTGCTGGCTTCTTGCAGATTCCCTTTCAGACATTGTTTTCTTGAATATCGTTAAATTTATTTTATAAAATATTTTTTATTTAAAATATATCAAAATTAATTTAATATATCAAACTTACTTTATCATTTTGAAATGATGGCAATTGTTTTTGATAAATCAGCAGTGAGTGTTGTCGACTAATCGAGTATAAGGCTCGAAACATGTTTCCAAGTACACAGTTAAGTTACTAAGTCGATGACCAAAACTTACTTGCACTAATCATTGAACTTGAAACCCATGAGTTTGGGCACATATTAAAGCAAAAGACTAAAGTATTGTTTCATTTTGAGATTGTCTTTTCAAATTATTTTTTTTTCAAAAATACATCAAATGATATTTTTTTTATTTTTAAAAATTATTTTTAATACCAGCATATCAAAATGATATAAAACATCAAAAAAATCAATTTAATTTAAATAAAAAAATATTTTTTTTCAATTAATGTCACTAAAACATGTGAGAAAAATATTGTACATATGCTTTGAGTTAACGTGGATTGTAAAAATAAATAAATGATTTTTCCTTTTAAAAAATAATTATCATTGAACTATCTTTTATGAGGTAAAATAGTTTTTTTATTTTGTTCATTTGTTATTTTATAATCATTTAAAAATATCTTGGTATTTTCATGGATCTATTTGGAGAAGGTTGAGATCGTTTTTTAAAATATTTTTTGTTTAGGAAAGTATTGTAATAATATTTTTTTAAATATTTTTTATATCAACATATTAAAATGATTTAAAAACACTAAAAAATTTAAAATAAAAATAAAAATAAAAATAAAATTATTTGAAAAATGTTTTTGTGTCCAAACAGGCATTTATTGGGTAATTACTGACCTTAAAAGCAACAAAAGAATATATATTTAAATATGGTCCAGGGGCTTTTTTGATATTTAATTTCTTTTGCTAAAATGTAAGTTACCCCTGTGCTGTACCTTGCATCCATATTTGTTATTTTTTCAAAAATTGCAGAAATATTTTTGAATCACAGCTTTGTAGCCTCCTTTATTCCTCCATGTTTATCCATCCGGAGATTTCACCTAACAAACTTGCTGATATAAAACGGTGCAGTTTCAATAACTGCTTGTAATCTGCTCACACGAGCTCCATGTTTCCCAATTTCAAGACCCGCCATCTTCTTTTCTTGCAAATTTTACTCAACCAATACCATGTTTCGAGCATTCTTATCCTCGAACAAGAAAGTCATGCACCCTATATACACCATTAAAGTCACAATATAAATTAAGCAGTGAACCTCCATGCATGCTAAAAGCCATTCAAAGAACGAGAATAATCCAAAAAATGGCAATGCCTAACTGTCTTTGCTTAGCCTTCGTGATTCTAGTTTTAGGATGTGAGCTCAATTCTGCCAATAGGGTTCTCATTCACAAGGATCAAGGACCTTACAAGCCTGATAACCTGGGATTTGGAGAAACATGGTCGTGGGAAGGTGGTGGCAATTTTGGCGTTGGACAAGGTAGTGGCAACATTGGTTCTGATACTGGTCGAGGTAATGGTGCAGGAGGGGGAGGAGTTGTCAGTGGAGGTGGCAATGATGGTCGTATTAGTTGGCCTAGTTTCGGTGCAGGAGGTAGAATTGAAGGTGATTTTAGTTGGCCTAGTGTTGGTGGTAACAGCGGCAGCAATGGTCATACTGGTAGTTTGCCTGCAGTTGGTGGGTCTAGTGCTGGCACTGGAAGTGGCGGCAGCAACAGTAACGGTGTCGGTGCTGGAAGTGGAACTAGTGGTGGTGCTGGCGGATTGGTTCCTGACAGTGATGGTAGAACTAAGAACAGAGGTGGTGGAGGTGGAGGTGGTGGAGGCGGCAGCGGCAGCG
The DNA here is from genome assembly GCA_032356905.1 of Salix exigua. Classification (NCBI taxonomy): domain Eukaryota; kingdom Viridiplantae; phylum Streptophyta; class Magnoliopsida; order Malpighiales; family Salicaceae; genus Salix; species Salix exigua. The sequence continues at coordinate 11,315,514 of CM063598.1, forward strand.
GTACTTGGGGTATTGGTGGAGGACTTGGCGCAGACAACGGTGGTACAAGTGGTGGCATTGGTGGAGGAATTGGTTCTGCACCAAGTAATGGCAATTGGGGCAATGAAGGAGGTGGCGGGTCTGCTATCGGAGGTGGGAGTGACAGCAGTGGTGGTTGGCCTAGCATTGGCAATGGCGATGGAAGTGGCAGGAGTGATAACACCATCCCTAGTTTAGGGCCTTTTGGTGGAGGAATTGGTTCTGCACCAAGCAATAGTAACGGGGGCAATGAAGGAGGTGGCAGGTCTGCTATCGGAGGTGGAAGTGACAGCAGTGGTGGTCGGCCTAGCTTTGGCAATGGCGATGGAAATGGCAGGAGTGATAACACCATCCCTGGTTTAGTGCCTTCCGGCCAGGCTCTCCTCTGCACACCAATAAATTGCCAAAATAGTGGTTCTTGCGGAGGAATTGGTGTATACTTCGATTATAACTTCAACTGGCCGAATTTACACAGCTCGGCCTCGGCCACCAAATCAACTGAAAATCATGATAGCAAACATAGTACCGCCCAAGGCCTCACAAACTCCGATAACAAGAACACAATTCACCAGCAAGAGGGCATTCTGCCGGAGGATTAACTGGTTTCCTCGGCGTGTAAGCTGCTCATCTGATGGAATCAACAATTTCCGCATTAATAAGGCATTTATGTTTCAGTTGTAACAGAGCTAATTCAACAGATGATGTTGCAGTGTTTAAGAATTCCTTCAACTCATTTCTTGAATGAAAAACCACAGAATAACGAAACCTGTAGAGTTCATGCTTATGAAAAGATTTGTGTTCAACAAGTAAAATTCATCACTTGCAGGAAGACTGTCGCTTGAACAGTGAGATTTTTCAAAACTCGATGCGATTGCATATTCTGAGCTGATTTCAAAAGTTCTGGACCACAGTTTCTATCTGTGAGCTTGCAGCCATTAGATTAGCTCACCTTGGACCTGCTGGGTTTCCTTTACCATGAGAGATTTTACAAGGACATCAAGATCTTCAGTTAAAGTTTGAATCTTTATCTGTGAAATTGGGTGGAAATAGAAGGGGAGAAGGATCAATAACCGAAGTTAAAATAAAAAAGAACACGAACAAGAAGCACACATGAACGAGGACAGAACAATATCAGAAGCTGCTGTGCTCCTTATTCAGTCCCTAATCTTTTTACGTTGTTTTTTCCCTTGATTTTTTCTATAAAAGTATAAAAGTTTTAGTTTTTTTAATTGTATCTTTTAATTAAAATTAATGATGATTTCGTTAAAACTTGTTAAATAAATAAATTTATATCGATTTTAAATTCAAATATTTTATTGAAAACTCGTGTTTTATAAAAAAAACTAGATAAATTTATTATTTCCCTAAATTTATAGCATTATAAAAAATCTCATTTTTAATTTTTTTTTTGCATTAAAAAAATATGATTCTGACTACATTTATTTTGATTGTTTTTATTTGTTTTTTTGTGAAAGTTTTTTTTAAAATTTTATTCTTTAAGATAATTTTATGATTTTCATTATTTATACAATAATAATAATAATAATTTTAGTTATTATTATTTTCTTATAAATTTTTCCTTGCTCTTTGTTACAATTATTTTTAGTTTTTGGAATAATTTAATAATTTCACTGTTTAAATGATAATAATAATAATGATAATAAAAATAATAATTATAGTGTTTATGATATTAATAATTATGAATATAGGATTAATAGTAACAATAACTCATAGAATAATATTAAAAATATCATTAATAACAAATTTTATTATAATACAAATGATTATGATAATAATAATAATAATATTTATAATGATAATAATATAAAATCACCTCTTAATCATATGGAAAAAATACATTTTTATTTTTGAAAAATAAAACAATCAATTATATATTTTTCGTTGGAAGGTGACCGATCCACATTGTCCGAAAACCCTGCAATAAAATCCAAATGACCAAATTACCCCAAACTATATGGAGTAACCTCCTCTTTCCTCTACTTGCTGTCTTGCCTGGGTGCCTGCTAGTGAGAGAAAGAAACAGCATTCTACAGAGAGATGATGCTGCCAGAACAATGGGCTCAACCTTGTGGCAATCGATGCACACAAAAATATTCAGCTCTCACGCAGATTCCATGTAATCCCTTCACTCTCTCTACCCATTATCTCTTCTTTTCTTTCTAATTTGTTTTATCTTGCTAATTATCTGATATTAGGTCTCTTGTTCTTATAAAACTTTCAGCTAATGATGTTTAAGATTATAAGCTAGGCATTAGTAAGAAGAAACATGCATGAAAGGAAAGCTTTTGAACTCCTTTTCTCGGTACGGGGTATCCTCGAGCCACACAACCTAGACTAAGTGTCTGTCTTTAGAGCACATCCTCTATCAACTTAGGCCATTCAAAGGGATAAATTCCTCTGGGTGCTCCGAGGTTTGAACTTAGGAAGTCGATGGAGGGAGCAAACCTTCTCGACCACCAAGTCAACCCTTTGACTATGTTCTAATAACAATTAAAGGGGAGCTTATTTGTTGATAATTTTTGTGATTAAATTGGTATTTCTTGATTATTGGTGTTGAAGAAACACGCATTTGGTCCATTGAACAGAAAACCTCCTTTAGTAATCAGCTTATGCTTGTCTTATTGTTTGAATTACACCAAAGTCTATGAAAGTAAAGTAGTGCATGGTTTAAATTTTATGCCAACGGATATTTCTGAATTGATATTGTTATCTGTCTAATGTAAAAATATCGGTTTAATCAATGACATAGATTTTCTCAGGGAGAGTATTTTGCAAGAAGGGATGTAACGCTGATGGGGAGACGTGGGAAGATTGTGAGTTTTCATCTGCTCTGTTTAATTTTTTCTTAAAGATGTTTTAGGTGTAAATATGTGCTACTCTCATTTGGGATTTAATCGTTTATAGATATGTTGTTTAACGCTGCTGGACTTCATGTTTTCCTAGTTCCAATAAATCAAGATTCAACTTTGTAAATGATGGCTCAATAGATTGGACTAAGTATGGTGCCTTAATTAGAAAAAAATAGATGATGGAATTCATCATCATTGTATTTCAATTTACTGTATTGATGCACAAATAGGACCATGTGTGCATTATCTTCTCCTTAAGAAATATTTTTTTCGTAATAGTCTCTTTCTTGGTTCAGTTTAGCCAGCAGCATTCTTGCCAGCTCTGAATTTTTTTTTTGTTCTTTCCTCATACTAGATCGAAATGTTAGCTTCAGAAAATATAAGAGAAACACATAAAATTGCAGAACGTTGTTTTGTGAATAACTAAGTTTTTAACTGCTAATTTGTTGGACATTCAGGCTTGGAAGAGTGTGATGAAATATGTTACAAGGATCCTGTACTTAAGGACCAGCAGTGGAGTGCGTACATAGACAGATCTCCTGGAGCTGCCAGTTACTCTGCGGTATATTGTTTTTGCATGCTCTTCTTTTGATTTGTTTTCACACTTCCAATCACTTTCTTCTTTTGATCTGTTTTCACACTTTCAATCACTTCTTCACACGAGATTTTCAGACCGTTTTGATTTTTATGCGGTGTATACTATGGAAGACTTCACATCACATTAACCTGCCTGGTGGGACAAGCATTGAAATTCTTTAGTTCCCAATCTAAAGGGGGTGGTCCAGGCCTCCAACTCAGGGCTTTATTTGGATTTTGAAGTAAGGGAGCTTTATCTTCAACGGATCTGTTCCAAGACAAAAAATTGTTTGCAAATTCATCTAGCTTACTGCTTTGATTTGTCAGCCAGGAGAAAATGGTTTTTGCACTACATTGACTTTGTATATAGAGATCAATAGTTAATATTTGAATGTATTTTGCATTGTAGAAATTGAGGAGTCTACTGTTGTTGGTGATGGGCAAAGACTATTAGCAACTAGTAAAAATAGCTTCCTTTGGAATTAGTTTTGGCTCGCTTGTATTTCTGGTCAGCAATGAAAAACCATGTTTGAAGCCTGAATGATATACAGCCCGCCAATTCTTGGCTCTCTCAGCTACTGGACTTTAAGGAGGTTGATAAGCACCTAAACCATCACAGTCCACCCCACATCTTGCCTCTAATCTCTCAGCCACATAAAAATGGCTGCTGCATTGCAACGATATTTCTTACTAGATATTGCAATATCAACTCTCAGCTGCTTACTGGATCTTGGAGCATCGCCTCAGCCATTGCTATAGTAGATGGCTGCTTCTGCAGATGTCTCCACTATATGATTCATTTGATCATTGAAGTTTGAACAAAATCTGTATCAATATTAAAAATGATATAGTTTCATCTGATTAAGCATGGACTTGGAATTGAATAATATAATGTATATATAGTTTAGATTATGCCTGGTTGAATTTTGTGATGTGACTTGACATTCTTTTGGCATGGCTTGTAGTTTCCAGTGAAAGTGCATGACAGGGAAGGGAAGTATGTTGCTGTGCTTAAATAATTAATTTTAGCACTCGATTTTCATTGATATTTGCTGTGAACAGGAATGTTTCAAAGCGTGCAAAGCTGGCTGTGGTTACAAGGTGGGTTCATTTTGACTAGTCAAGTCTTTTGTTGCATTATTAAGTCATTTTTATATTTGGAATCATGTAAAATTTATGTATTTGAAGACACTCCCATGAGAGTGCAGCTCTTAGGCTATCAGAATAGATGGGACAATCCATTACACACGAACCGTGTGCACTGTGTTAAGCAGAAAGCTTGTTTGTTTCTGTATTATCGTGAGAGCTTCCGTCGAAACATCTGAGTGGTAGTTAAAAGATTTTCTTTTGCTTGATGGGAACAGTAAGAATTTCACATCATGTTAATAGTTCAGTGCGATTCATCAAACCCTTTTTTATTCTGTTAAAGGATGCTAAACCATGTTATTACAACCATGCCATGTTGTTTTACTCGTTACGTGTCTTAGTAAGTAGATTCCAGTTGAAAGCCCTTTTATTACACATTATGCCTCAAGCTTCACATTGTGGACCATAGGCTGGTATTTGGTGATTAGCTGGAGAGCACTACGACATTTTTGCTTATCTACATGTTTATAAACAATTCAAATGATCTTGCGCAAAATCTCTTTTTCTTTCTTTCCTTTTTCTTGATGCAGTGCTGCTACTGTGTGTTGCAGTATGAGATTCCCCCAGGGGAAGTTGATAAGGCTCGTCCAAACAGGCCGTGTGCTCCTCCCCCTTCCGAGAAGCCACCCACTGTTCCAAAACAACCCCCACAAGCTGTCAAGCGTGATGAATGCACCGAAGATGTACCATGCACTTCTGCATAGTGACCGAAAAGATGGGGGGATGGTGAAAAAATAGTGCCAGTTAACTTATTAACTAAATAGTCCTAGGGAAGATTCGTGTTCTTAATTAGTTCTGATTAGGATCTTGCCAGTTTCAGGGCCCTTTTTCTGTTCGCAGAAGCTTACAGTTTTGATTCCATACCCCCCCCTGTTTCGGTTCCTGAAGCCACTTAACATCTGGTTTTCCAGATTTTTGATAGGATAGCTTGGATAACTGAACCGTACAGTTAAATAACATTTCAATTTTGCTGATGACACATCCTGGCATTGATTTTGAGAAGAAAATGTACCATGGTTCTGTTTATTTTCGTCAAACAGGTGAGAAAATCTTAACGGGAATGGTCTCTTGCAGAAATCGCTTTGATTTACCCAACAAGAAAATGCAATGGAGCAGGAGACATGGTCCATCAAATAATTGTGTGATTTTTACCTTGCCTATGCCTCATTCATGACACCGCAAAGTTGTGGCCTGCCTGCCTGCCTTTCACTACATAATTAATATCATTTTAATATATTTTTAAAAATAATTTTAATCTTATTTTTATTTCTAAACGGGCACTTACTAGTCACTGAGATTATTTCTCCTCTTGAATCCAATTAAAGATGTATTAATTTTATTTTGTTTACGACAGGAAATCCTATATTCTGGGAACTATATTTTGTGGGTTCAGCGGAGTAAAATCTTAGTTGTTCTAGACTTTTATAGAGATGAAAACCCTGATTTGAACTCGAGATCTGTAGTGCAAATTATAAATCTTTTATCATCACGTCACAAGTAAAGAAAAGAGGATTCACCAAATTGCTTTTATTTATATATATTAATCCTGTTTTTTTTCTTATATCTAAGTACCACCAATATATTGCTCACTGTTTTTCCACTTGATGTTAATTTTCTTATATATTACCCTGAAAAAACCATGATAAGGATTGTTTTACTTTAATTCATGAAAAATATTGTGACAAATTACAAGCTAAAATTTATTAATTGTTGGTATTTCTTAGGAATATAATAAATATTAATATATTTGAAAGAGAATTTTCAACATTGAAGTTATTGATCTTGAAAAGTATGATAGAATCTATAAGTCATTATCTTCAAAGTGTGAAAATTAAAAGGAGCGTGTTTGTTGCTGCCCAGGATCCAACTGGGGACCTTTAGTGTGTAAGACTAACGTGATAACCACTACACCACAGCAACATCTCTTTTACATTATCTTTTATTATCAATAATGTACAGTAATTGACAAACTCTTCTGCGGTATCTAATAAAGGATTGTCAAACGCAACCAAAATGCGTGGCCATGAATTATTGTGAGTATCTGTTTATTATAGGATTTTTCTATGTATATATACGCGCGCGCATACTTCATGCGTTTGATAAGCTTATACAATTTCAAATTATAAATTGAAGTCTCTGTAATAATCTACTGATCAAAATCATGCATGTGTTGCCTAGTGTGTTCTTGGGATATCAAGATTTGAGTTGGTAGCAACAATGGATTTAGTCACTTTGGATGATCTGTAATATATTGTCAGGATCAGAAAGGTTCACTGGTACACCACCAGTAACCATCTGGTGTGCCTGTCACTGTATATGTATAGATAGATAGATAGATAAAAGCCCTGCAAACCTGACAAATTTACCAACAAATCCGCTCAAAATATGACAGGGAGGAAATTGAGGCTGCCATCAAAGAGATTTCTGATAACATTGCTGTATTTCTCAAGAGGACCCCTCCAGATATGTCCAAGGAAACTTAAAATTTCGCCCTGACTCTCACTCTAAGCTGATCAGCCTGGAAGCTTGAATGATGGCATCTCATAATCTTTTGGGTGCTAGTTGAAGGCATTTCAGAAACAACCTGGAAGTAGTTGTGCTATTGAATTTAAGTTGTTTTAATTTTCAAGTGCTGTTTAGGATTTCTTGAAATCTTAGCATGTCGTTTTGCATTATGAGTTTTTTATCCGTATTTTTGTTGATGACAAAAGGGGGAGAACGAGTTGGGTCGATATGTGTTAATGTATGACGGATAATGTTAATAGTTGGATGATTTTGCTTTGATTTATGCAAGATGATAGGTATGATAATAGTTTTTTGGTTTAAAATCCTGAGAATTAATCCTGTTTTTATCCCATAAAGCACACTCTTATAGCCTTGTTGGAGATTTTGAACAGGATTGTCATTTAAGGATAGAGAGATTTGTAAGAGGCAGAGCTGTTGGCCCTGCTGGTGTTCTTCGCAAACAAGCTAATGAATGACTTGTTTCTTGACTGCCATTTTGTTAAAACAGGTTGATTTGAAGGTGAGCAGAACTGTCACATTGATAGGGAAATTGGAGATTAAGAATTAGCAGTTCACATGGGCCAAACAGAATTCACAGAATAAATCCTTTCACTTTGTGTTATTGAGAATCTCATAATGTTAATGATGTATCATTACAAAGAAGGCTTGATGAACTTCAGGTTCAGAATTTGAAACTCCTTTGCAGGTTCGGGTGGCATAATTGATAGCTTGTTCAAGATATGTTCTTGATTATGATTGAGGTTAATGGCTTGTCAAGATATTATGATTATATGCACTTAGGTAAGGGGAGTCTAATTGTTTTCAATATACATGCATGTTTGTGTTGCTTTGAGGTTAATGGCCTGTCAACATCAAAAAGGATGAAAATTCTCCTCAAAAAGTTTATTTATTGGCTTGCTGTACTAAACAGGCTCACTACAGAGGTCAGACAAGTTCATCTGGTAAGAAATCTCGATCCTGCTTGCATGTTTTGTGATGCCCATCCAAAAGATGTTGGCCACTCATTCTTCACCTGCCGATCTACCAAATTTATATGGAATGCCTTCAGCAGGAATGAGGCACTTACAGAAAGGTTGGTGATTGGGTGTTGAGTTTGAATGGGAAAAGGAGAAAGCTGTGCCTTCTACCTGTACGACTCACTTCTCAGGATTTCTTCTTTTCCATATGTTTAAATTGTTTGGAAGGAAAGGAATAGCAGGATCCATGGTGTTGATCACCCTACTTTGAATTTTTTATTCAACAAGATTGTCAATGTGGAGGAATTCAGATTAAAGAATCGAGAACTCTACAGGAAGCTAGGCAGAGTTCTCACTGTTCTTTCTTGTTAAGTTCCTGAAAATCAGTCAAATATTTTGGTAGCTGTTGTTTATTTCTTTTTCGTTAAGTTCCCGTGTTCCAAAAAGTTCTTAAGTACATTTGACGAGGTATGGTTGAAACTATATTTTGACTCGGCTATAATTTTGAAAGTGCTTCTATTGTCTCACTATCTCTTAAAAGCTCAGTTACCTTTTCTTAAACCTGCTTTTCAAACCGAAATCACAACGCCAAATACACTAATAATCTTGTATCAGCAACATTTCCTGATTCACAGTTGATTTTGCTAATGAAATTGCCTTTATTTATCCGAACAAAATGTCAGCCATCTCTATTTTGATGATCCAAAACCATTAACGTCATTGAATTTAATCCTGTTCTTTTCACTGCAAAGTGAATTAATTATATGTTTCTTTCTTTATAATAAATACAGCAGGTAATGTTATGATAAGAAAGAAGAAGGATGATATTCTGGTTGTTTGGTAAAATCAGGCCAGTTACGGACTTTGTCCAATTGCTATACATAACGACAAACATAATAAGAACTCCAGCCACTATTTGCCAACTTGGAAAGTGAGTCCAGCCAAGTACTATAAAACACAGAGTTTCCAAGAAATTTCCCAGCCTCATCAAGATTCAATTATGGCTCTTTTCTTCAAGCACCTTGATCATATCACATTACAGGACATGAACAAGAAAAAGAAGAGAGAAAATCCAAGTTTGAAACTTTGTGTGTTGCTTTTACTTACCACTTAATAAAAAGAAGACCCAATTCTCCATTTGGTCAGTGAATTTATTTCCTAAGAAAATCATGAAAGCTTGAAACATTTTACGCAGGCTCTACTTTTGCAGGAAAATTTTTCAGTCCTTATTCTTGATTGCTAAAATTTTAAGTGGAATTTGTTCTTTGAATTTTTGCAATTCTTAGAGTATCAGCTCTAGATTATTACAGCAATGGCAAGGGTTGCAAGGACTTGTCTGCGGTCAATATTGAAAATTGTGAATTCGACTTTGGGACTTGTTGGCCTAGCAATGATTCTCTATGGTTTATGGATGCTCAGAGTATGGAAGAGAGACATGGAAAGTCCATCTTTTGATGATTTTGATTATACTGCCCTATGGTAAAGGTTCTCTCTTTAGAATGTTCTTTGCTCTTGTTTTTCTGTCTGATTTCTCATCATTTGAAAATTTTCGCTGTCACCTGCTTGCCAGTAGAGTGGAGCTCTCTGGCAATTTCTTAGCAGAGTAATTGATTATGAATCTAGGAATTGTTACTGCTCACTACTGCTAGCACAAGTAAATTTATGATTGTTAAACAGTTTTGCTTTTTTGTGCACTTATTGAAGACCTTTTTTATATAATTATTTAAATTTCTGGAATTAGCTAACAATTCTTCTTGAATTGCAGGTTCATATATACTTTCCTCAGTATTGGTGCTACCTTGTGCCTAATTACATGCCTGGGCCATATTTCTGCAGATAGCTCAAATGGTTTTTGCCTTTCTTGTGTATCCTTTTTGTAGTCTGGTGAATCCAAATACTTCATTTCATGATAACCAGAGATTTTGAAACCAAATATGTTGTAGGTCTTAACAGAACTTAGTACATGGTGATTATCTTCTTACTTCTCTTATTGGAAACATTAGTTGCAGCAGATATACTCTTAAATTCTGACTGGGAGAAGGTGCACTGCTGGTTGAACTTCCTCCTACTTCCTATCTTCCACTATCAACTTGCTAAGTATTTTTCAGCTTATACTTGGCGTTGTTCTATTAGGATTTACCCGAGGATCCGACAGGGCGGCTCCATGATTTCAGAGAATTTGTGGAATCTAATTTTGACTTCTTCAAATGGATAGCCATGCTCATCATCTTAGTCCAGGTACTTTCCTGTGTTTGATTTTCTATATTTCAACAGATCCCTTCAAAAGTTTTTTCAAGCTGCGGCAAGAAAACTAGTTGCTGTTGAAATTAAATTCTTTTGATCACCTAACTAACCACTTGTTGATGACGGGAAAAAAAAAAACATTAATGAAAATTTCGTCTAAGCACATCATCTTCTTAAATAGATATGTTAGGCTTTCAGCAGCCAGCATCCCCGCTATTTACATATTCTAGAGGTCTTGTCAGCAGGGATTTTCTATATTATTGGCAATGATTTTAAGAGCTCTTGGACCCAACAATGGATCCAAATATGACATCGACGAGGAATACACTTCGGCCAGGCTTCCACTCATCAATCCCCATTTACAAACACCTCAGTACGTTGTTGGTGAACCACGGTTTTCAACCAAGAATGATGCATGGAATGTGAGGATTCTTTTCCAGTTAGAGTTCTTCTACTGATATCTTGCCATGCAACAGACATATAATATATTCTCCCCTTTATTTCTCATCCTTCTCAGATCAACAAGTGAAGAGAAGAACACCATATCGCAATCTGCAGTTTGATACAAAGAGGCATGAGAGAAGGAATCACTATTGAGACAACATTTTGGTTTGGTGGAGGAGCTTGGGATCAAGAGGGGATTGATGGAAGCTACAGGCATTTTCTAATTACTAAGAATTATGAGCACACCTCAGAAGCTTTTGATTAAAATACATTGCTTGTGGTGTGCATCATCAGCACTTGAAATTGTTTGCAATGCTATGTTGGAATATTTCTACATCTCTTTTAGTTTAAATCCCGAAAATTTAGTCAATAATGGAACCTAAAATAGTAAATTGTCTTAAATATACACATGGGAAGAAGACTTGCATACATCCTTAAGTTTGTGATATTGAGTATCATATGACTAGTGTGGAGTGGAATGAAAACTAGTATTTTAGGCAGGGTTGTCAGTTTTGTTTTATTTTGGTCGAAATGGTCAAAATATTTCGTACTAGTTATAGAAACAAAATAAAATGACATTGTTTACCTCGATTTAAATTCTGACCTATTTTGGATTTTCTAGCCAAATACCAGCCAAAACGCTTCAGCTTTGTTATGCCCGTTCCGTTTCGGCCAAATAATGTATTCTTATGAATAATTTTACAATATCAATTATATCTCTTAATCTGGCTTTTAGATTGAAATGCAATTATACGAGGAGTCTCTTGATATATTTATATATATTACGTTAAAATTTCAAAACAATCAAAGAATATAATAACCTTGCAAGACTGATGATGATATTCTCGTAATATTATACATGTTCATAATTTTGTTTAGACAAATCATTTTATTGTGTCTTTTTTAGATTAAATTGCACAATTCTAAATAATTTTATTTTTGGATTTGAACTAAAAAAATGAATTAATATATTTAATCATATATATACACACATAAACAGTATAATCTCGAAACGGCACGCCAAAACACTTGGATACCGAAACATTTCATTCCAAATGAAAAAACAAAATATCAACCGAAACGGTATTGATAACCTTGATTTTAAGTGGGTATAGATTGGACATAACTCAATGAATCAAGAACATCCTTATCCTTCTTTAATGAATAAAAGGTAAGAATTCAATGAGCTCAAAAATTACTCAAATGATATGTTAGATGTTCAAGTGTAGAATCAGAGTGCTCAAAAGGTAGCTCAAGATCATGACATTTTGAATGTCAGGCATAGGAGGCAAGGAGTTGAACTCAAAATAACAATTATCTTGGAACTCTCTTAACATCACACTTATCTCTTCTAGCAATTCTACTCTATAAGCCCTAAATGATCAGTTAATTAATTGTAAGAATAATTCAAAGCCTATTTTCTATATCAAAACTCACGCGGGACAAGAAAGATAAAAGTAAACAGTTGGAAAAGGCTAGAAAGAAAAATAAGAGTTGGAAAAGTCTAATACTTTCAAACTTTATTCCCTTCAACCAAAATTAATTGTATTGTAAAGAAAATTACATGTAAATAAATAAACAATAATCAGAATTAAATTTGAGCTTAAAACTCATTAATTAATAAAAAAACATTAATTAAAACACAATAATAAAATTACATAACTTAGGCTTGGATGTGGCTAATCACCCAACTAGGCTATCCTCCATTATTGATGATCATGGGCGTGCATAACTTATGTCTCATGTCCGGTGTCTCCACAAGAGGCCTACCAAAAATAGTTCATGATCTCAAACTTCACGGCAATTTTGAATAATCTAGCCTAGTAGATTTTGCGAGTTCCTTTTTTTTCTCAACAGAAGATTGTGCACTAGAGAATATGGGAGCACCTATTCAGATTTCTTTGCAGTAGCCGGCACCTTTCTCTTCATCCGGCTGAAGGGTCCGACCGTCCTGTCCATAATATACATGTAAATGACCTGGCTCCAAGATTCGTATGACTCTAAGCCCTCATAATATTCAGGTGCAATATCCTTCACCTTCTGAAGCTTGATCCCAGGAATCCTCGGAAAATCATGATGCTCATTATGGTACCCAACATGCCAAGTAAGATAATTAAGGGGGCCATAGTAAGAATATGTCTCTTGCTCTGGCTTGAAGACATAATGTTCTGAGATGAAATGACCAGCCATTGGGTGCATACCACCTCCTACGAAGGTTGAAAGGATCAAATAAGCAAAAGATCTCCAGCCCCAAAAGTAAACCATGGCAGCATCTAGGGCTATCTGGATAAAAAAATTAATGAATTCCCAGTAACCAGGGGGCTTTGGTTTGATAAATAGAGGTCGCAGAGCATAGAAGAAGAGTTGCAGCATGACCCATATTGATTTTGTGACAACATTTTTCACAAGAAGGGTTTCAGCATGGCTTGGGATGTCCATATCTATGCCATCTACTCCTTGAAAGCGGTGGTGCTCAAGGTGATACTTTTGGAATGTTACTGACATGGGTACACCAACAGGAAGATTAGCAAAAATACCAAGCCACTTGTTGTAGACTGGAGTTGAGAAGGCGAGATTGTGGGAGAGCTCATGGATGGCTAAGAAAAGGTTGTGGTTGAGGAAAGACCCAAAGAAGTAGGCTATTGCCAGCATCTTCAGCCACCCAGCATCGTGAAGTAAAGTAGCAGTCCAAAGCTGGAGTGAAACCACCATAGTAATCTGCAACACCGTAATGTTAAGATCATGAACCATATAAAATGCATACAGTAACCAATGCAATTTTCATTTACGAGTGTTTCCTCAAAATAAACACTTGCATGATTTTGTAAGCACTTGTTTGTTCCCTGGTAGAAAGGGAGGGGGGAAAAGTGCCTTGAGGGCGACGTCTACTTTGAGATCTCATTAAACCATATAAAACCTTGCATGATTTTGATCGAAGAAATGCCTTGTTTGATTCACTCAGAACCCCAAAATAAGTCAAGCCAAAGAAGATGAAAAGCCAATCCAGAAATATTGGAGAAACCAGAGGACAAGGCAATTAAAAATCAGAGCTAGTTCTTTGATGTAAAACCGAAAGGCAACCAGATGCATTCCTAGTTCAGCAAACAATGCTGAGATGGTTCGATCAGAAATTATCCAGCAATTCCACCCATTTGAATTGGATGCACAAAAAGCAATAAATGAATCAAAAACTGACATTCTCATGCTCTCAGAAAATAAAAGGAACGCAGGTCAAACTAACTCGAAGCATCATGGAAAGAGGTTGCAAGACAAAGCTCTGCTATTGCAAAATATGAAAAAACATATTTTCATGTAAATAACATGAAATTCATAACAGCAATTGCTCTGGGGAGTTATCAGCAAACAGAAGCATTAACACAATAAGGCCACACATGTCTGGCTTCATGTTTCAAAAGAAAATAACCAGGTAATTTGAGAGGCTATCCTATAATTTGTTATGAATTTACATCATCAGGAAATGCGAAATTCTGAATCCAAAAATTTCTAACAGCAGAAATATTTTAGCACATACATAAATAATGCAAGAGCTCGTTGGGGAACTTGCAAAACATCAAGCTACAAAAAAAATTCGAGCAAAAAAAAAATGAAACATCAAACACCCTGATTCAATTCTCTCCAAGAAGAAAGATCCCAAGAATAACAAACAAAATTAACAGCTTTACACCCATAAACATCAAAGCAGAACACATAGACAAACAAAAAACAATAACTTTCAAAATTAACCCCGCAAATCCACCAACATTAACTTAGATCTAAACGCATCTAATGAAACCAAAAAGAAAAACCGCAATGCATGTAAATAATGAGAAGGAAACCTTGAAAAAAGCCCAAGGATCAGGTCCAAAGAGCTCTTTAATTTGAGGGTATTGAGAGAGGATCTGTCTTCTCCTAGAAGCATGAGGTTCATCTGTATAAGACCAAAAGAAGTCATTTGCCATGACTCCCTCTTCCTTCTGCTCCATCTCCTCTCTCACCCCCATCTCTCTCTCTCAAGTCTGGAACTTTCTTTCTTTCTTGATGTTTTTTTTTCTACGTTTTAGCGGTGAATTTTTTGCTTCTTTTTAACTTGGTGGAAAGGATAGGAGAGATTCAAATGCATGTCAGCATGATTGACGGTGATGATGATGTATGTATGTGAGTCTCCTCTCTCTCTCTCTCCCCCCTACGTTGGTGTCTGTATCTGAAATTGCGGGTTTTTTTGTTTTTACAGGTGGAAGGGAGGGAGTTTTTGCAATTTGCTGTACGGTAGGAGTGTTGGCTGTGTTATTAACGAAGTTTAATCAATATCTCATCTAAAAGCTCAAATTCATTGATGAAGTTATATAATATAATTATATTATATTCTAACATACCCTTTAAGTGAAAGCTTTTTGGGCTTGAAACTTGTACATGTCCACATTGTTTTGTGCTTATTTTTTTATCAAATAGAATAGGGTGATGAGATTCGAACTCGTAACCGCTGAGTCAACAAGATTTTGATACCATGTTAAAGAACCATCTCACCTAAAAGCTTAAGCTTGTAAGTGAGGCTCCATAATATGATTTATATTATTCTTTAACACACCCCCTCAAGTGAAAGCCCTTTGAGCTTGAAACTTGTACAGACCCACATCACTTTGTGCTTAATTTTTATCAAATAAAATGGGAGTAGTGAGATTTGAATTCGTGACTGCTGGGTCAATAAGGTTCTAATATCATGTTAAGGAACCATCTCACCTAAAATTTAAGCTTATAAATGAGACCTTATAATATAATTATATTATACTCTAACATGCACATAGGTATTCGCCAATAGTATGTAAGTGAGGAGTGTCGACTACTTTATTAGCCAATAGCATGTAAGTGAAGAGTGTCGACTACTTTATTAGCCAATAGCATGTTCGGTTTTGGAATTGACTCCTGTTCTTGCCCTTTTTTCCTACCCTGCAGGCTTGAGGATGAGTTGCCTGCTTCCTTTTCATGGGCTTTTCACTTGTCCTTATCATGAGCATTGATGGGTGTTTTTTCAAAATTATTACACTATTTATATATGTGCATCCTATTAAAAGCCTCCTAAACAAATTGTTATGTATTAAAAAAATAGTGTTTAGTCAAGTTTAAATTTATAAGTTTTCATTTGTTGGGGTTAACGTGATGGTAAAGAACTTGTGATTTGTACAACAAGTTTCGAGTTCAAGTCAATACATATGTTCCTTGTAAAAATCTAGGATAGCAGAGATTTTATTTGCTCACATGGTTCCACATAGTATGTTTTTCGGAGAGTATAGTTTCATTGAATCTAAAAAAATATATTAATGTATAAAATATATGAATTACATGTTTTTAAAGCTTTATTATTCATTACTTAGCACAACATAAATGCTTACAATAATTTTTCAAGTTTTTAACACCATGTATTTTTAAATAAAAATTTTAGATTTGAGAGAGAAAAACAAAGCTTGAAATGAGAATAAATAAACTAAAAATGAGGTGAGTAAGAGTGTGTAACAAAAAAAACTTGTGTAAAATCTTTTCTACACCCCCTTTTATAATATATTTTGATAGCTAAAATGTTAAAGATAATTCTCCTGACAACCATTATTAATTCTCATAATTATCAACTTTGATTAATCACTATAAATCTAGAGCAAAACTTGAAAATTTTGGTCATAAATTTAAAATCTTTGAGTTGAAAACTTGTCTAGGTTTATTAAAAATGCTTCTACAAAAGATTGTTAGGGTTCTAAAATTCATAGGTCTGACTAGATATAACATGGGCGGCACAAAAATAATTTTTAATTGAAAATGATAAAATCATAAAAAAAAAATATGTTTTGATATCATAAAATCAATTTATCCAAGAAAATATGAATTTGACATTCGTCCTATATGTTTATAATGCTCATTTGGCCTTAAAAAACAATAAGATAAATAGAATAAATTAGAATAAACATATTGTTTGTTAATATTATAGGTCTAAATCCTGAATTTTTAAAAATCTCAAAAACTGGCATGCTCGTATAAGCAAATATCATCACAATACCAAAAGATATCTTTAGCTTTAAGAAACAACCTAGCAAGTTTACAGTGAATCAGAAGGAGAATTTTCGCTCTCCAAGACTCGGATAGAGTGAGGCAGAGAGAATTTGCGAGCTTTTATAAGCAAGCTTCAAGCTATACAAGGATGTACAAATGTGCTAAATACAATTTTATGAAACCCCATCTTTAACTAAATCAACTTCACCTGCCAACCCACAATAACTCGGGTTGGATTTTCTTCTGACAGGAAGTGGGAAGACACTGCTGAAATTCTAAGCGCCATAAATTTTGCTAAATGAATTCCAGTGATTATGTTATATAAAGAAAAGGAAGTTTATGCTCATCCAAAGACCATATGAGTTGGCTATTCCTGGCTGTACTCATCACTTATCTGATATGTGAATCATACAGGTCGAAAAGGTTGTCGGGAAGAATCAGCGGCAGCTTATCTATATACACGAAAAGCCTTCTAAGATTCTCTCTTGTCACGGTGGCCATGTCCACAATGTCCCGGCTGCCAGTAAACACCCAGAGATCTCCCGAGTTTACTCGCTTGAGACTGTCACGACAGAAAGGGCATGACTGGGATCTTGATCGCCTGCAATTCATTGCAGCATATCAGTATTTTCAGGTAAATGTAAACATTAAGAAACTAAGTAACAACCAAATACAGCATAGAACAGAGAAAGAGCTAGGCACTTGCATCTGACAACAACATCCAGAAAACATAATCAATAAGAACAATATTCAACTGATGAGTATTCAAAGTGGACCATCTAAAAGCCGTACACAAAAACCTTTTGTATTCTCAGCCTGCAGCAGGCCCAACAACTACGCTTTCTATCTTCATGATGAGCTTTGCAAGTATCATGGCGAGGGAAGAAACGAAATTCTAGTTTGCTGATGTATTTCACATTTAAATGTAGAGATTGAAACCTATATTAGCTATCAGGGGAAGACAGCCTAATAGAAGCATATACCATGTGGTTGACACAAGAACTTGGCCAGCCTCAGAAAGGAGCAGGCTAACTCCAAAAATTCAAGAGGAAGAGAGAGACGGGGGTACCATTCCCGGTAACATTTCAAGCACATGGCATGGTTGCAGTTGGGCAGTACTATCTTGCTATTCATCTCCATGCATATTTCACACTCTTCTTCTCTTTCAATGTCAATGTCAGTTGGCTGCCTGTGTTCCTCGTCATCTCTTCTTCGGTACCTTTCCATGCATACTGCCTTCTGTTTCTTATCTTCTGTATCATTGACCCCTCTTTGAAGTTGCAATAAAGATGGATAAATCACAGCTGGTCATAGCAATGCAGATTGCGATAACATGGAGGAACTAACTTAAGTGATTAAAAAATATATTGTACGTGAAAATATTTGGAAGATGGATATTTACCATAGAACTCCTTGATGCTTGCTTTTCTTTCATGAGTGAACATGGTCGTTGTGCCGTCCACATAAACCTGAGGTATGGGGAAACAACCAAGTTCAGGCTTTTCTATGATTCAGTTAATTAATACTGGGTGGGGGGGTGGGGGGGGGTTCCACTAACTAATCTAAATGAACAAAGTTCAACCTTATAAATCAGGATCCTTAGAAGTCCAAGTGCACCTGCAAGATGGCAGTCTGTCCACTGAAAAAGAAAAAGAAACAGGCTTGCTGCTGGAGCATATGACATTCTCATCTGAAGACAGGCTCCGTCAGAATCCCTTGAAAAATCTGAAGCCCTGCTCCAAAGATTGAAAGATAAAAATTTAAACAGGCATATAAATTTAGCAATAGACTCAAGTCAGCAAGCTCATAATTCTCATCAGTAAGATACCGAAACTGGTAAAAATGTATGAGACTCAAAAAAGATTAAAAAATAAAAAAGTCAAAGCATGCTTAAGCATAACCCCTACCCAACCAGTTTGGCATATGGGTCCACATTAATCAAGAATTTGCAAGACTTAACTTCAAAGTTTTAAACCATTTTAAATATGTTGTGAACAAAAAAAAAACGAATGCTCTGTGCAAAACAATCCGTGCTGAAAATCCCTTGGATCTGGTAAAGTCAGCTTACAAAAAAATTAAAAGAACGGGATGGTTTGTCCTTTACACAACTTAACTCACACTCCATATGACAACACCTCTATGATCCAGGTATCATAAATAAGCATATCTACATATGTGACCGCATTGAAAAATGATAGGTAGGAAGAGGGGTCCAGCAATAAATAACCCAACCACAACGATCATATCATTATAAACAACACAGATACATTGATGACTCTGTTGAGGATGTGGATCCCTTATTATCATGTGAAGCCAAGTAACTAAGCTTATCAAGATAATGAAACTAGCCCCCTCTATCCTCCAACACAAACAAAATGCCTTCTAATTGCTAAAGCAAATGCAAAAGCCACATAGATATTTTTAACTGGGGCATCTTTGAAATGACATTTCAAGTTAAAGGCTAACACAGAAAAGTTGCCAACTTTAACCACGAGAATCATTGCAACAATTTCATATATCACCAACTAATAATCTAGGAATTAAAACAAGCGTGCTTGATGCTTGCCTTTGTCATGAAATTCAACCACGCCAAACACAAAGTGAACCGTCTAAGCTCTAAAGCTAACCACAAGAATCACTTTTCAATAGCCGTAGAAAAATTCTGGAAAAGAAGAAGAAGCTGTGGTAGTGGTAGTTAAATTCAACAACAACAAAAAAAACCAAAAGCAGTTGAATTTAAGACCACAAGAAAATATTTTAAGAACAGAAAAACAAAACTTCATCAATCTAACTAGCAAAATATAAAAAAAATGCAAAAAGTCAAATACTTCTATCATTCCATTCAAGCACCAACCAACAGAGAAAAAGAAAATTCCGAGAGAAAACAAATCACGCACAAAATGTAATATGAAAACCCAGGAAAAAAAAAAAGGAGCAACTAACAGAGTATTAGCATGTTGAAGATCAGCTTCAAGAACTTTGAGAGAGTCCTTGAAAGACTTTGTCATAGACCCTATATACATATCTCTCATTAAAATACTTCAGACAATCGGATTCTCTCTTTCGGCAAAAACCCTGAAATTTTTTTCCTCTTTTGTCTCCACCAAAAACCTCCTTTTCTAGTTTTGGTGGTGAAGGGTGGGGGTGGTTCTTCTCAGAGCTTCTTCTACTCTGTTCTTGAAAGGGAAGCCATAGATAGAGAGCAGACACGTGGATTAAAGAGAGGGACGTCGTGTAGCTTTGAAGGTTTGAATTTTAAAAAGAAAAAGAAAAGGAAATTTACTAATTTCGAAGATGATTCAAATAGTATTTAATTAAACCAGCAAGGATAGAAGCGTCCATTTCAAAAGGGAGAGTAGTGTATCTGTTTTTCAAAATAATTTTTTTGTTTGAAATAATAATATATTTTTATTCAACAAATAAAAAAAAATAGAAATTTAAAATAAAATAATTTAAAATAAAAAATAAATCTTTCAATCTTTTTTAAAATACTTTTAAAATATAAAAATATACAAATTATTAATTCCTGAAATTTGAATTTTAAAGACAGTTTTAGAGAAATTTGTTTTTAGTGTATCATGGGTAGGTCATTAAGATCGTTTGAACATGATATCTAATTTGAATAACTACTAAAAATCTCATATAATTTGGTTTATATTACAAGTATTCATTATAGTTTTTTAAAAACAATTTAAATCTTTAATTTTATACTGACATTAATATTTAATATATTTCTTGAAAAAATCAATAAAAAATTTGTTATTACTTATAAAATTTTTGTCATTTTTTATTTAATGATTAAAAAACTTTTATATCAAATATTTTAATTTTATCATGATAAAATTTGATTTTTATATATGAGTTCCACATTAGTATTAGATCTCAATTCAATAGGATGGAGTAGAAAAACAAAATCTACAATTTTACATAATAAAATGAAAAAACATATCTTGTATATGAGAGAACGCGGTTCCATTTTATCATTGACGGGTATTTTTTATTTTTCTTTTTTCTCTCTTGAAAATTATAATTTGACCCTTTTTGTTATTGATATTTCAGCTTTAATCTTTATTCTGTTGATTTTGATTTTGATTTTTTGTTCTTGGTATTTTTATACAAGTTTTATTTGCTTTTAATTTCATCTTCTTTTGATCATTTTTGTGGTCTTTTCATGTAATTTTTGTTTTCAATTTTACCTTTCAATAAAAAATAAAAATTATTCTGTATTTTAATTTTGATTTCATTCTTTTGAATGTTATTTTTTTTATTTTGAATATTTGTTCAAGTTAATCCTTCAACATTTAATTGGTTGGGAATTGATCTTTATAGTTTTTTCATATAGGATGCTTTCAGTGTGATGCTTTCAGTCATGAATTTAAAAAGTTAACGCGAGTTGATATTATATTTTTTTATTATTTTGTTTTTAGCTTTGTAATTCTGTATGTTTTTATTCTACTAGGTTGTCACTATCTCATAACCTAGATCATGGTTGTAGATTAACGTGGGTTGACTCGCCTGTTGTTCTCCAAGTTACAAGTTTGTCATACCAATTCATATATATATTTCAAGCTATCATTTTTATTAACCATTTTTTATTACAAGTGCACCAACCATTTTTTATTTTAATTATATTTTATATTTATTAAAAAATCAAATTAGTTCCAATCGACTTGATATTATAAAAACAAATCAAGTTGAAAAGATAAAAATTTAAAAAATTGCTTTCAAGGACATTTGGATTATTTTATTATGCTTAATAGAATAAAAACACAAAAAACTCACACGTGTAAATTTTAGATTTTTGGCTTGTTTGGGAGTGCGGTTGCGGTAACTTTTTAAAATATTTTTCATGCTGAAATACATAAAATGATATTTTTTTTTATTTTTAAAAATCTTTTTTGACATCGGTACATCAAAATGATCTAAAAATACTAAAACATATTTATTTAAAATAAAAATAGAATTTTTTTCAAATTTAGACCGCCGGTTAGCCAAACAGACACTTCTTATTTATAAAGGTAAATTAGTAATTCCAAAGTACTTTTAAAAATTAAAAATTCCTTCCCATTGATATTTTTTTTTCGAAAAGTGAAAAATTATAATTAGATTATTGTAGTGAATAGTTAAATGTGTGGGGGTGTACAATGAATATCCCTAAAGTTTTATATTATTTAAATTTAATTTAATATGATAATGCAGGATTATTATTTTTAAAACTGGAGGGAGGTGGTTGCAAGGAGAAGTCAAGAAGGAAGCCTGGCGATGCACAGGGTTTAGCCAGTCAAGATCTGGGCCTAACTGGGACCAGTAGAATAGAAGCTTCCATCCACTTGAGGTATTGGCCCATTATTTTGGGCCTGATTATGCAAAGGTTTCAATGCATCGGGCCCACTGAAAGCGTATACCTAAGCTACTACGGAAATTGTTTCAGTAAGATGGACTCGGGACCGTGTGATGATCAACGACGTGTCGTCTTCTTTGTTTCCCTCTCAGGTCCCTCGCTCCACTTCTCTTCTGTTTAAATGTGCCTTACAAACTAACTAACTGAAAATTCCTCCTGGGTTGCAAGTGTAACAACAAACAGAAAATTCCCACTTCAATTAACAAAATTCCCAAATGAAAACCCTAATTATTATAAACCCAATTAACTGCACAGCCCCACAATCCCCTCCTTCAATTTATCTCTTTCATTTTCAATCACTTTCTCGAGAAAATAAAAAATCCCTCCTTCACATTTCCCATTCAAAAAACCCTCTCTTTACTTACAAACCCCGACTGTTCTCTCCAATCAAAGCATCTGCTTCAGACACTTATAATGGCTGGCACGACTTGGGACTCATTGGCGGTGACTCGGTCAACTCGGGCGAGTCAACCCAGTTGAGGGATTTTCTAGTTTCTATAGGAATTGATGATAAGAAACATGTCTTTATGTTTGTATTGGGTATTTTTTGTGCTCTTGCAATTTCTAGGGTCAGGGTTTCTTCAATTATAGTGTTGCCAGCTTCTGTTTTGGTTTTTGCTGTTGGGTTTTCATTTGGGTTTGTACGTGGGGGCAGCTTTAACGAGTTTAATGTGAATGCAATAAAGAGAAAAGCTAAAGAGGAGTTTTTTAGGGTTTATAGTGAGAGGTTAAGGAGTTTAGTGGGGTTTTTTGATGGTTTTGATGTTGAAGCTAGTGACTTGAAGAATGATATACAGAGAGCTATTGATTCTAAGGAAATTAAATTGGGTGATTTGGAGAATTATGTTAATGTGATTCATTCGATAAAGGTTTCGGCTTTGAACGCCAGGAACGTTGTTGTGGCAAATATCGTTGGTGCAGGAAATGGTAATGGTGTGTTAGTTGAGAATCAGAAATCATCTTCAAGTTCGAAAGGTGAGGAGATAGGTGAAGTGGGATTTGAGTTCTTAAAATTTGTTGGGGGTTTGTTTGGAGAGAAAGCGGTCAGTTCGAGGACTAGTAAAGTGAAGGAGAAAGAGATTGCTAAGCAGGGGACTGTGAAGGGTGCAATAAACTTTCGAGCTCAAGGAAATAACTTGACGCCAGTTATTGAAGAAGAGGTTCTTAATGCTGCTGATAATGAGAAAGCGAATAGGGATTTCCTGTTTTCTCAAGGTTCAATGAATAAGTCTTCTTTGAATTTGGATAGTCAAAGAAGGATTAGAATTGTTTCAGAAAATGGAAAGGTGAATTTGGGTGATGCAGGTGGGGATGGAAAAAGACTTGTTAATAATGAAGAGTATCTTTACCAAAATAACAGATTGCAGTTCATGGATAAACATGATGTTTATTGGAAGATGGATCAAAATAATGAAGCTGAAACATGGAAATCCCAGGATAATCCATTTGATTCTGTTGATTTTGGTGTCAGTTTGGAACAAATGGAAACAGAAACTTCCTTTGTACAAAAGCAGATGTACAAGAAATCCTCCGGAGCATACAGATCCTCACACACCTGGAAGATGAGTGGAGATGAGAGGTACAGGTCTCAACTCAAGGAAGGGCGGGTTAATGATGCTTTGCATTTAGGTGATCACCAGTCAGTACCTGAGAGTGAAGTTGTTTCGTCTTCTTCTTCAGTGGTTACAGATGATGTGGTGTTTGATAGGCACCTTACAGAAGCTAACAACCTTCTGAAACAAGCCAAGGAGTTTCTAAGGGGAAGGAGTGATGGAGAGCATGTAGAAATTATATTGCACAAGTCTGCAAAGTTACTTTCCAAAGCCATAGCCATGAAGCCCATGAGTCTGTTGGCTGTCGGCCAATTGGGCAATACCTATCTCCTTCATGGAGAACTAAAATTAAAGATTAGTCGCGAGCTGAGAACTCGCCTCTCAAGAAGGGATCCGTTTTATGTAAATGATCACGGTGGAATACTCAAAGGTCTAGATGATCAGGTAATAAAGAAAGATAAGATAGCATCTGTACTTGTAAATGTGTGTGAAGAGTGTGAAGAACTCCTGGTTGAAGCGGGCAGAAAATATAGGCTGGCATTATCGATTGATGGGAATGATGTGAGAGCCTTGTACAACTGGGGCCTTGCCCTCTCCTTTCGTGCACAGTTGATTGCAGATATTGGACCAGTAAGTGTTCAGTGGCACCTTGACATTGTTATGATTTTATTGTTGATTCTGTATGTACTGCCAAGGCTGTTTGGTTTGGCCCTTCTTGTGCAAGTGTCCATGTAATTAGCTCAGTTAGGATTTGGACAACAGGAATAACCTTTCAGGCTGTAGCTTACTTTTAACAATTTAACATCCAGTGCTGAATCTTCAATCTTTTTGGATTTCAGGAAGCTGCTTATGATGCTGACAAAGTTTTCTTGGCTGCAATTGACAAATTTGATGCCATGATGTCCAAAGGCAATGTCTACGCACCAGATGGTAAGTAACTTTTTTTCTTTACTAAAAGTCAATCTAGTTATAAACTTATACTGGAAGGATCTGTTTGACAAAAGATGATATTTACTTAAGACAATCACAAAGGGAGAATCATATCTTACATAGAGTTCTAAGGAGCATGGCGCAATGTAGGAGTTGCAAAGATAAGATAATTGGCATTCAAATGCATATTAAATTGCCAGCATAAAGTGCTTTTATTTGTGCAACAATAAATTGAATTCGTACAGAAGCAACAAAAAAGAAAAAAAGTGGTGTGGCATGAAAGTATAAAATTACACTGAACTTAAACATTGGTAAATTGCAGCCTTGTATAGATGGGGCGTGGTATTGCAGCAGAGATCCCGTTTACGGCCGACTAATAGTAGAGAGAAAGTGAAGTTGTTGCAGCAAGCAAGGAGGCTCTATGAAGATGCTCTTCATATGGACTCCAACAATCTTCAAGTAAGAGAAGCCTTATTATCATGCATGTCTGAGCTCAATCATAGGCTCTTGTGATCACTTTGAAGCAAGAGTTGATTGTTTCAATGTTTTCCATTTGTATCCCATCCTCGTTCTTTCCAGTTTGAGTTCACCAGCTAGGCTGTATTCTATGTATAGAAAATAATACTCAGATAAGAAAATAAAAGGGAGGGAGAGGTCTTGCTAATTGTTTTCCTCATCATTTCTCATCATACTCAAATAACTGATACTGTCTCCTCCTTTTCTTTTCTATAACCATGCCATTTGTTTTCCGGGCATGTTCAACTGAGACGCCGAATAATGACCTTGTTAATGAAAATAACTGTTCATGTTCATTTAGTTGACCTTTTCTCCATTTGAATTCCATTGGTCAAACTTGGGAGATGATTGCTTGTTAATGAAATTGATTTTTAAATTTAGAAAAACTCCCTTTTAATCAAACTCGATGACCATTGCTTTGATTTAACGCTAGTATTCCCGGCCTCGGAAGCACAGGGCTTCCTTACAACTCACTTCGATCAATTGTATTGTTTTCGTTACATTAATTCTCCTTATCATACTTGATTGGATATGTACTCTGAATTATTACCGTCTGAAAAGGACCAAAGGCAAATGAGAGGAACAAATTTAAGAAACATCTGATGTAGATTTTTTCTTAAACATATTTAGAAATGCAAAAACAACTTTCTGATCTCGACCGTTTGCGGCAAGATTCGTTATTATTCACAGGCAGTATATTGTTATCTTCTTCTTCCGAAAATTATAACTGTTAAATTGTAAAGCGTTGAATTAATTAAGGTCTCATTCTCATACCAATCCCAGTTCTGCTGTCCATTTTCAAAGTTGCTTAAAGTATAACGTTTTCAAAATTATAAATATTAAATTGAAAGAAAAGAAACAGTTGAACATAATGTTGGCATTAAATCAAGGTTTTGGCTCCTGTTTTTTATGTGCCTGGTTCTGAATGCTCACGCCGTTGACTTCAAACGTTCCCGCAAAACTTTAATCATTCCTGCGAAGGTGACAACACCAACCAAAGTGCCATCCTCTTCAATAACCCATGTGCAGCTTACACGATGTGAAAGAGCCTGAATCATCACTGCCACCAAAGAGCTCCATGGATAACACACGGTTGTCTGGGCGGTACTCCTCACTCCTGCTGAGTTCCCAGCTCTCCCCCCACTCCTTCCCATTCCAAACTCTTCATCTGATGAAGATGAAAACGATGAATAAGATGAAAATGTGGAAACTCCTGATTCCTCTTCTATCAAGTCCAATGCAGGTCCTAGATTCCTCTCTTCTAGTCTGTCCTTCACCAGCCTTAACAGGTCCTCCGGTGGGTCACGGAAGTCTATGTAAGCCATCAACTCCCCGGCAGAGAGCGTCGCAATTGCTGCTGCCACTGTCGGGTCACAAAAGTTCAATGTGAATGGTGAGATTTCGCCAATCAACTTACCATCTGTATCAAGAATGGCTACAGATGTTTGTTTAATGAGGGACTGGGAGATCAGGGGCAATGCAGAGGAGGCAGGGTCGTCATAATGGACAGTAAAGAAGGATTCAGAGTCGATGATGTCGAGGGACTCGATGGTGTGGTTTGGAGTTGGCGAGAAGACGCCAATGGAGTTGAGGAGGTAACGGATTATGTCTTCCTGAGCCAGCCAGCAGTACTCGCGGTTGTTGTGGAGGGTGGAGTTGGCGGTGGATTTGGATATCAGCTTCTTGCTTGTGAATGGGTTGTGAAGCGGTATCACAAGGTTCTGTGCCCCTCCCAGGATGGCATCTATGGCGTCCAGTAGGCTGAGAAAGAGAAAGAGAAAATCATTAGATCCGCAAAAAGACACATTTAAGACAGAAACAGATTGAACAGAAGAAAATTTATAAGAAAAACAGATACAACTGCAGTAATGGTAATGGGAGGGTGGTAAATTTACAGTCAAATCCATTAAATAATTACAATTTTTTTATGGCAACGCGTCTTTCTGATGTAGAGATCACTCTACAGAAAGAGATGTTGAGCCACAAAGCTCACCGGCAGCCACACATCAAACACTTCAAAATTTGTTCCTTTTATGTAAAATTTCAGTAATTTTTCCGTGTGATTTTATGAATTTCTGTACTTAGTTGTCGCGTATAAAACCCATCCAGATTTTAAGTATTTATGCATCACATGAAAAATCTATGAACATTGACATTTCAATTAAAAAAAAATATGGGCAAATTCCTCTTGACACAAACAATTTAGGCGAGACATTTCAAGAAAGCCTGAGATTTTCTCGAAGAAAAAAAAAACCACAACCAAAACGTAACCTAGCAATGAACAAGTAAACAGTATCGTTTGTGTGATGATAGCAATTAAAAATATACAAGAAGAAAAAACATTAAAAATATTCAATTCCGGTACATCCAAAAAAATCTCCAAATTGCCTAAAAAGATAAACAATTTCAAATCCAAATCTTAAAAAAAATGAAAAACCATGAATGGACATACCTGGCATGCGGTTCCAGGTGTCTAACAAGTCCAGGAACCTTAGAATTTAAAAGCACAGAGACCGGTTCTTGAAGGGCTTTTCCCGGATTCTTCAAATTCTCTTCTCCAGACAAGAAGCAAATCACATCCACCAAGCAAACCTTGCCAACGCATTTACATTCTTCAAAGTCGACCTTGTCCGGCCTTGGAGAGTTGCAATGGTGAAGACGATCACAGCTCCAAACGCTTAAAAACAAATCACCAGATCTTTTGAGAGCAGACAACGCGTCGCCGACGGTTGCAGAAGCCGACAGAGAGCTCAACGCAGGTTTTCCAAGACACAGGTCAGATACCTCATTCGATAAGATACTGACTGCCATGCACAGAAAGAATTTGACGGGGGGAGGGGGAGAGATAGGGAGAAATGAGGGTCGGATGGTGTGGGGAGAGAAGAGGCAGGTAGGAGAAGGGTGAGGTTGTTTTAGATTATTTATAAGCAAAGTGTTTTACTTTTACTTTTTCCACGTCATCAGAATATTACGGATAAACTAGACGCAATACATTTGTTGACTTGTTGTTGGTTTTGGTATAAATATTATTAAATTAAAATCTAATATAAAATACATGCATTACATTAGTAACGCTCTCTCATACATGCATGCGCATCCATCCATCCATACATAAATTGTCGGAATTATGTGATTCTATATTATTATTATTATATAAAAAAATCTCTTACAACCAGCTCGTCAACCAAATATAAGATTTTGCTTAAAAATAAGTTGGTCGGAGATTTATATGATTATAAAATTAATTAAGATGTATATAAGTTGACAAAACATTCATAATAATAAAATATATATACATAAAAGATCGAAACATGGAGGATAAGAACAAAACATGGAGGATGGCCCCGGATAGCTGCATAATAAAATAAAGGGCTGTTTTATATAAATAAATAAACCATTCATAAAATGTGCTGCTGGTTTTTTATTTATAAATATATTAGAACAATACTTTTTAATTATTTTTATATTAAAATATTAAAAATAACCTGAAAACACCCCAAAAACCTAATTGTAAACAAAAAAATATATATATTGTTTTTATTTTTTATTTTAAATTAATTTTTTTAGCGTTTTTATATTATTTTGATGAATTTTTAAACTAAAAACACTTTCAAAAACAATATCAACCATATTCTCAAGACACATAAATCCAAAAATACGAAGGTGTGGTTGGATAACAAGAATTAAGATTTTAATTTTTATTTGTGGGCGATGGAAACTTTTTTTTATTCCTAATTTGCAGTTATTTTTCTTTTTAAATTTAAACAAAAACCCTAAATCATTGATTTTGTCAACCCAAATCCCATATCTAAACACCTGATTTAGTATGCAATTGATGTGTTTCTTAATATGGATTCTAATTTAAATTTGATATCTAACCCCATTTTAGTCCCACAATTAATATCAAATAAATAAATAGCTAAAATCCAAGAAGTAGATAGGCTGATTCTTTAGTGATCCAGTAAAAACACTAATTTTTTATTTAAAATAAAATAAAATAAAATAATTCAATTTTTTTCATAAATATTTTTAAAACGCAATGTGAAACATGACCTTCATCGTTAAAAAAATAATGTGTTAGAGAATATTATAAATCATATTATAGAACTTTACTTAAAAGCTTAAACTTTTAGATGAGATGGTTCTTAATATGATATCAGTGTCTTACTGACCCAACGGTCACAAATTCGAATCTTACCACTCCATTCTATTTGATAAAAATCAAGCACAAGGTGATGTGAGTCTATACAAGTTTTAAACTCAAAGGACTTTCACTTGAAGGTATGTGTTAGAGAATAATATAAATTGAGGAGATTTTCCAATTTCTTATGCAGAGAGAGCCACGTGTCTTCCCCTCATCCAGCTCTTGAATATTCTTTCATTTTCTCACTAATCATATTATCATACTATTAAATTCAGGGCATATCCTTTTCTTTGCTGAACTTGACTGGTGGCATATTCTTTCGAATATGCTGTTTTGGTTGATTTTATCGTATGTTTTTTAAAATGTTTTTTTATTTAAAAATATACTGAAATAATATATAATTTTTTAATTTTAATATAAACAAATCAAAACAATATAAAAATGCAAAGAAAAAACAAATAATATTTAATCATTTTATTGTACAGGCTATTTAATTCTAAAAAAAAACAACCCTCCACCATCAGCTCCCCTCCTCCCTCCATTTCTGTCACTCGCGGTGAGCTTTCAATGGCAGCATTCTAGAAGTCAATTGCGCGCCTGCCCACAGTACTATTGCTAGCTGAAATGTGATTTATAAATAAAATCTTTAATTAAGATTTTGTTTCTCATTGTATTTTTTAAAAAATAATTTTTTATTTTAAATTAAAAAATAGTATTTTTAGATCATATTATCAAAATAATTTTTAAAAATAAAAAATATTATTTCAATACATTTCTAAATAAAAATATATTTTTAAAAACAACTTCAACCATAATATCAAATGGTTAATTAAGACTTTGTTTCTTAATATTAATGTATTAAAAATATCAAAAAATATTATATTTATTAAGAAGAAATTAAACATTTTAAATTACAAAAACAAAAACACTGGAAGAGCTTCCTGCTGGCCATCGACAAGACTTTTAATTTTTATGAGGATATTGTTGAATTGCTTGGTACAATCCGAAATAAATTTTAATTTATAGAGCACAACATCACAGACAGGACGATAGAAACTAACAGTCAAGAAAGGCATGGTCAACATGGCAACCGTGCAATTTCGACCACTGATCACACGCTCGCTCTTGTCGGCAACTAATCACTTTTACATTTTCTCACGTGTGCATGATTGAAAAAGTAACATGTAACACTTATGCTATGTAAATCGTATATATCATGTTGTGACTTTTTAAATTGTATTATTTTTCAAAATATTTTCTTATAATTTATTATTATTATATATATATATATATATCATCAATTCCAAAAGAGGCCAAGAACTATACTAGTTATGTGACTGACGTTTTGTCATGGGCTGTGCAAAAAACAATTTGATACACAAAATATTAAGCAGACATAAATGTATTTCTTTTAAAAAAGCAGTGCTAAATAATATTTTTTTAAAAAAAATAATAAGACAATTTCAATCTATGTTAAACCCATTAAGCCCATGACCCAAGTCATTTTACCATAAATAACAAATTTGAAAAACAAAATTCAGAACTCAATTCTCAGTAAAATCAAATATTGAAAGATGTAAATGAATAAAATAAAATAAAACATATAAAAGGATAAGAAAAAACAACTATATATCAAAAAAAAACTTGAGCTTGTCTGGGTCAACCCTCCAAACTCACAAATCATGTTATGAAATCAAGATAACACGATAATTTTTTTTTGGAGAAAATCATGATCTAATTTTGTAAAAAAACAATTATCAAGTTATGAGATGAAACAAAATGAGTCTATTCGGGTTAGCACATCAAAAAAACCCAGGAAAAAAACTCTTGTATCCCATTGAAAATAAAAATGAATGACATTAAAAAATCATTTTACCATTGAGTTTAGTCTTCTAGATTGATTTGATGAAAGATAAAATCATCAATTTTCTACTATAATCTACATTGATAGATGACTAGTGTTATTAGGGCAAGTCCAACGGGGAGAGACATCAGTGCAGGCAAAGCCAAAATTTTAAAAAAATTGGTTGTTTTTGTTAAATTTACGTCTCCAACGAGGGGAGAGCTAAATGGAGAGCCAAAATGACTTCTTCATCTTTCGAAAATATTCCTACAAATTTGCACAGGAGAGCCAAAACTAAAATATTGTCGTTGAAATTGTACCGTTGCAGGCATCAACAACAAAACACAACAACAACAATGAAGTAAACAGTTGAAACAATTAAAAAAAAACACACCCTTGAGCAATATGAGAGAAGCAACTTTGATATATAACCCAAAACACATGAAACAATGGTTTGGGTTGGGTCAGGTGGACGACTGCGTGGGAGGGACGACTGGAGGGGAGTGGATGGTGGGTAAGGGGCGACAACTAGAGGCAGGTGGGAGGTGGATGACGGCTGGAGGAAGAAGAGAAAGATGGGTAGATTTTTTTTAATTTGTGATTGAGATGAAGGGGAACAAAACAGGGGGTGGATTTTTATACTAATTATTATTATATTATACTAATTATTATATATATAATAATAATAATAATTAATTATTATAATAATATTTAACATAAAAAATAGGGGGATTAATTTGATTCAATTATTTATAATGGAATGTAATTTAATTAATTATATTTGAATTTATTGGTTATTTGTTAATGTTGATTTTGTTTTTTTAAGTTTTGCTAACACTCAAAGACAATAAGTAATATTAATTAATTTCAAATACAACAACCATAAAAAAATATAAAATTAGTTGAAAAACATACAATAAGTAGCTTAAATTTCAAATTTCAAATATTATGTTTTTTTTTAAAAAATTATATTTAATTATATTTTTTTTAATTTAAATATAATTAAAAAATAATTTTATTGTTTGAGAGTTTTCAAAAGCAATTATTTAATTATATAGCTTACTTATATTAATTGTATAATTAAAATATATACAAAATAATTTAATTTTATTTAAAATAAGATTGTTTGAATTTATTGGTTATTTGTTAATGTTGATTTTGTTTTTTTAAGTTTTTCTAACACTCAAAGACAATAAGTAATATTAATTAATTTCAAACACAACAACCATAAAAAAAATATAAAATTACTTGAAAAACATACAATAAGTAGCTTAAATTTCAAATTTCAAATATTGTGGTTTTTTTTTAAATTATATTTAGATATATTTTCTTTAATTTAAATATAATTAAAAAATAATTTTATTGTTTGAGAGTTTTCAAAAGTAATTATTTAATTATATAGCTTACTTATATTAATTGTATAATTAAACTATATACAAAATAATTTAATTTTATTTAAAATAAAATTGTTTGAATTTATTGGTTATTTGTTAATGTTGATTTTGTTTTTTTAAGTTTTTCTAACACTCAAAGACAATAAGTAATGTTAATTAATTTCAAACACAACAACCATAAAAAAACATAAAATTACTTGAAAAACATACAATAAGTAGCTTAAATTTCAAATTTCAAATATTCTGGTTTTTTAAAATTATATTTAATTATATTTTCTTTAATTTAAATATAATTAAAAAATAATTTTATTGTTTGAGAGTTTCAAAAGCAATTATTTAATTATATAACTTACTTATATTAATTTTATAATTAAACGATATACAAAATAATTTAATTTTATTTAAAATGAGATTGTTTGAATTTATTGGTTATTTGTTAATGTTGATTTTGTTTTTAGTTTTTCAAACACTGAAAGACTATAAGTAACATTAATTAATTTCAAATACAACAACCATAAAAAAAACATAGAATTACTTGAAAAACATACAATAAGCAGCTTAAAATTAAAATTTCAAATATTTTTTTTAAAATTATATTTAAATTTATTTATTTTAATTTAAATATAATTAAAACATAATTTTATTATTTGAGAGTTTTCAAAAGCAATTATTTAATTATATAACTTACTTATATTAATTTTATAATTAAACGATATACAAAATAATTTAATTTTATTTAAAATGAGATTGTTTGAATTTATTGGTTATTTGTTAATGTTGATTTTGTTTTTTTAAGTTTTTCTAACACTCAAAGACAATAAGTAATATTAATTAATTTCAAATAAAACAACCATAAAATTACTTGAAAACATACAATAAGTAGCTTAAATTTCAAATATTGTGGTTTTTTTAAATATATTTAATTATATTTTTTAATTTAAATATAATTAAAAAATAATTTTATTGTTTGAGAGTTTTCAAAAGCAATTATTTAATTATATAGCTTACTTATATTAATTTTATAATTAAACTATATACAAAATAATTTAATTTTATTTAAAATAAGAAAAAAATGGCTCTCCAAAATGACTCTTACAATTGGAGAGCACATTAACTCAAAAACCATTTATATACTATTCAAAAAATCATTTCTATGATTTGACTTTTAAAAATAGCTGTTGTCATTGGACTTGATCTTATACACTTTCCACATCCTATATATTTTTATTAATATTAATATTAATATTAATAAACAAGCTGCTTCAAAAGTTATCTGGGCTCAAGCATGAACATGCTTCAAATTTGAGCTTAAATGTAGGCTTGTTTATTAAAATTCTTAGACTAGAAAACCAAGCTTAAGCATGAACATGGGCTTCTTTTTTAATTGTTATGTGGGCTTATCACGCAATTGCAAGCAAGAAAGGCTTTTGTTTTTTAATCCATCCCACTTCTTCTCTATTTAAGCCAAAATTCAAATAAAAATCAAAATTAGGGTTCTTGATTTCTCCAAATTTAAGCTACCATGTCTTCTAGCGACGCAGGATTCGATGAAAATGGCGATGATCACACTGATCGCGTCTCCCGTTACAGGGTACCACCATTTCTTCTTCTTTTTCTCCACGAATTTTAAAACTTTAACAGTACTAGAAGTACACTCCTTTTTCATTTCCCGTTGAAAATTGATGTCCCTTTTGTTATGTTAGACGCACAGCTCTCGTGAATCTGAACCTGATAGGTCAAGGACTCGCGGAAGGGAAAAAGATAATGATCGCTATCGTAGCGGCTATAAGGATGGAAGTGTGAGGAATGATAGGAGAAGAGAAAAATTTGGTGATTTTGACCGTCATGAAAGGAGTAGCCGCGATCGAAATTATCATAGGTTATAATTTCGCATTTTTTTCTTGCTATATATATTTAATTGATTTTTGAGCTCATTAGATATGAGATTATTTCTAGTTATCCATTTTAGGATAATTGTTGGTTTGGGAGTGGGAATGATATCTTGATTATGAATATTATTGCTCTTTTCATAGACAACGTGATTATGATGGTGATAGAGAAAGAAGGAATGGAAATAGATCAAGTTCTTATTCGCAGGGTGGATATCAGAATCGATCTAGGTCACGTTCTCCTTCAAAAAGGTATTAATTTCTGTTATATATATATTGTGAGATTGATCTATTTAATGAAATGTACTGGGGAGATTGTGTGCTGGTTAGCTGGTCCTTCGGCTTGGGGCTATCGAATCCTGTTATAGGTTTTCTAGTGTTCAGTACAATCAAAGTTTCTCATGGCACTGACTATTAGAGAAATATAACTGCAATTTATGTTGCTGTTGTGGTTAAAACTGCACTTAGTTCACTTACACATAGTAAAACTGCAATTTTTGTACTATTATTTACCATTCTAATCTTCTTTTCTATCAGATTAGTTTCCAGGTGCGCCCCTTATGGCTATCTTAATGATGCTTAACAGCTTAGGGGACTGTTCTGAATCTGACTTTTAGAGATTGTTTAGGGATATAATGTTGTGGATTGATATGCTAGAATGTGAGGAAGGATGCATATAGATTCCAGGAGTCACACCTAGAGGATGGAAAAACCTAGGCTTCACACCAAGGGCTCTTAGGAGTAACACTAAAGGGGAGATTGAGTCGCACACAAAAGCAAATTGCTATAATTTAATTCATTAACTGTCAATAAAGTGCTGAAAGACTACATAACCTTTATATAGAGATGCTGGCACTCCTAGTCCAACAATGACTTATTTTTCGATATAAGAAATCTATGTAGAATAGGAAAAAACCTAATAAAGCTATGTACTTTAGAACTAATATAATATTAAATAGAAAAAAACCTAGACCTGGACACCTTTTAGATTTTCCATCAGATCTGAAAATTACAGAAATATGGTTATCTACTTGGAGACATTAATCTTTTTTTTTTTGTTGTCCGCATCACTTAATCTTTTTTATTTTATTTTATTGCTTTTTCCTTTCTCTTCTCTCCTGTTCTTCTGATTAATTACCTTTTTTGATGATCTTGTTCTTGTATGGAACATGAATATAATTTTTTTTGAAATTTCAAAGCTCAAATAATAACTCTTAAAGATTCTATTGTTTCATAATTACACTCTTAAGATTAATTTTGTTGACAGCAAGCGGAAAAGTGGCTTTGACATGGCTCCATCTGTGGCGGGCATGCTTCCTGGTGCTGCAGTGACAGGTCTGCATCTAGTTTCTGCCTTATGTATACATTGGTTCTTCTATTCCAGCAAAGTGGTTTTTTAAAGTATTATATTTCCACTCTGCTATTGCCCGCCACATTCTAGTCAATTTTTATTTTATATTTTGAAAGACCCTTAATTTCATTTCCTTCTAGTTTTATCTATTGTTCACTACTGAAACTGAGAAGCATCATTCTGTTGTTTGGTTGTTGTCTGTTGTCTGTTTGTGTTTATGTTTATCACTTGGGTAAGAAGGCAATGTTGGGCTACATGTCCCACCTGCTACCCATTGGAGTGACCACTGTAGATTAATGTTCAACGGAGAACCAATGCATCAGTTAGCTGGATCTTGTTCGTCCTCAACTGACAAGAGTGCCATTTGGTAGACTTGCAATATTTCCATAGCATCTCCAGAGATGGAATTCATTTCTTTATTATTTGAATCGTGTAATTTAGGTATGGGATAGGCTTCTTTATCTAGCTTTATGACGAGGTTGATAGTTCTGAGCTTCCATACATCTTATCTCATTAAATATATTAGCAGTTTTTTTTTTAGCAGAATTTCTTCATCTTTTTGGCTCCCTAACTTGTTCCTGAATAATTACATGTTCCTTGTAGTTAATGATGCTGGGCAACTGCTAAGTGCTCCTCAAACAATGCCAGGAATGGTACAGAACACTTTACAATTTGGAACAACACAGGTGGACTTCACAACTTGCATTGTTTTTGTATTGATGTATATGTCTTGTATATTTGTGGATATGATTTTCTCTTATTATGCGTTGCAGTTCGGAGTTCTTCCATTAATGCCTGCCCATGCCATGACCCAGCAGGTGGATATGAAATGTTGCTTATAAAGTAGTTGTAAATAGTATCTATCTATGGAATCTCTGTCATGTTATTCTCTATGTTTCTATCTTATAGGCTACAAGGCATGCACGGCGTGTATATGTTGGTGGTCTTCCCCCCCTGGCTAATGAACAGGTTCAACCTCAGTTTTTGGTTCGCTGTTTGCACTATGAAATACATTTATAAAATGTTAATCATTCAATATGTAGAACTTGCAATTTATTTTGTTACATGTTTAGTTCAATAAGTGGATCTTTGAAGACATTTTGTTTTAAAAACTCAATGTGATTTCTTTGAGAGATTTTTGTAGATGCAGCTACAAGTGAGGGTCTAACATTCTCATTGTTATTTATTCAGGGGATATAATATTATATTTTCTTAAGGTTGTCTGTTCATGATGTTCCATGACTGGTTGCAGTCAAGAGTTTGGATTTATCATTCTGAAACTTTTGAATATTTCTTTTCTTGTTCCTTACCAGTATTTAGGGTGATTTACTTTGCTCTGTTGGTGCAATAAATGGTTTCTTATGTTTTGAAACAGACAATCGCAACGTTCTTTAGCCAAGTTATGACTTCAATTGGAGGGAATGCTGCTGGCCCAGGTAGTTGAGCTTGTCAATGTCTTTAATAGAGTTCCTCTGGATGTATTTCTAACATTATCATTAATTGCAGTGCAAAATTCAATGTTTTCACTTGCAGGTGATGCTGTGGTGAATGTATACATAAATCATGAGAAGAAGTTTGCATTTGTGGAGATGAGAACTGTTGAAGAAGCAAGCAATGCAATGACATTAGATGGAATTATTTTTGAGGCAAATCATTCTAATTTCTTTCCCCTTTTCTTGTCACATTGTTAGTAAAATAAAATGACATCAGATTTAATATTAAATGGAAAATGATAATTTGATGGACATATGTGATATACGGAGCAATATGTGATCATCAGCATCATATAATTCTTTCCTCAAACTACTGGTGTATCAATTTTATATTAAATGGAAAATGATAATTTGATGGATAAGACTCATTTAGCAGATGGAATTGCTTCTGAAGATGATATATGCTGGTTTTCTTAAACCTATGCTTGCCAATGTTTTTCCCTGTTGATCATCGTTAACTTCTTTTATGTGTGAGACTTGGCGCTTCATCTTCATTTAGATAAAGTATTAGCAGGATTATGTAGGTTGTAGCTTATTATCTTATCCATAAAAAAACGTGCTTTTAGATATATAAAAGCTCCTGTGTATCCTTTGACAACAACTAACAATTCATGAATTGACCTGGTATGCTATTTGGCAAGAATGAACTATTGCAAATATTTGGTTAGGATAATGATATATTTTGGAGGTCTTTTTATCCTCATGTTGTGGGGCTTGAATTTAAGATGTTTTAAGTAAAAGCTGGGTATAAAGATTTCTATATGCTATGCTATTATTGCTTTCATTTTCATGGATGTAAATCTCATAAAGTTCTTTTCTACTTGTCCGTACTACTGTGCTTGATCTTTGATCTCATTAAGTTCATGCATCTTTGATCTCTCCAGGGGGTTGCTGTGAGAGTTCGGAGGCCTACAGACTATAATCCATCATTGGCTGCAACACTAGGTCCTAGTCAACCAAGTCCTCACCTTAACTTAGCCGCTGTTGGTCTTGTACCAGGGTAAGCAAGTGCCTCATTATTATTAATCTGAAGATTGGCCAAGCGTCTGTTTGCATTATTATGGCAGTAATGATTATATAATTTTAGCAGGAGTTTGTCTTGCTGATTGTGTTTCTGTTTTTGTATAGTATAATGTGCTGTTGTCCATTTGCATCAGCACAGATGGATTTTACATTGAGTTGAAGGATCTTCCTATTTTTTTGGTTTGTTTATTTATGATCTGATTTGCAGTACAATTAGCGGAGCAGAAGGGCCTGATCGTGTCTTTGTGGGTGGATTGCCATATTACTTTACTGAGTCACAGATAAGAGAGTTACTAGAGTCTTTCGGGTATGAAGCTGAGCCACATTTGTCTTTCATTTTCATTTGTCTTGTTGCAACGGTCTTCTTTGTGTTTTTTTTTTGCTCTTCTTATTTATGAATCTAATCCTTTAGTCGGTATGCTAAATAGATGTTTTAACTGTTGCAATGGTTGCCCTTGATCTATGCAGACCTCTCCGTGGTTTTGACCTTGTGAAGGACAGAGACACTGGGAACTCAAAAGGATATGGTTTCTGTGTCTATCAGGTGAGTGAATTCAAGCATTACATTAATTTGTTATCTGTCTCAACAGCTAAATCATATTATGTTTTGATCTGAATAGTGTCTTAATTGCTGAAATTCAATATAAGCTTTTCTCATCTTAGGTTGGATTTTATAATTGGCTGTTAAAACCTTTGTTGTCTTGCTTGTTTTAGACTAAATATATAATTACGAGAGTATAATGTTGGGGTGTCATTTTTTTTCCCTAACTGAAATAATGTGCAAGCGCTTCAGGATCCTGCAGTGACTGATATTGCATGTGCTGCTCTAAATGGCTTGAAAATGGGAGATAAAACTTTAACTGTCCGTCGTGGTACTGAAAGGTTAGTCTTTTTAGTCATATGAGCCAAGATTTGTCTAAAATCCACATTATCATTCCTCCTGCATGCATCAAAATTTATGTTCCTTTTTTTTGTTACCTTTCTACACTTGTACTGCTATGGTTTTATAAGGTAGGCTTGTCAGTTTGTGCAAATTTTCTTTTTGCAAAACTTGGTAGTCTCGGATTTTTTTCTAAAATTGGCACTGGTGGAAATAATGGACTTGTGAAATAATGCACAAGTATAATCTGAAACCACACAAGCACATTTTCTCACAGCTAAGGGTCTAATGGAACAAACAACACGTAGGTGGAGAGCAAGAAATTTATGTTTATCTGAAACCAATTTTTCAAGCCCCTTCATGCTTCCCTATTTCTTCTCAATTTTAATGAATACAACACATTCTTCATTTCTTTCTTTATAGTGGCTAGTTTTCACATCACCCATGATACGTATGAAATGAGGGGTGGGAACATTTCTACTAGTCCATTATTTCTGTACACTCAGTTGATGCATGTTGTCTGAAACAGTGGTGGGCAGTCCAGGTCGGAACAAGAAAATATATTAGCTCAAGCTCAACAGCATATAGCTATCCAGGTAAAAGAATATGTTTCTTCTGTTTTATTTACTTTTAAAACTAAGGTTGCGGCTCACATATGGTTTTGGGTTGCAGAAAATGGCCCTCCAAGCTAGTGTTATGAATCTTCCTGGAGTAGGGATACCATTGGCAGAATCTTCACACTCTCCATCTAAAGTCTTATGCTTAAATGAGGTGCCATATATCTTTTTTCTAGTTTGTGATTTAATTTTCCTCTTCACTAGTGTTACTCTTACTCCTACCACCACCATAGCCCTCTATTTAAAGAATGGGACAAGAAGAGGAAATAAACAGATCTCTAAAATGCCCGAAGGAAAGCTTGTTTCTTGTTTCTTGAGCACTCTGATGTTTTCCCTTCACTTATCCCAGTTCCTTCATCTCCAATAATGCATGCCAATAAATTCCAGATGTTTGTCCCCATGTATATGATGTTTGCATATATTGCACCAGTGAACTTAGATCATCCATCCTTTTCACATAAACCTTGTCGAACCATCAGTTTTTTCATCCTTGGTTTAATGGATGTATGCTGAGTGAATGATTGTTATATCTAATTCTCTTTTATCCTCTCTGATAAAGGCAATTGCAATGGAAGTGCTAGCAGATGATGAAGAGTATGAAGAAATATTAGAGGATATGCGGGAAGAATGTTGTAAATTTGGTATGTTCATAATGGTGAAAATTACTTTAGTAGATTAGGACAGACTACATGTTGCCTTGCAGAAAAATGATCTTATCATTGAAATTGCTAGTATACTTTGTTTCTAACAAGGTTGTGTTTGGTTTTGTGTTAAAGGAGAGTGAGTGTTAGCTTGTTAACTCTGAACTTCTTTTCACCTTGTTTGGGAAACTTCAGGGTTATGGGAAAAACTTTAAGGGGTCAGCACTTAACACCTCTATTTAAATTTTTATTCAAATCATCATTCATTCTTCCTTCTCTTTTTCTTACATCTAATATTGAGTCCCATCGATATTCATTATTTAATTTTTAAAATTGTATGTAATATAATTTTTTTATTAAAAAAATCTATTGGATCCTACCATTGTACTTAGTTTATACCCAAAATCTAAACATTTTTAATACTTCACCCTGTAACATATAACATCCAATTATTGACCCTGAACCGCACACAACTTATGTCATTCTTTGGTTTGTGCAGCTTATTACTGCATCATGAAAATAATAATTTGTGTTTGTTTGTGACCAGGAACCTTGATCAATGTTGTTATTCCTCGCCCAAGTCAGATTGAAGAGCAAATATCTGGTGCTGGAAAGGTATTTGGTTTTCTTGTGCTGCATCTGTTTTATACCACTTGTGTATGTACATCTGCCTAGCTTTCTTCACAAGTATACCAATACTTGGGAAAGCATCCACCATTCACTCTAAATTTTTTCAAGTTACTGCCCAGTCAGAAAGGAAGGATAACTGTTCTAATGAATTTAGTCGTGTTAAGGAACCATCTAACTTAAAAGTTTAAGTTGTTAGGTGGGGTCCATAATATGATTTATATTATTCTCTAACACTCACTCCTCAAGTGAAAGCCTTTTAGGCTTGAAACTTGCACAGATCTATACTACCTTGTACTTGTTTTTTCATCAAATAGAATAAGGGTAGTGAGATTCATACTCGTGACCATTAGGTCAACAAAGGCTCTAATATCATATTAAGGAACCATCGCACCTAAAAGTTTAAGCCGTTAGGTGATGTTTAGAATATGATTTATATTATTCTTTTATATGTTGCACAGAGAATATGAGATATTTTATAGCACTCTGAAGTCTTATTTATTGCAGGTGTTCTTAGAGTATTCCGATACCAGTAGCTGTACGAATGCAAGAAATGCATTAAATGGGAGGAAATTTGGAGGAAACACTGTCAACGCGTCTTATTATCCAGAAGAAAAGTATTACAAAGGGGATTATGGTGCTTAGGAACACCATTTTCATTTTTAATTTCTGTATGGCAATTTACTTATCAAATCATTTCTTGTCAACTGTCAGCAGCTACAGCACGCGGAGAGGTCTCAGATATGTAAATATGATTTTATGTGTCAACTGTCGGCAAACAAAAAGCATAATCTGATAGGTAAGCTGGCTTGTTCCTCTTTCATTATCGCTCGCAACTTATGCTCCATTGTTTTGACATTACTGTAAGGCCACCTGCTTTCTCTTTCCCGATGAGCCAACTTTTATGCCAATTTTGGTGCCGGACCTCAAAGGGTAGGCACTGACAGTGCATGTGTTAGGGTTGATCGACCAGAAGGAACTTCTGCTTGTTGATGAAACGCAATATTGTTCGACCTCTTACCTTGCTATCTAGGGTGTTTTCTTGACATGGTCAGGTTATATATATTTTTTTTAAAATGATTTTTTAATGATTTTGGTGTGATGATGATACATTTAAAAAATAAGTAAGAAAGTATTATTTAAATTTACTTTTAAGTAAAAAATTTCATTCCTTGTTACAATATCAAATGTTACTTTAGAACTCAAACAATAGTGTTTTGCATCTCCAAGATTTTTTTTAGGGAAACAAATCAACTGTAAACCAATCAATTTGGAGAAAATATTTGCATCTTTGAAGATTTTTTTTTTACATTGGCATTATTATTTCATGAATATATTTTTTGATTTGGGGAAACTCAATTTTTTTATATTAAAATTTCAATTATTCTAGATTTTTAGAATTCAAACCTAAAACCAGCAAAATATATTACATTGACTTTTCACTTCAATATTCTTAGATACACATGTTTCTTAGCTCATTCCATGATCAACATTGATATCAGTTGAGTGATCTTGGTGCACAAAAGAAAGTTCAAGAAATAGAATGAGTTTCATTTCCAAGATAAAAAAACCCTAACAAAAAAGGACAGATTTAAAATTGAATAAAAAGTAATCATGGAATAAAGAGATCTAAAGCATAGAAAGAAAACCTAGGAGAATCTGAGCTGATAGGCCCAACAACTAATAGAGTCAAATCATTTTTTCCCTTAATTTTATATTTAATATAATATAAAATTAAAAAAATATCCAATTTATTTGTCCAAATATGCGGCTCATTAGCCTAGCACATCCCAGCCGTTGCAAATAAAAGAATAAAAAAAAAATAAGATTATTTTATTTTCTTAACCCTTTGCCGGGTTAATGTCCTTTCTCTTTCTTTTTTCCTTTATTTATAATGTCAAAATCAATTAGAGCTGACAACAACCGGTCTGCAATACCACCACCGGTCTGCGTTAGAGCTGCTTGATTCTACGCAATCCAGACATGCCACGTGTTTTTCCCACTTGCCTAATTTTGCTGACTCACTTCCCAGTCATTGTCAGCTCACCTCACATGGATAGAGACAAAGACTAATTCCCTCGTATCATAAATTTTTTTATATTATCCTCGTCTAAAAATTCCATGATCATCACACTCGCCGGTCACAGCCTCTTCCTAAATTAAATACTTTCAGAACAAAATTGAAGTAAATGGCAATCCTTTTTTTATTTATTTATCTATTTAACGAAAGTAGATCTTTTGTGGAAAAACATGATGTTATCCACGAGTTTGGATAATACTGCCACGCGATGCCAAACATCACACCTAACACTATATAAACAGAAGCCAGCACCACTCATTTTCCACCATTGGTATCATCTTGAGATTCCCATCGTTGTTATTTTTCTGCTTTCAACAGCATTGATTCAAGAAGATTTCTGGGTTTTTATTATTTTAGTATTTAAGGGTACCCAGAAAGAGAGAGAGATGTTGGCAATATTCAACAAAGGGTTAGTGAATCCACCCAAGGAGCTGTATAGTCCAGCTTCCTTGTGTTCATCGAGAAAACCAAAGCTTCCTGGGGAGATTGTGAAGGATTTTATCTCCTCTGATCCTCAAAATGCTTTTTCAATGAGCTTTGGAGATGCTGCACTGCTTGCTTATATTCAACCAGGAAACTCT
Organism: Salix exigua; assembly: GCA_032356905.1. Classification (NCBI taxonomy): domain Eukaryota; kingdom Viridiplantae; phylum Streptophyta; class Magnoliopsida; order Malpighiales; family Salicaceae; genus Salix; species Salix exigua. Next base: position 11,359,293 of record CM063598.1, read on the forward strand.
TACCCCAAACACCAGAGGTAAATTATCACATCTCGATCTGATCTCCAGTCTTCAAAATCTGTTTTTGTTCTGTTTAATGTTAGCCCATGTGAACTGATCTTGAACATGACGGATTTGCAGGCTGCTCTGTGGATTGGATGGCATATACTGCATTTTCTTGGGGAGCCTGAACAACCTATGCAGTCTCAATAAACAGTATGGGTTATCAAAGTGCAGCAATGAGGCTATGTTTATTATTGAAGCATATAGGACCCTCCGTGACCGTGGTCCATACCCAGCTCACAAGGTTCTTCAGGATCTGGATGGCAGGTTTGGATTTGTGGTCTATGATACCAAGGCTGGACAGGTGTTTTCTGCACTGGTAAGCTCAAGCCACTCTAGAAACTCTTCAAAAAAACGGATGAAATTGTTAGAAAATAATATAAATATCAGGCTTCTGATAAAAGTTTTAAGTTTTTGGATAAGATATCAGCAGTCTTATTTACCCCGTGTTCACAAGTTCGTCTCTAAGCATAAATTAGGGTGAATCTGTGCAAGTTTTATGTCCATAGTATTTTGACTAGAGAGAGTATGTTAGAGAATATTATAAATTATATCTTGGAATCTCAATTGCTGAAATGATTTCTTAACATAAATATGTTTTAATGTTTAATGTCTAGGTGGAGAATGGGAAGTAATTTTGCTTTCATTTGTAATGCAGGGTGAAAATGAAGGAGTTGGGCTGTTCTGGGGAATTGCAGCAGATGGTTCAGTGGTGATTTCTGACAACTTGGAGGTGATAAAAGGAAGCTGTGCTAAATCATTTGCTCCATTTCCATCAGGGTGCATGTTCCACAGTGAGCAGGGCTTGACGAGCTTTGAGCATCCGAGCAACAAAATGAAAGCTATGCCAAGGATTGACAGTGAGGGAGCAATGTGTGGGGCTAATTTCAAGGCTGATGTTCACTCTAGGATTAGCAGCATGCCTCGTGTTGGCAGTGAAGTCAACTGGGCTCTGGGGGGGTCAACAGCCTAATTGATCAAAGACTGCGGAGAATTCTAGATTGATTTTGAATTCTCAGTTTTCTTGTATATATTAATTACCCTAGATTTGGTTCCATCATCGGCTTGTTTTGAGAGCCGATGAATAAACCCCCTGGCAATCCTTTAAAGCTTTGTTGCATTTTGTATTTTCATGTTTTTAATACCAACGTCCTGTGTTTCTCAACTTCTGCTCTCATTCCAACATTATCATCAAATCTTAAATCTATCCAGAAGCAATCTCTACTTTTATTTATGCCGACCAGAGATGGCAAGGAAAAGATTTGATGGCCATGGAATTCGTGCATAGAGGATCATGCATGTACTGGGAGCAGATTATTAATGAATGCCAAGGATCCAATCTAAAATCATTAGATTCACTGATTATTAACGATACAGGTAGAGTTTCATGAATCACAATAAAATGAGTTCAGCATCTCACCTGAAAAACGCCAAGGATGAAATCATCTTATCTCAGTAAATGCTTTCAAGGATATCTTATTAATCAGCACTCCTCCCCAATCCTGGAATTATCTTCCGGAATCCATCTGGCCTTGCGCCTGGGAATGGAGAGATTAGTAGTGAAGCACAGCAGCTAGTCATTGCTGCGAGTTGGGACAAAAAACAGTCCATGAAGGTAGTTGACAAGGGCTTTCTGTATAAATTGATGAATGGACATATTAACACCTTTTAATCCATGGATTCCTCACAGCACAGAAAATGGATAAGGATTCACGCCTTCTCATCAAGAGTATCATCTTGTGACAACCAAACTTCGGAAGAAAAAAAAACGATTCTCTCTGTCTGGTTTGAGAGTGAAAGCTGGCACAGACAATTATATGATGGTGAACTTGAAAGTGCATGACAAAAAGGATGGATGGATTCTATTTGCCACTAAATTACTTGTTAAAATACCCAAAATAGAACTGGAATCACCAAAAATGGTCTATCCAAGTTGATGGCAGAATGGAACCTCCACAACATGTAACTCAATCTTCTGGGGCATGATGGGGGCTGCAGAAGAAAATTCCCAGATGCTAAGTTAATTACAATTATGAAGCAATATATCTATGCATGTGTCCTGTAAACAATTGTTGGCAATTTGGCTTCAAGTTTTATAGTGAATTGCAACAATTCTATATTCATCCTACTCTATTAGCTTATAAACCATTAACTGGAAGATATATTTGCACCCACCACTAAAATTACATAAAAAGCTACAGCGCAGATTGATTATGCAGTGCAGCAGTTCTTGAAAATGTTATGAGCAAACTAAATTTTTTAAAAAATACATATATATATTTTTAATATATTTTCAAGTAAAATATACCTTAAAAAATAACCATCAATACAATACTAAACAAGCTTGTAAAAAAAAAGAAGGTGGAATGAAAATAATATGCTCACACGGTGTCGTTTCAATTTTTTTTAAAAAAAAATCAGATTTGTATCTATTTTTTTTTTAGGTTTGTTTTTTACACTTAAAATTTGTTTCTAGAAAACATAGTTCTTATATTTATTTGAGCCAAAAGTAAGCTAAAAATCTTAACCTAAATCAACCAGATTTTGAATCATTTAGTTAGTCTTATAACAAGAAAAGCAAAAATAATATAAAAATAAATAGGCTAAGTTAAAAAGATAGAGATAATGTAAATATAAATATGCTTGGTTAAATATAAAGTTTTTTAAAAATATATTTTTAAGAGTATATTAAAAATGTCCAATTCCAGCCTCTTAAAAACCTCACCTTTCTCGGAGGAATGCAATTTTTTATCCATCATTATAAAAAATCTGCTAAGAGTCCAAGAAGTGCTGAGGCCCAAGTAGAAATGGGCTTTACGGACCATTGGGCTCAAATAGAACACAGCCTAAGATTACCCATTCAGTCAAAATCAAAATTCCCTCACAGAGAATAACCTCTCTTACATTTCCCAAGCACAGAAACAGAACCACAAAATTGGTTTCCATTTCCCTTCCTTTCCAACTTTTTTTTGCTTCTTGAGAGGCCATTTGCAGGTTTCTCTCAAAACCTGTTGAAAATACTTTTGTATTCCGGTAGGTCACGCTGTTTTCCAACACTTTTTTACCCGAACACCACCTGTTTGATAAAACGCTCAAAAGAAAGTGAAAAGTGAACTAGTAGCGATGGGCGTGAAAACATTGCTTAAATGGTCAAAACAAATCACCCCATCTAAAGTTGAGCAACTACTTAGAGCAGAAAGGGACTTACGCAAAGCTAAAATCATATTTGATTCTGCAAGTGCGGAATACAGTAATGGTTTTAGGCATGATCACACCACGTTTGGCGTCATGATCTCTAAATTAGTCTCCGCGAATGAATTTAGACCCGCAGAGGAAATGCTTAATAGAATGAAGGAAGAGAAGTGCAGAGTTACTGAGGAGATATTCCTTTCTATTTGCAGAGGCTATGGCCGGGTTCATTTGCCATTAGATGCCATCAGGGTTTTTCATAAAATGAATGACTTTGGGTGCAAACCCACTGACAAGTCTTACATTAGTGTATTTGCTATTCTTGTTGAAGAGAATCGGTTAAAGGTTGCGATCAGTTTTTACAAGTATATGAGGGAAATGGGTGTTCGCCCGAGTGTTGTTTCGCTTAATGTTTTGATTAAAGCCCTTAGTAAGAATAGTGGAACGATTGGTGCTGCTTTTGAGATATTTCGTGAGATGCCAAAACGTGGGTGTGATCCGGATTCGTATACGTATGGTACGCTAATTAATGGTTTGTGTAAGTTGGGTAGGACTTCTGAGGCCAAGGAGTTGTTCAAAGAGATGGAGACGAAAGGATGCTCACCGTCCGTTGTCACGTACTCTTGTCTGATACATGGCTTGTGCCAGGCTGGTAACGTGGATGAAGCTATGGGATTGTTTGATGAGATGAAGAGAAAAGCCATTGAGCCAAATGTGTTTACCTATAGTTCTTTAATGGATGGTCTTTGCAAGGACGGGGGTTCTTTAGAAGCCATGGAGCTGCTAGAGATGATGGTCAGGAAGCGCCATAAGCCTAATATGGTAACATATAGTACGTTAATTAATGGGCTCTGTAAAGAAGGAAAACTTGCTGAAGCTGTGGAAACTCTTGACAGGATGAAGCTTCAGGGATTGAAACCAGATGCAGGGCTCTATGGGAAAGTCATAAATGGGTTCTGCAATATTCGCAAGTTCCAGGAGGCTGCAACCTACCTTGATGAGATGATCCTAGGGCAGATCTCACCAAACCGATTAACTTGGAGCCTTCATGTTAAGCTTAATAATACGGTAGTCCAAGGTCTTTGTACAAATGGGAACCTGAATAGAGCCTTTCAGTTGTACTTAGGTATGCGTACAAGGGGTATCTCAATTGATGCCGGGACCTTTGATTCTCTTGTGAAATGTTTCTGCAAGAGAGGGGACTTGCATAAATCTGTTCGCATTTTTGATGAGATGGTGCTCGATGGATGTGTTCCTGACCATGGAATATGGAGTGCTGTGGTTGGTGGATTTTGGGATAGAAGAAAGGTTCGGGAAGCTTTTGAGTTGATAGTGGTTGAACTAATGAATGAACTTGTTGAGCATGAATAGAAAATCATAACGAAGATTTATGAATTAGTAAGCACACTTGGCTCTAATTTTCTTGTTCCAATCACAGAAAACTCCTGTTGTTTTCCCTTCCTTCAATTATAAAGATTCCATACTTTCTCAGCTGGTTTAAACCATAGATTCCCTCACTCTATACACATGGTATGTCATTAACATATGAAATACTAACTGTTCGTGGCATCATTCCTAGCTTCAAGGTTTATCTCTCTTTCACTTGTTTTATCCTCGATCATTTTGCTTATTTGTATTTACAGGGCAGTGGACATATTTTCTCTCTCTAATTGCTTTTCTATGCCCCTCGAATATGATGACACACTCCATTCCATCAACTTCGCCTCCACATCACGTGTTGAACAACCCAATGCTTGTAGCTTTTTGTCATTTGAAGACTCCCTGCGTGCCTCTTAAATAGCGCGGGGGCTATTATAGTAACTTTCTTCCATTGATTTATCAATATTTTAAATTACTAAACACATATAATATTGTAAAAAAAAAATATATCACAAAGATGAAAATGTCCTCTCAAGACAATATTAGAATTTTTTATATTGTAAGATTAATTTTATCATGATTGATTATATAGGCAAAACATGAAGAACATTAAAACAAACCTTGAATAAAAGGCCCATTCTTTTTTCACACAATGCAGGTTTACTATGCAAAAAAGAAGTAAACCTACTAAATTATCCCTAATCAGTTTGTAAATTACTTTTAGATCCCTTAAAAAACGAATGTACCCCAGTTACAAGACAAATTGATATCGTTGAGCTTGCCATAATGGATGATTCTGAACAGTCTAGTGTGGGTCTGCTCCAAACAAATTATGTGAATAGATAGCACCTCATTTGTCAGCAATGGTGGCCATGTTTGGCCACTTCCATTAACAAACTTCGACGTTTGGTTTCTCCACATGGCCGTGCAGCTACAAAGAATGGCAACCATTTTCTAGTGATGGGCTGCAGATGCTGCAATTACAGAAGCTGATGTTAAATGTAGTTGTCTTAAGAGAGGAAAACCCTATAACATCTATTTTGTACTCCTCTCTCCGGCAACCGGAATGCGAGTTTGTAGCTGTCACATTGAACAGATGTAGCATCTGGATATGAATGGTGTAATTTTTGTTGCAGGTCCAATTGCTGTTTTTATGCTTGTGCTCTCCAGGATTTTATGCCTCAGCAGCTACTTTCACTAAGGTCCCAAAGAGTATGGTGTGGTGGTAAAGAGCTTGATATTTACACAATAGATCTCAAGTTCGAGTCAGAACGTGTATCTTTTATAAGAGTTTGGGATAGCTTGCTTTCCAAGAGCGGAGCTTCCTTGAATCCAAAAAAAACTACATTCACTAATTTTTAAATTGAATATCATTAATCAAGTCGAACTTTGCTCAAAATCATGAATGTCATCCAGTAGATATGATCACAACTTTGTCGAATTGATTTTTTTAATTTAAGGTTGGTATGGGATATCAGTAAACATGTGAGATCCTTATCTTTGTATTTTTTATATGCGATATTACCATTTCATGTTGACATTATTTTGGTGGTCCTATCCTTGTAGAGAAGCAGGGATCATTCGCTTAAAGCCTTAAACTGTAAATAATACTTTAGGTTAGACTAGAAACTGTGATCCTCCATTCCCCAGAACTATGCATAGAAATTTGAGGGAGTTCAGGTTTATAAAACTAAGGACAAGTTTAATAGCTATTTATGAGTGTTCATAAGACTTGAATTCGTGAAAAAATCAATTTACACTTCCAAGATCATTTGCTGAAGTTTTTTCATTTAATTTTCAACTCCAAATGAATTTTTCTATTTTTGCTATTTATTTGCACGGGATAATTTTTTAACCATGTTGCCAGTCATGAAAATATTTGGATGTGAATATTATGATACCATGAAAGATCAACTTGATCAGCACCTTCAGAGATCTGAAAAAAATAAACTGACAACTTTTATTAAGAAGATTAACTTGCAGGATAAAACAGTGAGAGTTCAAGATATATGCGTGATAGAGAATAATATAAATTATATTTTAAGTTTTTAGATGAGATGATTAAACTTGTAGATTAAATGGTTCCTTGATGTGATATCAGAGTTTTATTGAGCTAGCAGTTACGAGTTCGAAAATTTCACTGCCCTTATTTTATTTGATGAAAAACTAAATGCAAGGTAGTGTGAGTCTGTGCAAGTTTCAAATCCAAGTAGATTTCACTTGATGAGATATGTTAAAAAATAATAAAAATTATATTTTAAAACTTCACATAACAACCTAAGCTTTGAAGTAAAATTGTCAGTGTTATTAAACTTGGGAGAAGGATATTTTCACTGGTATATTGAGTGTTAATTAGCAGAAAGGGGGAAGCCAATTCCAAGGAGATTTCAGGGTTAGAGAATAATATAAATTATATTTTAAAATTTACCCTAATAACCTAATCTTTTAAATAAAATTGTTCAGTGTTATTAAACTTGGGAGAAGGAAATTTTCACTGGTATATCGAGTGTTAATTAGCAGAAAGGGGGAAGCCAATTCCATGGCGCTTGGTGGGAAAAACAATGAACAACATACTACAAAAAACACCGATCCCGACAGGCAATGCTGTGAGGACCTCCTGAGCCTCGGTCGACGGAGATGGATAGAAGCATTCTACCACATTCTGATCAAACAAGGCAATAGCTGCAAATACCAGTATCGACATGAGGGCATGCATGAAATCTATAAACTTCAGCCGGTAATTTGCAGCAACTTCAGGTGGAATGGTTGCCGACCCATCAACGATCCACAAGCCTCGGAATGTCGCAAACCCATAACACACATCTCCATTGTTGTCCCTGAAGCTATCGGTGAAGCTTGACAGGAAACAAGACAATCCACAGAGGACAACAAGTCCTGCGGTCATGGACCTAGTGACCGAGTCACAGCTTCCCTGATTCGAAAATACGGGGGAAAAAAGCTGGAAAGCAATAACTGTTCCAGTAGGTAAGAGATTGGCCAGATGGGCTGTGCTCTCGAATGTCTGACTAATCGCTTTCTGAATCAAGTTCGAATCCTCATTCGGCATGGCCACTCCCTTCAGGAGAGGGAGTTTTTCTTCGCCGGCATCCAATGAATCACGATGAGAGCCTACCTTAATCTTCATTGCTAGCAATTCTTTTTCTCTTCTGCAATAAATTCTTTTGTCTTGCATGAACAGGCTGCGAGGCATTGAAGTTTTAAAAGAGAAGATTTGAGTGGATGTTAAGGGAGGGAGGGGAAGCTGAGCTTCCCTTGCAAGAAATAGAAACAGATTTTTGTTTTAAGAAGTGTCATTTACCATAACTTCGTAGACAGAGTTACTGTTTCTGTATGTACTTAAATTCCTGACGCAGTCTTCTGAAACACTTCTGCTGCTTTCCAGGGGATTTCTGTCTTTCTTCCTCTAAAAAATTCCGATGTTCGAATTTTTTTACCTTTTTCTGCTTCGTTTTTTCAATAACGATGAGAAAATAATTGTGTTTTGTACAATAAATTTTTATTTCGAGTCAGGATATATATTTTTATAAAAATTTGAGACAACTGAAGTTTTACTCGATTAACTATTTCTACAAAATATACTTTCAGAAAATGAATTTGTTGACATGAAGAAAAAATTCTCAACTTCAGATACGCTTTTCAATCCCGCTCTAGCCCCAGTTTAGGAGTGCGTTTCCACGGGTTTCCAAAAAATTATTTTATTTATTTTAAATGAATATGTTTTGGTGTTTTTAGATCATTTTGATGTGCTGATCTCAAAAATAATTTAAAAAATATTATTTTGATGTAATTTAACACGAAAAATCATTTTGAAAAACTATCACAATCACATATCTTCTGAATTTTAAGTTACATTTTTAGAATAAGGCAAGTGACTTTATCCAGGTAAATAAAATGTCATACACAGCATTGTTTCAAGTTTCAATGCCAGAAGCAGTGGGTCGAGATTGATTTAATTTTTCCACCGAAATCTGTTGCTTCATGAACATTTCTTTTCTGGTTCTAGATGTGAATACTGCTCGAGCCTTCATAGAGTGCTCTTGGTTTGTCTTTTAATCTATTTGAAGCAATGAAAATGGTATCTTTAAGTTTATGAATTAGGGTTCTTTACTCAAAAGAGAGCGGTTTTTGGGCAGGGTGATAGCTTGCACGTCATGTCTTCACGGGTCACGGCCTCGAGGATTCCATGATTACACTTCTTAAAGACTTTATTTTATTTTATTTTTGCAAGCAAGCCATAATTATGTACCCAATCTCTTAAGTTATTTATATTAAAATGATACTATAGATGCGAATTGGATTTTAAAAAATATTTCAAAACATTGACAACATGTTTTATAATAATGAAAATAAAAATAAAAATAATCACCACCTCTAAACTCAAAAGTTGATGTATATTCAATGATACATATTGTAAATATTTTGATTGTGATATATAGACTCAAACTATCACAATTTAACTCATAAAATATGTTATTCTTGCCGTGAGATTATGATAAACTCTAAATTAAATCAAATTATAAAGTTTGAATCCTAATCAATCCAATATTGAATAACAAATATTAAATTTTAAAATAAAAAAAATAACTTGACTGGACCATAGTAAACCTGTCAAACTCGTAATCTAGGTCACGAGAAAATAATATCCTCGTAGAAAGTAAAAAAAAATAACATCTAATTTTTAAAAAAAAAAACTTAATGTCAAAGGGTCAAATTCAAAGAAATCTAATTAAGAAAATAACTTCAGTCAACTCCAAGAATATTTATATTAACACAAAAACAAAATCTCCCCATGCTAACTTGTTTATTACAAAAAAAAAAACCTTTGGTATAAGTGTATTTATTTTTTCAAAAATACCTTTGTTTTTATTTTTATTTTTTTTTCAAGGTAATATAATCCTTACATTGATTAATTAAAACATTTGCTAAGGTAGAATAGTATTAGAACTCAAACGACATTAGTAAATAGAAGAGTCGGACCAAAGTTATTAATGATCTATGGGCTTGTTTTGCTTATCTCATGGAAGTGGGATATATAGCCTTACAGCATACCCAAAGCAAAACTCCAAGTCTAGAACTTAGACTATGTGACACTCCGGTCCACAGAGTATTTTGGGCTTTAGTGGCCCATTGAATCTCTATTCCTCTAGATTTACATCTTTAGGATGTATCAAATACATACTATCTTCTAACAATTATTATTATTATTATTGAATTCTTTATGCTCTAGCATTGACAATGCAGAAAAGGCCAGCTCCCTCGAAATCGTCCCCACCCCACTTGCTTTCCTAGACGATAAAAACATGTCTTTTTAAATATATTTTTATTTTAAAATGCATTAAAATAATATTTATTTATTTTTTATCTAAAAACAAAAAAAAAAATTATTTTTTTCCCAAACACCTCGATTTAATTATTTAGTATGTTATTTGGGTAGCTCCCGAGGCTGCCGTCCACAATTTGTTGCTTCTAATTAAACACTAATCATCTTAAATTTAATTAAATATTCTGGCATGCATTATTATTATTATTATTATTAGTTAATAATAATTAAGTTACAGGTAGGAAAGAGACATCTTTGCTATAAACAAGAACCTTGAAAGTGTTTCTTTCGAATATAAGTAGACAAAAAAATTGAGTCTACGTTGAACATAGCACTCGGGCCAACTAAATTAATGTCTTGTTGATAGTTGTTTGATCTCTAGGATGTCGTTTTAGCTGCTTCGTTTTTGTTTTTGTTTCTTTCGAATGTGGTGTTACATTTGTCTTTCTGGTCAAAGCTTACATCATTATGGGCCATTCGATGTAGCTATTCCCGCATATCCAACGGTTAGATGGGGAATGCTCAACCACATGATTACCACTTCGTTGCTTTTTTAATTGTCTTCGACATTGATCTGTACGTTGAAGAACAAGCAACAAGTTCTGTACTCAAAGTATCTTTTTTTTTTTTTCGTGCACGACTGTCCTCCCTCCACATCTATTTATTAAATTAATTCCTTGTTGAAATAAAGAATATTCACTATTTTCCACCCCCCAATTTATCTAAAATTTATTTCAATTAAGAGAAATCCCAATTGGCAGGCTTTTTAATGAAAATGCCATGGATGTAGAAATATAAAATAGAACTTTTAATTAAAATATTTAAGCAGATCGATCATTCATGCATTTAGGTTAATGAATTGCAACAAAATTCTCACCAATAATTTTTATAAAAATATTTATGAAAAAAAATTATTGTTATTTTTTATTTTTAGATTATTTTAATATGTTAATGTTAAATTAAAAAAAATTAGAAATATTTTAAAAAAAATTGTGAAAAAATAATCATGTTTATGCACCAGCGCAGCAGATACACCCATGTGAAAGCATGTGAAATGGTTATTGCTTTACCTTTTTAAAAAATCTAAAATTATAATGAACGCAATTTTCAAATATATTTCCATTTATTTATTTTAATATATTTTTAAATAAAAAACACTTTAAAAAATAATTAACCTCTCAAACACATTCTCTCGATTACAGATAATGTGGACTCATGAAGGCCCCTAGACAAAGAATTTGGTGAGACCATCTTCATTTGAAGGGGAGGCCAAGTCAAACTCAACTTGATCGAGCATGGAAACATCCCTAATGTCATCAAACTTCACCTCTGAAACACTTCCCTTTAACAGAGCTTCAAGAAGAAAATACCAAGATTGAAAATTTATTTATATATAGCCAGAAAATTAGATATAGGTTAGATCCAATTCCTATCTTTCTAACCTTTTTTTTTATGCAATTAAACTCTATTTTTTGAAAAATAAATTTTATAAATCTAGATAAGTGAATAAAATTTTAATTTTTTAACAAAAATACATGTTCTACTCGAAACTAGCGAAGTTTCTGTATTCGATTTTTTTGTTACTCATTACTTAACATGGAAAATTAATATAAAAAGGCAGGACTGACCATTTTGCAATCATTACAAACTCACATTCGGTTTAAATTTTGATGATTTGCTGCGCCATGTTCATCTGACAATTGGATTCTAATGGTGTGAGTGGAAGTTGCTATTTGTGAAATTCATGCATGTTGTCAAGTGTTTTCTTAATCATCGTCTGAAATTGAATATTGTTCTATACTTTTATGCTTTCAAATCAAATACTTTTTCAAAATTGATTAAATTAAAAAATATATAAAAAAAACAATGTATTATTTTTCTATTTTTTTATATAAAAAACACACAAATTGATCAATTTAAACTGGTTTCAATTAATTTTGTTTTTTTAATCGATTGTTTTTATAAATGAAAACCAAATCCAATAAAAAATAATCAGTCCTAGTTGAGGGTGTTGCAATGATGAAATGTCTGTTGCAATGAGGATAAGCATACGACAACGCATGCATGCACAGTCCCTTACGCACAAGCAAGCATGTTGAGATGGCTGTCGTCTTCTCCAAAATAAAATAAACTTGCCTTTCTACCACCAATCGATTGCATGCCTGACCGTCGTCCCTCCATTAAGCACTGGGTATGAAAAGTATCCTTGATGGCCTCCGCATGATTACTCCCTTTCACTAACCGGCCACCATACAACTTTATCGGGAAAAAAACTAATACCCTTCCGTGTTCAACTTTTATTTAGATTTTTGTTCAATAGTTTGATTCATGTTGTTTTTTAAAATATATTTTATTTAAAAATATATTAAAATTATATTTTTATTTTATTTTTAAAAATTATTTTTAATATTACTATATATATATATAAATTATTTAAAAACACTAAAATTTCTTAATATAAAGTACATATATTTTTTTCTTAGTTTTTTTTCAAAAACATTTAAAAAATGAAAGTGTCAAACACCTCATGAGAGTGCCCTTCAAATTATACCAGCCATTCTTTTAATTAAATTAAAAAATAATTATAGATTCATATAATACTTCAAGATAAAATATCTTCAACTAAATGTATTAAATAATCAATATTTTTTTTTTGTTAAGATGTCATCCAATTGAAACTTTTTTATTAATATGGATATCAGGATAAGTTTGAATATATCTCTAATCAATACCACAAACCCTAAAATTAATGGTAATGTAATTCTCTAGTAACCATTATATTAGCAACAACATGTCTCAAAGTCTTATTCTTTTTTATGTGATAAAACTACACCTCTAAAAAATATACTTTATAAAACCAAATGAATAAATAAAATTTTAATTATTTCAATCTCTTACCATAAATATATGCCATGACTAAGAACTCGAGAGATATATAGTTATTGTTAAGGAATCATCTCACCTAAAAGCTTAAGCTTGTAAGTGAGGCCCTATAATATGATTTATATTATTCTCTAATACATCCCCTCAAGTGAAAGCCCTTTGGGCTTGAAACTTGCACAGACCCATATTACCTTGTGTTTGGTTTTTTTTATCAAATAGAATGGGGTGGTGAGATTTAAACTCGTTACCACTGGGTCAACAAGGTTCTGATACCATGTTAAAGAACCATCTCACCTAAAAACTTAAACTTGTAAGTAATACCCTATAATATAATTTATATTATTCTTTATTTCTTTGCAACCCCGACACGTCCTTTGGACGACGAAGCCTTATTCCTCTCGACAAGGATGAGTGATTGAATATTCTCTAATAATAGAATCCTTGGCATGGCAGAGCTGTTTTTTCAGCATGCATGCATGCATGCATACATACATACATATATGATCCCTGTAGTGTGGATAAGAGTCACGGGTTCTGCTCTCTGGGTTCCAAATTCCATAGCTCTACTAGACCAGTAGCGAAGCTGTATCTATCACGTAGCCATCCAGCCCTAATCTGTTTTGCACTCGTCACTACTGTGTTCCGTGACGGAACATAGCTTTAACATTGTTAAATAATATCAAACATTTTGTTCTTTTTATTTTCTTCATTAAAAAATAATAAAATGTTATACTATATTTATAATAAGATTTAGATTTATGACACTAACTAAATCTCAAAATAGTTTCAACACTTTATATTATTGCAAAAAAACTTGTATAAAAAGAAAATTTATATTTTTTTATGTTTCTATTACTTGAAAAACTGTGAAAACTGAGTATTGGAAAATTATGAAAAGCTTATAAATAGGTTTTTCAAACTTATTATAAATCTTGAGAGAGAAAATATTATATTTAAATAAAAAATAATGATTTTCTTAAAAAAAATAAAATATTTTTCCGACCAGCATGTTTTATAATGAAAGAAAGCGAGGCTAGAAATAGTGTGCACGTAATCCAAGGACAGACCAATAGAGACTTGTTCTAGAATGCGGGTGGTTTCACAATCTCGTAGCTCTGTCAAGAACACGAGTCAGAAAACGATAAGAGATGAATCAATAGCAGGCAAGCAACAAGATCTCATTTAAAAAAAACAAGATCTCATGTTTTTTTAAGAAAAAAAATGAGAGTGGTGATGTTTGGGAGAGTAGTAATAATTGTTTTTTATATATAAATATATTGTTAAAAAATATATTTTAGATTTTATCCTTTCATTTTATTTTAGTTTAAATCACATGAGCAATTTTCCCGACTGTCTTCGAGGGACATGGCGTGATGATAAAAAACTTGAAATCTGCATAAAAAATTATGAATTCGAGTCAGGACATACACCTCTTATAGGAGCTGAGATAACGAGAATTTTTCTCTCTCATATGGACCCATAACTAGACCCATAAAATTTAATTTTTTAGAGATAGAATTTTCTTTCTAAAAAACCTGAAATCTGCATAAAAGATTATGAATTCGAGTCAGGACATATACCTTTTATAGGAGCTGAGATAACGAGAATTTTTCTCCCTCATATGGACCCTTAACTAGACCCATAAAATTCAAGTTTTTAGAGATAGAATTTTCTCAGAATCTTAAAAAAACAATCCTGACCTCCAGGAAAATTAGACATCCGCTGGCTGTTTTACAAGAGAAATTATTAATTAATATATTTTATATTATTTTTTTCTTAAATAAAAAACTACAGAAACTCACACATGCAGCTCCCGTACTGTTTTACACAGCAAAAATATATACAAGATGAGAATGGTGCTTTATCATCGTGCACTGAAAGAAGAAAAGAGCTCTTGCGATCTAATTCCCAGGTCTAGCTACCGCAACAAATCATTCACAGGGAATGGGAAAGCGTGCGTGACAAAAGAAGATAAAGCTTACAACGAGGATGAAGAAGCTCTTTCCACAGCAGTTTCGAAGCCCCTCTTTTTCACTAAAAAAAGAGCTTTTTTGAAAAGCGGGAGAGGGTGGCCTGGCCTGGGTTCGAATCACAATTATGATTGTGGTTTGGAACAGGCTCAGATGGGTTGGAGCCTCCATTGGAGGCTCGATCTGGTTCGGGTCCCACAGATCTTGGCCAGGGCTCCACAAAATTTGCTACCACTATCTTTCTGGGACGGACCGGGTGGTGCGGCCTTGCAAACAAGTTTATTCTTCTTTTCTTTTTGTATGAACCGGAGCTTGATCGTCATTGAATTAGGAAGATGCTCAGTGAGGTCTCTCTCAGTTAGACCAGTAGCTCTCCATCTTGTGGACCTTATATCATAATCGACTCCAGCTTAGACAAGACGTTGTGATGCCTTCCCCTAGTTTTGAGTTTTTTATTTTATTTTATTTTATTGGGAACAAAAAAAAACTAATTGGAAAAAGGAAAAGATTTTAATTGGTTAGTTTTGATTTAAAAAATCAGAAACCGAGTAAACTTAAATAAAATCTTCAAAATCCAAAGCTAATTTGCCTAACATACAAATGCCCCCCCCCCAAAAAAAAAAAAATTATGAGCCCATCTCCTACAAGAAGATAGACTACCTTTTCTAGATTCCTCTCTCGCCGATCACGAAATTAGACAGCGCACCAAGTCACCGACCACCTTTCCTCCACTCTCTATCGCGGTGTCACCCCTTCATTCACTACCAATCCAAATTCCCACTGACATCAGAGTGGATAGATTAGCCGCCACCTCTCCAGCCCTTTTTCGTGGTACTTGTCAGCAACATTCCTTATTATAATTATAATTATAACAAAACCTAAAAGACATCATACATTCAATGTAGCACTACTTAGCTATGGATTTGTTATTTTTTATCCATGTGTCGTGCGAGTTCATCTTTTTTTTCTTGATGTGAACAGTGCTTTAGCGGATTTGTCCCCGATAATAGGACAAAAAACGGTATAAAGTTGAGGGTCACTGATGTAATTGCGCGTGGACGGACCAGTCCGCCGCAACTTTTTATTTTTTAATATTTTTTAAAATGGCTAAATACGGATATATCCCTTAATAAGATAAAATTGATGAATTAGGAACAGGGCTATCCCGGTAATTGACCATACTTTTTTTTTCAAAATACTGTCGGCGTGTGGGGGACACGCGACCAACAGTTTTCCGCCGCACGCCCTCTTCAGGGGGCGAATGACTAATGATAGGGTGGTCGGAAATGGACTTCCATTGTCGCCTTCGATGCGCCTCCACTTGGTCTTGCTGCCGGTGTGGCGCGTTTCGTCAGACGGTGGCCGGTTAAAGCCGGTTGCACAGTTTCTCTCTCTCTTGTATGTAAAAGTGCAGAAGAGGTCCTCGGTTTTGGTGCCTTTTCACTTCTGTCCCTTGATTTTTTATTTTGTGTATGGTCTTGATTTCTGTTATATAAGTTTTGATTTCATTCGATTGGGTCCTTCGATTGCAATAAATTAAATGTTCATTATTCA
>CM063598.1:11376151-11405552 GCA_032356905.1 Salix exigua
CTTAACATACATCTTGAACAATGACAACATTGTCACTATTCATGTGCAGTTTCACCCGGTGTTTCGCGAGTATATGTCCTCTTTTTTTTATTTTGAACAATGTATTAACGAAATTAGCCCCCGAAAAAGACAAAAAAAGACCGCCATTTTCAGGGGCTGGACGGTCATTGATCGTTTTCGGCCCGGTTCGGTCTGGTTCGTCTGACCGTTTCTTTATTTGTTTAATGTTTTCAATGAACAATGCATTAACCATTTTCTCCCTCGAAAAGGACAAAACACACGTCTGCGTGTCAAGGTCGTTCCGATAATTAGTCATTTTTAATTATTTTTTTAATGTCAGTTATGTGGCGCGTCACAGAACTTGTCGTTCGTTTCCACGCTCACACGTTTTTCGAACGGCACGTGCGGTGTCATACGGCGTCGGAAAATGAACAACCGCCATCTAGAATGATTTTCAACCATGTTTCCCTTTGTCCTGGTGCGGCGCGCCTAACACTATGATGTCCGGAGACATGTCAATGGTCGTTTGAATCCCCCCCAATTTCTCTCTCCTCCCTACACCAGATGACGTTAACTAAGCTGTTTTTTGTCAAATTTTATTTCAGCCACTGAACGTTATAATTTGTTTTTCTGGCCCTTATTTCTATTAAATGGGTTTTGATTTGTTTCAATTTCGTCCTTCAATGGAAATTGATTATGTATTGAAGTTCCATTTTGGTCCTCATGCTTTTAATTTTGCGGGTTGGGCTGGAATTCTAAATATTTTTGGTATCAAAGTTTTGATTAATTTCAATTTCATCCTTCCATGCAAAATTATTATAAAATCCTCAATATTTTTAGGTATCAAAAGTTTGATTTCTTTCAATTCTATCCTTCTATGCAAGTTAATTATGAATTTCAGTTTCATTTCAGTCTCAATTCTTTTAATTTCCGGTTTTGTTTTGAATTATTTGATTTCAATGTTTGGGTTTACTTCAATTTTATCTTTTAAATTAAAGATATTATTGAAAGTATATCAAATTAATTACATATTTGTATATTTATGTCAAATTAAAGTATGTAAAACTAATTATATGTTAAGATATTTATTGAATATTATCCTTCTATGCAAGTTAATTATGGATTTTTTGAAGGACAAAAATTCATATCAGTATTCTTGAATACATTTAATATAATAATACGATGAATAAATCTTATAAAATAAAAAAAAATGGCTTCAAAAATAAATTTTGTGCTCTTTTATTTACGTTTATTTCTTCAAAAACATTTGCAGTGTTTTGATTTTTTCATTATATATTTGTATATTAAAAATATGTTAGGCCAATTATATGTTTTGATATTTATTAAATATTATCGCCTACAAATATATATAGAGATAAAAAATGGCCTCAAATTATCCTTTAAATTAAATATATTATTGAAATTATATCAAATTAATTATATATTTGTATATTTATGTCAAATTAAAATATGTAAAACTAATTATATGTTTGAATATTATCGTCTAAAAATATATTGAGAGAGTGAAAAAATGACCTAGGATTTTTTGAAGGACATAAATTCATATCATGTTTTCTTAAATATATTTAATATAATAATATGATTAATAAATCTTATATAAAAAAATATTGGCTTCAAAATTTAATCTTGTTCTCTTTTATTTGAGTTTATTTCTTTACAAGAATTTCCAATGTTTTCATTTTTAATATTTTAGATCTAATATTACTCGGAAAAAAAAACATCTAAAAAAAATGCTGACAAATTTACCTGCATTATCTACAAGTCAAATTAAAAAATATACAAGTCACTTCCCGTTTTCATTGGACTGTTCTTTTTAGACGGCAAATAAATAATTATAGCACAAAAAAATTAAGTTTATGTTTTAAAAACAAATTACAATATTTTTATTTCTAATATGTCTGATATTTACTGAATATTATAGCCTAAAAATATATTGAGAGAGAGGAAAAATAACTTAGGATTTTTTAAAGGACAAAAATTCATATCAGTATTCTTAAATATAATTATGCTAACTAAATATTAAAATAATAAAATACAATAAATATAAAAACAATTAATTTTTTACATAGATAAAAAATTTTCGCATTATCGCGCGTACATACCGCTTCGTATCACTCTATAAAGAACAAAAAATTGAAATTATAAGACAATGTTATAGTCATCTCTTATCATCCATCGGAGGACAATGGATGTCATCTCGAGTGGATATAATGAACTCCGTCCTTTAGAAAAAGGGAGAAAATGCATGTTGGATGGTGTAATTGAAATATTTATAGTTTGGTGCACTGCTTTCGAGTTTACAGAAGAGTATGGGGACTGATATGTAGTTAAGGCTACCTGGAAATGTTGTGATGTTAGAGCACGCGCTATTAAAGAAGTGACGTGCACGGAGCAATCAGTGAGATAGTGAGAGTGGGGGAGCAGAGCCCACCAATGAAGGGCTTGCCTTAACGGGACTTTCTAGGAATAAAAAAAAGCAAAAAAAAGGACAAGAAAATAATGCATGTGGATATTCTCTAGCTTCTGTTTGAGATGGAAAGGTATCTTTATATTATTTATTGGAGTTAAAATAATGTTTTTTATTTTTTAAAATTATTTTTAATATTAACACAAAATAATCTAAAAGAAATTAAAACAATTAATTTAAATTTTAAAAAAATCAATTCTTTTCAAAAAAAAATTAAATATATTGCAAAAAAGACGTTAGTCCTTTTCACTTATCATAATAGAGATGGAAAACATGCCCAGCTGGCTGGTTTTGTTTGGATTGGTTTGGCTTTTGAGTGTGAAACTGAAAAAATAGCCGTTACGGGGAATGTCTTAAATATATTGATTGTGGTTTCTTTAATTTTTAATTTATTTTTTTGGCGGGACCCTTATTTAGTGCTTTTGTCTGAGTTGTAACGGCAGTGCAAATTGAAAGGGGGCATGTGTGATCAGGGGCTGTTTCGTAACATTGTTAAATTTATTTTTTAATATGTTATTTTATTTATTTAGAAATATATTAAAATAATATATATATTTTTAATTTTTTAAACTTGATATTTTACATAAACTTGATATTTATTTAAAAATAATATTAAAATAGGTTTTTCTCTTCAGAAACGCTCACTCATCAAACTTGTTTGGATTTGCATTTTTAGTTTTATTGATCAGATAATAAAGCCAGGTGAAGGGCCTAAAAGAAAATAGGAAAAGTTTGAGATAACTACATATCAGTCCTCAATGTTTATGTATGGTATGAATCGAGGTCTTAGAGTTTATGATTTAAAGCAAATAATAAAATTAATTAATTAATTATAGGTGATTTTCACATTTCAATGTTAGTAATATAAAATGGTTTAAAATAATAATAATAATATATAATTAGGTACCGATTTATAATTTTCAGAAAGAGAAAAATGATGCTTCATGGCTTTTCAACTTTAAAATGTAGATATCGGTTGACTTAACGAGGCAGTAAATAGGAGTCATTTGTTTTTATCCTAGCAGTTTCAATTACTTATTGTGACATGATTGTTAGTGAGATAAAAATTATTTTTTATTTTTTAAAATATATTTTTAATATTAGAATAATTTAAAAAACACTAAAAAATATATAAAACAAAATAAATCAAGTTTTAATAAAAATAAAAAAACAGTTGTATTGCAATATAGCCGCCAAGTATATTGAATTACAATTAATTATCTTATTTATTTTGTTATATGATCGTGAGTTGGTGGTTATTTTTTAGGAATTTTTTATATTAAAATAATATATTTTTTTTATTTTTTAATATAATTATTTTAAAATAATCATAAAAAATAATGAAAACAGGATGAAGCACATTCACGTCGCCAAGTATGATTAAGCGTCACGTGGCAAATTTGTTTTGGTGCCATAAAGCACGTGTGAGTGCGTAATGTCCACCATGAGTTTTGGTTGTTGGCACTACCCAACAAAAAACATTTCTGGGTGCCTGGCATTGTACAGAACCTGTCTGCTCGAGTTGATGACAGGGTGTTCTGGGAAGCATACTATGAAGAAAAAAACCGATTTTTTTTAAATATAATATTTTAAATTGAAGATATCAAAAAAAAAAATTAATAATAAAAATATAATATTTTAATGTATTTTTATATGAAAATCATTTTAAAAAATAAATACATTCGCACTCTCAAAATAACCTTTGACAATGCACTCACGTGTGGGTTTAAGTGTCCTGCGTTTCAAAAATTTATTATTTTTATCTGTATTTTAAATTATTTTTTTAGATTACTTTGTTACGTTAATACCAAAAATAATATTTAAAAAAAAAACTATAATTTTGATATATACATTAAAAACTACCTCAACTTAATTTCCAAATATTTAAAATCATTTTTGCCCTCGTCATCTTCAATTCAGAAACCAACAGTGACCAAATGTATGTTCAAGGGTGTGATTATTATTGTTTTTTAAGATGTTTTTTTGTTCAAAAATGCATTATAATTATGCTTTTTTATTTTTAAAAAATTATTTTGACATCAGCACATCAAATGATCTAAAAATATTAAATTTTGTTAATTTAAACTAAAAAATAAAAATTTTAAATTTTTTTCAATAATATTTTTAAAAAACACTCCGAAACCACCCCCAATCAACTCTGTAAATCTAAATGGCACTTTTGTTTTACTTACTCTCTGGACAAATATTGGTGAAATAGCTTCATTGTGTAGCTAGCAAGTGTCCAGTGCATCTACCTTGTTATGTTTTTAAATTTCATGTGCTTTATTTTATATAATTTTATATAAGTTATGATTAAAGATTTAAATCTATAGGACTCGCTCTAAGATAACACATTTTTAATAGATTAGAAATACAAAATTTAAACCATCTAGTAGATGATCCAACGATAAAAGTTTAAGATTAAGAAATTTGTTTTTCCAATAATTACTAATATGATAACAACTGAAAGTTTACATGATCGTCATTTTAAAGACTGCATACAAAGTAATCCAGAAATCTACATTAAAAAGAAAATAAATACAGAGTTTAGGTTAAAAATTATTCATAATCATGTGATTGCTTTGATTAACAAGAAAAGAAATACAAAATTGAAGCTAAAAAACTATTCATAACCATGTGATTGCTTTGGTATAATTGAGATGCATTGTCATGATCAAATAATGCAGCAGTTTGTACTTTCTCGTCATTTCCCATTTTATTTGTTAATAATATGGTGATCTATGACGTCTACAAGGTTGTGTTTCTTGAGACATCCACGTGCATTTTATCTCTGATATTCAAATAAAATTTGCAATGCTTTTTATATATATATATATATACTAGCCAATGCCCCGCGCCTCGTCGCGGGCGGTACCATATTTTTTTAACACAAAAAAAATATTAATTGTTTTTTTATAATATATTTTTAGTCAAAATAATAAATTTGTGCAGAATTCCTGTGAAGTGCAAGTTTTCTATAAAATATATGAATTTTAAATCGATATAAATTTATCTATTTAATAGGTTTCAACGAAATAACCAATATAAAATTATCATCATCATTAAAAAAAATTAATCATATTTTTAAGTAAAATAGAAATCTATCAAGAGTTGGACTTGAACCCCTAACCTCTCGAACATAATTTTTGTCTTCTGCCTCATAGACCCGCTCGACACCTCAACATTCGTTAATCTTTCTCAAAAATATATATTAAATCTAATTTTAATGTGGATTCAGTTAAAAGAAATGTGTTGAGAGTGAAATTGAACTCATGTTCTCGGAGGAGACCTTAACCTGATGCTCTTTAGACCATCTTGGCTACTTCAACAACCGTTTGTCTTTAACGAAAATATATATTAGTAGTAGGTGTTACTGTGAATTAGCACGGTAAAACCGGGACAATGTTTTATTGTATATATATCCTTTTTATCATGGCGCAGGAAAAAAACACTGTACATTGCTACAATGTTTTTTGGGACCGGAAAATAAAATAAAAATAAAAATAAAATACAACGTAACAACATAAATTAATATTTCAGAATGATAAGTACAGAAAATAAAATAAACAAAATAAAAACAAAATCTAAAAGTATAAATATATAAAATATGAATAATTTTTGTTCAAAAAAGAACAAAAACACCAAAAGAAAATATAATAAAAACACCAATATATATATATATATAACTATTAAAGAATAATATAAATGAATCTTACCTAACTGGTGTCAGAGTCTTGATCACAAATTCGAATCTCATCAACGTTATTTTATTTAATAATATAGATTTGAATGGAAATTTCAAGTCTAATTTTTTTTTTAAAAAATATTAAAAAAAATATAATTTATATTCTAAATAGCCGACACAAGTTAATCTCTAATTTCATGATAGTTTGTGGCGAGCCACCATGGTCCACCTGTACGATTCCTCTGTGTCACTGAATTTATCTCATCGGCAAAAGTAAAGAGTATTGGATCAAATATCGACAGACTCTACTGGCGGGGCTGCTTCTCCGAGCCATGCAATCATAAACGAGAATGAAGAAACGGTACCGTTTCCAAGTGAATGAAGCTCAGCCTGTCAGCTGCCCAAGAAACGGTACCGTTTCTACACGAGTTAATGATGTCAAGGTTCTCATCATCATGTGCTGGCTTTGTTTTGTCCCTTGGGAAAATTGTGAGCTCAGCAGGCGAGTAGGGTTCGTCTAAGCGAAGACGATTGAGCAGCTATAACTTGCGTGCACACAAGTGCTTCCATGCAGCTGGAGATTCTATGAAGACATAGCAGCAGCCTGCCGTCAAGAACAAGTGTTGATAATGTCAAAATTGAAGTCTAGGTATTCCTCAATCTAGTCTTTTCTCATCATCATAATTTATGCATTGTTTAATTGAAATAATCGTGTGTTTCTAAGTAGCGACAAATTTCATTAATTTTTTTATGTTTTCCATTCATACTACCATATATAAAATGTATTTTTTTTTTAAATGGTGTTTTTTGGACATTTTTTTTACAAAAATCAATAAACTTTTTTATGCTATATGAGATTCTATGAAGATGTGGCAACTACGACTTTGCAAGAAAAAAAAAACTGAAAAATTGATTAAATAAAAAAACCGAGAAAAAACTGATTAGATTTTTTTTTAATTTCATGTCCGGTTCAGTTTTCAGTTTTTTAAGTGAAAAACCAGTAATTCAAATTAAAAAATAAATATGCTACAATTGTTTTTATTCTTACTGTTCCATTTTTTTTTCTTTGCTTCTATTTTGGTGAAATAGAAAAAAAATATTGGTTAAAGTAAAAAAAATTATAACCAAAACTATTTTTTGGTTTTTTTTTTTTATTAAAAAACCAAACCTAACTGAATATGTTAACCCCTAGTAACAGCTTGCAGTTAAAATTTTGGTATATCTTTTAAGGTTTTTTTTTTATTATTATTTCTTTTCTCTCTGGCCTCTTTTCTCAACATAATTTATGCATTACATTTCACAATTTAATTAAAATGTCGGTTTACAAGCGGTGACGAACTTGAATTTCATGTTTTTGATATATATAAAATGTTGCTATTTCACAATTTCTTTTCTAAAATGGTGTTATTTGGCTATTTTGTTTTCTCAAAGAGCTAATTTTTTATATATAAAAAAATAGGAAGAAGAATAGGCTAAATGCTGGAAATTGCCAGGCAAATCTTTTCATATTTGTTACTGCTACTGCGAATAATTAGTACCTTCTCATGGGAGGATCCCAGATGGAATTGGTTGATGACCACATTTCAGGAAACAGGTCCGCTACTGGGAATTTGGTGGTGATTCCTTCATCCTCCATGTCTACAAGCTAGCCTGTCCATGTCTAACTGAGCAGAATCCTGACAGAGAATGAAAAATCGATGCCCTTCTTATTTGTTTTTGGTTTTCCCAGTCACAATATGATGAGACTCCTGATGAACAGTTAAATCTTGATGCGTCTCCAAGGCCATTTAGAAAGGTACATCAATGCATCACGAAATGATATGTATTTCATATTGATTCAATCAAAGGAGGCCAAAAGGAGAGCCTTCACCAGTAATCCAGACAAGAACATGAGCCGGCCTTGAAGTGATGGAAGCGGAGCTTGTCACGAACAATAATCTCCCTGTTGGAGATAACCGACATAAATTTAATGGCCGAATGACAATCTTCGCACATTCGAAGGTTCTTCACTATCCTGATAGGAGTTCCATGGCTCGTTTTCAATAGCCCAAATGCTATTGCGAGCTTCTCACTATGGTATCTAAGTGCAAATTCTCTCTCCTCCTCTTCCAGTTCATGCATCACTGAATCAGATACTGGCACATAACCCGCTTCTCTACACTTCCACATCAACTCATCTAGATAATTATAAATCTCGTTTGTCTCAGAGTGAGATTTGTCCCCCATGCTAAACAAGTAAGTTTTTTGATCCACCTCTATTGTACTATAGCCAACTTGTTTCCTTAAGCGTTTTCGAATCATATTGTTTCTAACTACTTCAACCTGGTCCATTCTTCCTGCCAAAGCATATATATTTGATAGTATCACATAATGAGCTGGATTTTCTGGTTCGGCAGCTAATAGATGCCCAGCAACTTGTGCTCCGAGGTCAAAATTCTTGTGCATCTTGCAAGCTCCAAGCATCGCCGTCAAAATAGCAGGTGCTGGGTTTTCAGGAATTTCTTCTTTGATAAAATTGTATGCTTCTTCGAGAAGTCCAGCACGACCAAGCATATCGACCAAGCAAACATGGTGCTCCACCCCAGGCACCAAACGATACTCTTCTCTTATGCTGGCAAACAACCGGCGCCCTTCATTCACTAACCCTGCATGAGCACAAGCTGACAAAACAGCAACAAATGTAATACTATTAGGAAATAATCCATTTCTTCTCATTTCATAAAACAATTCAACTGCTTGGCTGCCATAACCATTTGTTCCATACCCAGAAATCATTGCCGTCCAAGCCACTACATTCCTTTCCTTCATCGAATCAAAAACCTCTCTCGCTTTACTCACATTCCCACACCTTTTATACATATTAATCAACGAAGTACCAAGTACCACATTCAAATATAAACCATTACCAACAATATACTCATGCACCCAACACCCTAAACTAAATGCGCCCAGGTGAGCACAAGCGGATAAAACACTCACAAATGTGGCCGAATCCGGTTCGACACCCATTTCCTTCATTCGATCAAACAACCCAATTGCCTCTACAGCAAACCCATTTTGCTCATACCCAGAAATCATTGAATTCCATGCCACAATACTTCTATCACGCATTTTATCAAACACTTTCCTCGCATTAATCAAATCACCACACTTCCCATAAAGAGCCACCAAAGCAGCTTGAACATACACATCCAGTCCAAACCCGTGAACCAAAACATTCCCATGAATAACCCTGCCATGTTTCAGAGCCAGTAAATCAGCACAAGATTTAATCACACTTGTAAAAGTATAATTTGAAGGCAAAACATTAGAAAGGACCATGCGGCTATAGAAGTAG
Source organism: Salix exigua (assembly GCA_032356905.1). Classification (NCBI taxonomy): domain Eukaryota; kingdom Viridiplantae; phylum Streptophyta; class Magnoliopsida; order Malpighiales; family Salicaceae; genus Salix; species Salix exigua. Next base: position 11,385,662 of record CM063598.1, read on the forward strand.
AGGGAATAAATTGAGAAGTTGTGGGACTTGGAGGTGGATTTGATAAGGGAAGTGAAGAGGAAAGAATCTGGATTTGGGACGGTGAGAAAGATTTGGCGCGTGTAGCTTATAGAGCCAGCAGCGCAAGCTAAATTGAGAAGCTTAGTAAGAAGAGATCGGCTGCGACCACAGCCAGAGACTATAATGTGGGCGTGGACTTGGTTGAGAAGATAGAGACGAGGTCCAGCTTGGAGAAGAAAATTGTAGGCCGGAGAATGTGGGAGTTTAGGGGTTTGTTTGGTCTCCATGAAAGTGTGCCATGACGACGCTGCTGTCCTGTTTTTATGCAATTTTGGCGGGTGAGGAAACGGTTTTTTGTTTTTAAAAAACCCGTTTATTCAAATGTTGAAGGGCATCCTCAAAATTGCAACTAAACATTTTACTTTTTTTGGTACTAATTTTTTTTTAAAACTTTCATAATTTTTTTGATTAAAAAATTGTGCCTGATTTAGAGATCTTTTATTTATGTTTTCAACTAAATTATACTTTTCTTTTTAAAAAAATCAGCATCATTTTATAGAAAAATAACATATGCTTTATGTAATCCTACTATAAATATGTGATTGAGGAACTAACATTTCTTAAAATTAAAATTTATATTAAAATAGTTTGGAAGGACAATTAATATGAGGTTTATCCAATTTGATGTTTTATATATGGGTTAGAGATTTTCAGTAGGATAAGATAAAAAAAATATGAGTGTTTTTTAATTTTTATTTTTACTATGATTACAAAACAAACCTTTATAAAAAAACAGTTTGGATATTTAAATGTTTAAATAAAAAAATAAAATTTGTCAGAATGACATAAAAAAAGTGTATTGTTGCCAAAACTTTTAAGAAATATAAAGGATTTTTAACTTGATGAAATAAAAAAAATACTACTACAATAAGAATACTTTTAAATTGTGTTATTTTTTGAGTTTTTATTTTTACTTTATTCTCAATATTGTACTAATTAGGAATTAAATCTCATAATTTATTTTAAACTATTGTTTATAAGGTTAATATGGTCTAATGACCCAAATTATAAGTTTTGTCGGCTAATCTGAGTTTACTTAATTTTTTTAAAATTTCTTTCATTTAATATCAGGTTGATTAAGAATAAATATTCATAATTGGGCTTGATTTATTTTCTATAAAACTATCATGGTCTTATGACTTGAGTTGTGAAATTGACAAAAAAAATCGAGTTAACTTGAATCAATTTAATATATTATTGTTTTAATATTTTTTTTAAAATATGATTTTAATTTTTTTTAAATCAAACTATATTTTTATCATAAATTCATATTATATATAGATTTGTAAAATAAACTATATCATACCAAATCAACTCCATATAATTTTATTTGTTTTATTCACGTTAGCATGTCTTTTCAATACATTCAATTATTTATTTATCTGCGGAAAGCGCGGGTAAATAATATAGTCAGCCTAGGAATCCAACAGTCTTGCAACCACCATTCGTCACCATCTTCACTTTTCTCCGAATGACAGAGAGAATCATAACCACAGACTTGTCTGTTTCTTCAAAGTCCCACCATTCCCCAGCCTCCTTTCTTGACCCGCCACCGTGACCACCGTCATCTCCACTACCAGCCTCCCTCCATCATCAACCTCTCCGATGAGCTGACATGCGCAGTCAAAATGGGTAGTCCAAAACTACCCTCAGCCGGGCAACATCCATAAATTTCCAATCTATCTCTAAAAATGTTTTTGATGTGTGTGTAATAAATATGTAACAATACTATATTACAAATCCAAATATAATTTATGAAAAGTAATTTAAAGGGTGATATGATGACATAGAACTTGATATATTTGCAATAAATCCGTGAATAATTAGAGTTTAATTCGTTTACCTAAATCTATTTCCGGATATAAAAATAATAAAAATACATAAGAAAAAAAAGCAAAATAATAAATGAAAATGCAGGCTGTGGGGTTCGAACCCACGCGTACTTATGTACAGAAGATCTTAAGTCTTCCCCCTTAACCTCTCGGGCAAACCTGCTGCTCGCTACAATGTTCTTAACTTTAATCTAATAGCTACACTATATCTGGACACATGTTCTTAACCTACAGCAATGATGGCCATAACTGTTTTCTCTCCTTCAGAATTCTCTGGATGACAGTAGTAGTACAGGAGTCCAGAATATTGTTTCCGGTGCTTGAGTGTATTTTAATTTTGAGGGCACCAGAGAATCTTTTTTCTTCACTACTCAACAAAGGCATCCATAAGAATTCTGCAGTGATATGTATTTTCTATTGGAATACACTCAGTTCTCACTGACTCGTCCCCTTTTTTTCTAAATCAAGAAATGATACCCAGAAAACAGACGGTTGACACCAAGCTTCAACTCATCTCTGCTTTTCAGGCTCTTAAACCTGCCACTTTATCAGTTGCGAGTACACAACTGGTTTTGTGATGGTTAATGAGTTCATAAGGTTGGGAATCAAACTCGAGTCCTTAACCCTCTTGCTCTGTAAGAATCACTCTTCGACGAGAAAAATAACAGGTTAGAAATGTTAAGGAACAAGTTTATCTAAAAGTTTAAGCTATCAGGCGAGACTTTAAAATATAATTTATATTATTTTCTAATACACATCCTCAAGTGAAAACTCTTTGGGCTTGAAACTTGCACAGATTCACACTACCTTGTGCTTGATTTTTATCAAATAGAATAAGAGCGGTGAGATTCAAACTCGTGACCGTTGGGTTAACAAGACTCTGATATCATGCTTAGGAACCATCTCACCTAAAAACTTAAGCTTTTAGGTGACATCCCAAGATGTAATTTATATTATTTTCTAACAAGAAAAGAACATCTTAGGTGAGAATAATGAGAAAATGAAAATTCTGGAAAAAAGGGCTTTGCATGGATACTATTCCACAGCAATTCAGGTTTTCTCATAATGAATTCAGATAAAGTCTATACTCTATACCATGGACAAGAAACTGTAGCATGAGCTAAGAACATGCACCCGTTAAACCTTTCCAACTTCTAAACTACAACCCTTAATTCCTCATGGTAACTAAACAAAGTTGAACCTGGTGTGATTCATCACTGTTTCTGCACGTGTGTTTCCTGTCAGCAGAATTTTCTTGATATCTTGAAGTTTCAGTAAATGTAATAATGCTCGCTGTACATGTGAGCTGTCATGTTCAAAGATTGAAGCATTGCTTCTCCTTTTCTGTTGAAAGTAAATACAGATATGCCACCATTATTTACATCAACTGAGCGGAACCTGAACAAACAAATAAAGCACTTAAACTTTTAAGCTGAATGGTAATTGTATGCAGCAAAATGTTCTAGGTATTTAAGAGCTAGTTGTGGATATTTCAGAAGGATCATGTCTTAACCAGGGTTACTGAAATTGCTTCAAGTCCAGCACATACCTCTCTGGACTCAGCCCCAAAGCTGTACAGATCAATGCCCTCAATATTGACTTGTGTGTGATGACCAAAAAGTTTTCTCCCTGATGAAAATATTTTTTCAAGTCAGTAGACTTAACAGTTCATGAAAACTAATAATTAAGGTATACCCATCAGGATCAAAGTTACTAACAGGTGAAAGCAATATTTCCTTCCAAGCTTCTCTAGCCGCCCCCCATAGCTTTTGCACAGGGTAGATGCCATTGACGGAAAAATTAGCAGGATCCTCTCGCCATGTTGTGTACTCCTTTGGATATTTCTCCCTGGCATCCACTGCCTCCAAATTCTGAATGTGATTTATTCTTATAAAAATGAACAGGAAAATGCATGTTCAGTTTTGTTCTCCTCGTAGACAGGAGACTAATTTTATTCATTAAAGCTGACTGCTCATTATTCAAATTTGACTGAGTTATGGCTTATAAACACTACTGTTAAAGAACTAACTCATCTAAAAGCTCAACCTGTTAGATGGGATTCCAAAATATAATTTATAGTATTCTCTAACACCCCCTCAAGTGAAAGATTTTTGGGCTTGAAACTTGTGCAAACCCACATTACCTTGTGCTTGATTTTTATTAAATAGAATTAAGATATTGAGATTCAAACTCATGACCACTAGGTCAACAAGGCTCTGCTATCATTTAAAAAAATCATCTCACCTAAAAGTTTAATCTGTTAAATGAGACCATAAAATATGATTTATATTATTCTCAAAAAACCACAATCAATGAAAAAGAACATGACGATTAAACAATAGAATTGTATGAAGAAATTCTCAAGCTATAGCACTATTGAGCAAATAAAATAATAGGAACAGACCATTTTTCATGCCTTCAAGGAAAAATAGATGGCCCTCCTTCAATGAATCAAGAAAAACCAGTGGCTCTTCCCTCCCTTGCCATATGACTTCGGCAGTGGACTGCATTGAATGCCAATTACGTAATTTGATGGAGAGAAAAACTGAAAGTTAGGATACCAATCATGACAATCATTGATCAAACCTTGGCACGAGATATTGGACTTGAAAAGCACTGATCAAAGTGCATATTTTCCAAGGCTTTCCTGCACCTCTCAGCTTGCCTCACTCCAGTTTCTGTCAAGACAGATAAGTTTGTGCTTCCCTAGGTACACACAACGCAATCAGGTTAGCAGCTTACAGAGAATGGTCAGAAAAGAAATTCTTATCCACAAATTGCAAGTGAGAAGATAAAAACCTGAACTCTACTCTCTTCGTTCCAAGAGCTAAGACCGTGCCTTACAATAGTAACCTTCTTTGAAGATGGTAATAATTTCTGAGTGAGTGATGTTGTTGCTCTGTCAAAATCATATGCGCCTCCAGTGATAGAAGAGTCATTTACAATCTCTGTCATAAACCCAAAACAAAAATCAGCTTCAATTGGGAACAAGCTTCTCCTAGTACTTCATGTTAAGTAATCATCTTATCTAAAATCTTAAACTATTAGTGAGGTCATGGAGGGCTTTCACTTGCATAGACTTTCACTACCTTGTGCTTGATGTTTATAAAAAAGAATGAGTGTGATGAGAATCAAACTCGTGACTACTGGGTCAATAATGTTTTGATATTATGTTAAGAAATCATCCCACCTCAAGCTTTAAGCTAGTGCAAGAAGCTTAAAAATATGATTTATATTATTTTCTAATACTTAACAAGACATTATGCATTAATGCCTTGTGCACATATAGGTCGGAATTGTTAAGGAACCATCTCACTTAAAAGCTTAAGTTGATAGGTGAGGTCCCATAATATGATAATATTATACTCTAACACACACCCTCAAGTGAAAGTCTTTTGGACTTGAAACTTGCACAGATCCACATTGTCTTGTGCTCGATTTTTTTTATCAAATAGAATGGAGGTGATGAGATTCGAACTCGTGATCTCTAAGTCAACAAGTCTCTGATACTATGTTATGGAACCATCTCACCTAAAAGCTTTAGCTTATAGGTGAGGTCCCATAATATAATAATATTATACTCTAACATGAATCATGTTATGTATTCTAAGATTATCTAATGCTATTGTCATTCAGACAAAATGTGCTCAAAAGTTTGTTTTTTTAACGCCAATCACCAAATGTGCTCAATGGTTTCATTAATTTCATTGCATAAAAAAACTGCAACCGATTGAACTCTTATCACTGTTGAAAATTTCCCCGGGAAATACTAATTACCACCTCTCAGATTGGTCCAGTTCATAAAATTTCCTTCTTCATATCTCCAAATGGCAAAGCAAATAGGCAATTGCAAATAGAACACTGAGTACATACAACCTGGCTTGGTACCAATCTATCACTACAAGACACGAGTTGGGGAAATCCTAGTGTAATGGCCTTCGGACATCAACATTTGCTGGAAGAAAGTCACATGAAGATTCTCAAGAAACTTGTAATAATTATACCAGCAAGGCTAAAACTAGAGCATTCGCCCAATTCTGAGAGTACATGAAATGATCAACTGGGTAAAGATTAAACTCTTTCACAGGTCAAACAGGCCACAGATCAGCTAACCACATTGCAAAACCAAATTCTCATCATCAATCCCAGACCACTCAAAAGTAAAACATGCAAACAACATTGTTCAGACATACAGCTAGAACGCTGGATTCTTTATAGTTTGTGTTTTGGATTTATGATGGAAACTTGATTTATTGCTTGCAGAATGGATAGGTACACAAGCACGAACTTACCGGCGGTTAAGGGAATGCCCGGACTAGAATTTGAGCCGTGAACTTCGAGTCTGGTAGAATGCTTTGCAGGTCTTTTTGAAATAGAAGTGAAAGAACTTGACGAAAGAGGAGCTCTGAAGGTAAGAACTCCACAGATCATCTTGTTGTAAGAACTCCACAATAAAATTAGTAATTTGTTCTCGCATTAGAATTTGCGAGTTCAAACAGGTAATATATTAATACAAACACATAAAAAGAATAATTTTTTAATATATATATATTTTTAAAACGATGAAAACAAACAAATTTTTTCTCTATTTCTTCTTCCGAAACCTTCACCATGTGGTAGAGGTTTAAGAAAGGGATGATAATGAGGGGAACACGTGGCATGCGTAACCGTGCATGAATGCTACAGCCTTATCAACATTACCGAGGAAAAGTCAAACATGCCCACAAAAGGTAGTGAAAAAAACCAAGCATTTGACAATCGAAACCTTCCACAACTTCATCTCGCAAAAAAAATGGTTTTTTTTTTCTTTTAAAAAAATATGTTTTATTATTTAATTTTAATTTTATTCAAAAAAATCTTCAGTATAATAAATATAATAATATTTTTTTTCAAAATATTTTTCATATATCAAAATAATATTTAAAAAAAACATATTCCTAATATTAATATATTAGAAATCAAATTTTGGTGAAAAATAGGTTGTAATTGAGATTCATTGTCTTTTATATTTATTTTTTATGAGGTTATTTTAGTCTTATAATTATATTCACAAGTTTAATAAGTTAACTCAAGTTTATCTCAATATTTTTTTAAAATTGATATTTTTTTTAAAAAATATTTTTTAATATTAAGTTGATTAATAATTATACTTCATAATTTATTTTAATTTACTTTTTACGAGTTATACATTTAGCTTTTTTTTAATGTCCTCTCATTGTAAGGATTGACTTGATAGTTAATAAGCTATATTTCGATCCAAGAGAGCGTGAGTTGTGAGGGTACTCTAATCCCTTAAAAGATGTCAGAGGTTCAATCACTCCTCTTGTATGGAGTCGGCTATTTAGGGAGCACTTTCACCTCTTCAAGGCCCACCCGGTGCGAATGTGGATTAGTCTAGGCCAACGTTTGGGACACCACGTGGTTTATACCCAAAAAAATAAGCTATATTTCATTTTATCATTTCAAATTTTAGATTAAGAAAATTTATTAAATGTATTTTGTGGAGGCTGAAGCTAAAAATGAAGTGAAGAGTATGATTGAATGCTAACTTAAGAACTAAAATATGAAAAGGTTTTGGGATCCACTATGATGATTATTAAAATGTAGCCGTTATTTTGTCATTAACTAAAAATAAAAACTGTCTTTATTCAGGAAAAATAGATTATAAAACATTGTAATTATTCTTTAAATTCAAACACCAAATGTAATAGCAAGTTAATCAATTGAAATATACAGATTCAACTTCTAACAATAATTCTTACACAGCTTTCTGAAATTTGAAGGGGTGCTCAAAATCAAACTGTATAGATGAAAATACAACATGTTTAGTGTATACTCAAGGCTCAAGGGAAGCTTATCTAGGGCGTGGCAACAAAAATAGGACTGATCACAGGACAGCATGGAGAGAGCAGAGAAGAAGCACCAAGTAGATTATTGCAGCAGCAAAACCAGCAATAAGAGCTACAGTCACTTGGTCACAGAAATGAGGAACTTGTCCGCAAACAGGTAGCCACCCGGCACGAGTGCTCCCTTTCTTGCCCACTTGAGCTATTGCCAAAGCAGCAGAAATGCTTGATGCGAGGAGCAATGTTGTGACCTATATAACAAGCAAATTCCCATCACAGATCATAGATTAGTGTTTCATTAACACAAAACAACTTTCTTTTTTTTGAATTCAAGGAAACCGACTTCCGGAAAATGCATTTTGTGAGCCCCGGCTGTCCCATATTCTTTTGTAAAAAATGTAATCTATTGTACAGATTGTAAGCTCTCTACCATCACGTTAGGCCCTAGGGGACCAAAAGAACAGATAGCTTGAAGGGGAAGAAAAGGAACAAGAACTTTTGCATCATTAATTACCATATCAAGGATTACAATTAAGCGCCAGGACAGGGTTTTGAATGAGAGAAGGATAGACACGATGGTATATCCAGCTGCAATTGCCTCTGCAATCACAAAGAACCTATACGCCAACAATTGAGACCATTAAAACCACAGGGTTGGCTAAAAATGTTCTGAAAAAAAGGATGATAATAATGGAGGGGGGCCCGGGTGAAACTAAACCTACTCGAATGCTGGTGTGTAGCTATATTTCGCAGTGAATGTCAAGTTCAGGACTTGTGCAGAGTCGTGGCTGGTGACCATGAAAACAATGGCAACCACGGTGGCAGCCACGGCAAGGAGCCTTAGGATGTTGCTGAAAATCTTGTTAATCTTCGCCATGGAGGTTAGGTTCTTGCTGGGTTAAGAGGCAAATGTGGTGTCCATGGAAGTTCTTAAATGCAGAAACATCTGGAGCCATGAATTTGAGAACGGTACAGGTGGGTGAAGCAGGCGAGGAGGTGTGATGTGTAGACAGACAGATCGAGGGTGGTGATCTTGTTTCCTCCTGTGGTGTCATCTCTCAGGAAACAAGGGTTGGTTACCGGTCAACGCATGGAACTATGATTTTTAAATGTATTTTAGGATACATGAAAAATATTTACTTTGAAAAATCATGGGATGTCATATTTTATTTCATAAAAAACTCTATTTATTTCATAAAAAAACACCTCTCTTGGAAAGAAAATATGTTATTTTTCGTTGACAATTTTAGCTCAAATTATCTATGGGCAGCTGAGCTCCCAAGAGCATACCGTAAGGAGTTTACCATTATCGTCCACGTGGACTTCCTATGGCTGAGTAGATAGGTGTTAGAGGCATAGTTTCCAAGCTCGTGAATCGGGGAGTTTTACTGCTAGCTTCGAGGGTGTGCAAGCACACGAGTACCATTCAATTGTTTTTTTTTTATTTTTCAGCTTTAAATTAATATTTTTTCATGTCCACCACACTAAAATTAATTGATCATCAAATGGCTCCGCTGCAACACATCGCTCCCCTATTCCAAGTAAGAATTTCTTATCCTTTGAAATTGTAGCCCTCAAAACCAATTCCCGAGAGAAGCCTTGATGTAAGCTTTTGTTTCCTGCTATGGTTTCCTGCTATGTTTTGTTTAGGGAAGAAAATAATATAAATTATATTATAAAATTTTATTTAATAGATTAAGTTTTTAGGTGAGATGATTCCTTAACATAGTATCAGAAACTTGTTAATTCAACAGTCACTCCATTCTATTTCTTTTTGATAAAAAAATCAAGCATAAAATAATATGAACTTGTACAAGTTTCAAGCTCGAATGACTTTTACTTGAGGGGATGTTAGAGAATAATATAAATCATATTCTAGAACTTCACCTAAACTTTTAAATAAGATGTTTCATTGATGCAAGTGGGGTCTTGGCCTAACGGTTGAAGGGACTTGTTTCTTTCCTCTTCAAGTCCCACCATGCATACCTGTCATCCCCGTGGTGCCTTACATGCTCACTAAACTTGCAGGATGTTCAATGAGCTTAGGGATTAGTTGTGGTGCGTGTAAGTTGACTCGGACACCTCGATTATAAAAAAAAACAGTTTCATTGACAACATGCAGTGCCAAATGCTGTGCTGCAATCACTTGTATTCTTAAATACCAAGGTACAGGGAAGAGATATACATTAGAACCAGTGCTTGCCACACTTTTGCCGCTAACAGAAAATGCGTCGTCAGCTTGGGTCCCAATCCAAATAGCTAGCATCAATTCTCATGCAACCTTTTCAAATGGTTACATTTGTAGATAACAAATTACTAACACATGTCTTGGATGAAAAAATCTCCCTTTAAAACTCTCTATAACACATGTTATTACTGTTTTATGCATATTTTGGATGCGTATGATGGCTTAACCTAAGATTTTACAATACAAACAAGCTCATGAAAAAAACGTAAAGTTTTATTCTCGGCTTTGAATGATTCAATTGAAAAATCAATCATCCAAATAGAAAAGAAAAAAGAAAAACCTTAAGGCTTCTCAAGCTAATCACCTAACCTACAAGTCACGTTATAAAACCGAAATAGCACACAATAAAACTAAAACTAGAAAGAAAAAAAACAATCTAATTTAAAAAAAATAATAGTGAGGATTAGAAAAATAGCAAAACAAAAAAGAATGAATTAAAAAAGACTTATGATAAAATGATGAGGAATGAAATTACAAAACAAAAATCAATTAAAAAAATAATACAGAAACAGCAATTAAAAAAATAAAAATTCAAACAAAATAAAATATCAAAGGATGAAATCGAAAAGAAAAAATATTAATTAAAAAAATAAAGATCACATTTGATATAATAACTAAATCAAATTAAAATCCAAAGGATGAAAATGAAAATGAAAATGAAAATGAAAATGAAAGAACATCTAAAAGAATAAGCATCAAATATAATATAAAAATCTAGCAAAACTTAATCTAAAAGCATAAAATTGAATAGAAAAATTAAAAAAATCTCAAATAATCAAAGATTAATCAAAAGAGTGAGGACTAGGTCCAAAGTCGCAGGGATCCTGCTTCTTCTTATTTTCACTGCATTATAGAATTTAGATTGAACCCAACAATATGACAATTGAATCCCTGAAAAAAAAATGGTCTCACCTTTTAAACAAAGGCAATTTTTTTTAGTGGAGAAGCAGTAGCCATCTACAATAATTTAATCTATAACTAGGGTAAAAATCACATGCGGTATAGATTTTTATATAATAATGTGTATATATGGATCCCAGTATAAATGGAATCCATTTTAAAATCACCATGCCATTGAATTATACAGTACACAAAATGATCAATAATTGACTTTATAAACTTTGAAAAAAGTGAAATTTGAACCGTCCAAACTCCTGGAAAACATGATTTAATGTCTCACCAAACCTTTTTTACGTTAATTAATCTTGTGATTAACCACAAACTCCACCAAAGATCTCCTGTTGCCTCACCAAACTACTTGATTTATTACTGTAGTCATTACTTGATATTTTCCAATGTCTCACCAAACAGCTTATCTTACCACAGAATTTTATGCCGTTATCGTTGGCCAGCGCGTTAAAAGTAGAAGGTAATATGTAGCCTGCCTTGGGTAGTTACAACCACCAACCGGTGCGTTGCGTATGCAACATTGAACCTGTCACCTCCTCCTTACCACCATTAAAGTAACAGAGAATATTGAGAGATAATCACCTCCTGTAACAACATTAGATTACATCCAAAATGTAGACCTAAGTAAAAGTTAAATTGACACATGAACATAAACGAGGAGAGTGCTGGAGGCAAAATGCATACGAGTTTCCTAGGGGCAGTATATTGTAAAGTAGATTGACTATGGAAAGGTTGGAATTGGGTATCCACAGCTAAATGCTTGAAGTGATCACAACTAATGCAAATATGCAACTTTTTTGTTTTCTGGATTCGAGTAAAACTCACTCCCTGGAAAACACAATTTATGAGCCCAGGTAAGTGAATAAAATCCTGGTTAACTAGGGCTTTTACGAGAAGTACGTGTCCTAACTCGAACTCAAGACCTGCTGTCCAGATCTCGAGCCATTTGCCCCCCTTGTCATCCTTAATCATCAGGAAGGAAGTCCTCATCTGAAGCATCTTCCAGGAATGAGCCAAGGCTTTTCCTCAAAATGCTGAAAGTCTTGTCCTCCTGTGTTTTCCAGAAAGAAAAATGAGGTCGATGGTGTTGGCATGTGGGTGGGCAGATCTAATAATTTAGTAACCTGATATCTATAATTAGGTTACCTGCTTTTTCTTTTTCAATGATTCCTCCAATTTAGCAATTTTATCGGCACAGGTTTTCTCATGTTCAGACATCATGCTTTTCTCTTTCTTCCCTGATATCAACCCATAACAGAATGAGTTGAATTATATTTCACTAGAAGAAAGAAAGAGCTTTCATGTTCAGTCCTTACTCATTTGTTCATATCTCATACACAGCCTTTCCTTGTCTTCCTCGAATTTGGAAACAGTATCTGCCAAACAGCATTGACAAATAGCACCGGAAGTGATAATTTGGAACTGGGTTTGTTTACCATAAAGAGAATAACATTCTAGCATGAAAAAGGCAAACCATGAGCAGTTTTCTACTTTACTCTACGAATTGATCCTCCCGGAATAATTCAAATTAAAGTAGCTCAATGTAAGAGCAAATCCTATACAGGGGTAGAAAAAAGATCTGGTGTTCATATCTAAGAATTTTCAAAGTGGTGCCAAAGGCAAGCAAAATCATCTCATCTTCGACATAAAGGTGTCGATTTCCAAAGAAACATTCATATCGATGAAAGACAATAATATGGATTAGCTGTCAGTAGAAGACAAGACAGGTGAATTATGCGCAAATCCTTTTTGACCATTCCCACACTATCCTCGACCCAGTCTCCCTAATTTCCTTCACAAATCACAATCTTATTTTACATATGTCGTAAATAATATAATTTAGTATTATTTCAAAAAGTTTCTAATCCACGTTAAAAGACAATATTTTCTTTTTTTTATAATGTCAGTACTTAAACTTAGGGTTTCAATCCTACACTAAAAAAACAAGAGTTTATTGTAGTATTTATATAATAAAATATAATATATATCAGTAACCAACTAGAAACTAGAAAGGATGATAAACTCACAAATGTAAGATTGGGCTGGAAATAATAAAATTTTTTATTGAACGAGAGGCAGCGCCTTAATTTTGTTTTTGTTCTCCTTTTAATTCTGTCTCAATTCACCATTTAATTTTGCATTCCTTAATTCTTTTTTGATTTTCAATTTAATTTCTTCATATATATAAATACTGCACTTTTTTTATAAAAAAAACTACAATTCATTTTAGATTGCTTGATAATTTTATTCTGTTTTTCTTTAATATTTTTTATTTTAGATTGTTTGACATTTTTGCTCTGCTTTGACTTGCTATTTTTCTTTCTCTCACTCAATTTTAGAGGAAGAATCTAATCAAGTAGTATAGTCTTTTATAGAGAAAGTATCCTTAAAAACTGTCTGTAACACGACTCAAGTTTTTTTATTTTTTATATTTGTTGCTTTCATTTTGTTTCTGTTCTTCCCCCACTGTTTCTCTGCCAACAATATCTATGTACTCCATCAAAAGCCATGAGGAAAGTTGCGTATAGAAATCCGTTCAATCAACAATTTTACACTAGCTCAGCAATCATTATCAGTAGAAAAAAAAAATCCAAGAAAATTAATTCCAGAAAGTAGGTAAGCAAAGTACCTTGCAGGGCCTGCAAATGAGCTTCTTTCTCCTTGCAAAATTTGTCATGTATCTCTTGAAACTTAGCAGTCTCACTCTTCAAGCAATTTTCACACTTCAACATACAATCACATAACCACACCCATATGCTCATCATTAATTACCCGTTCAAAAATCTTAAAGCAAAAATGTTATCTTCATTTTAATCCCCCTTTCTTCTCTACCTACCTCTTTTGAGCTCTTTGAGAGCGCCTTTGCAAAAGCTTGCCTAACAGTTAAAAAAGAATAAAATTAAACGAGAACTTCTACAGAGTTTATCTGGCTTTTAATTATGGCTTTGTTTATTCTTACTAATTTACCTGTCCTTCTCGATTTTAGATTTCAATTCATCAATCATAGACTTGATCTCAGAGCCCACGCTGTCCCCATAAAATAACACAGTCAAATCACCACATAAATTAGAGATCAATCAATAGATTAATAAAAAACAAAGAAAAAAGAAAAACAGGAAAGAAAAATCAATTCTTAAATTAAAATCAAACACTAAATTCAAATTGTTTAGAAAACTAGAATTACTAAAACTGAATCCGGTCAAAAATCAAATTTATATGAGACATAAAAAAGAAATACCAAAGTAACATTTAAACATACAAGACGCAAAAAAAATCAGTCTCTCAACGGATTTGATAAAAAAAACAATTCAAACCAGCATAAGCATGAAAATCAATTTGATCGCCTCCAAAATCTAACTCTTCATTCAAGCTTTTAATCGCTAAAATCCTGGAAGCATTACTAAAAAAACTAGAAACATCATGGATCCACCAATACATATAAATATATTCGTTCAGATTAAAGAAACACATAAAATCATCGATTCCATGAGATTATCACTGAAAATAAATAAATATATAAATAAACGATTCATATCTAACAAAAAACGACATTAAACTCCACTAACCTGGAAATCGTCTGGTCGTTCTTCTTCATACCGTCCTTTTGAGCTTTCTCTCTGATCAGGTGTAGCGCCGACATAATGCCCTTGATATCGCTGAAATTAAGATCATAATTTGAATTTTAGTATATTTCTTCATAAACAATGAAAAGCAAGGTGTTTTGAAGATGGACCTTGAGAAATCGGGATCGAACTCGTCCTCGGCTCGGAATTTGGAAGCCGATTTGGTGAGTAACGACTCGGCAACTCGCTTTTTGGAGCTTGTTTTCGCTGTTGACATTTTTGAATTTTGAGGGAAGAGTATTTTTCTTGTGTTGCCTTGAAATTAAGACAGGAGGAGAGGTTTTTTTCCTATTCTTTTGAAAACGAGGGAGGGAGGTGCGTTCTGCGTGTTTGGCGCGCGCTTGCTTAATTTTGTTTCTTTTTCTCGAATTCAAATTTGTTCCTTTTTAAGTAGTATGCGGTTATCGCAAATGGTGCTATTCCTTTGCTCCAATTGATGACTGCCATGCGGCAACAGGGCCATCCCTGTATCCACGTGTCACGTACCTGTCAGGTTTGGAGAAGAGAGAAAATTACTCCCCCGCGTTCCCACACGATAATGGTATGTGTTTGTTCTCATGTATGTGAGTAGATTGTTTTAATAAAAAAATGATTTAGCTGGCTGGTATTTGGATAAATTTTTAAAAAAGATTATAATTAAGTTACAATCTCTTTAACATTAAGTCTGAAATTCAAACTATATTCTATTCGAAAATATATATATTAGGGATATTTGGGAGTTTATTAATGATATCAAAGTGTTTTTGGTTTAAAAATATTTTAATATATATATATATATATATATATATATATATATTTGACATCAACATCTAAAAATACTAAAAAAAAATAGAATATATTTCATTTTAAAAAAAGAATTATCACTAGGGCGGATGTGTTGCAAAAAAAGGTTTACAAAAACACAAAAATAAGTTTGTTTCAAAATAATTTTAATCCTACATTGTATTCTAGGACCTGTTTGGTATTGTGGTTGCTGTTGCGGTTGAGGTTGAGAAAACGGAGTTTCAAAAAAAGTGTTTTTTCTGTGTTTCACTAAAAGCAGTTAGGTGTTTGGTTAAAACTGTGGTTGAGTTGGAGGTTGAAGAAAAAAGCAGTTTTTGGTGTTTGGTTTCCAATTTTTGCAAACTGCTTTTAACTTGTAAAATTACTTAAAAGGGCATTGAAATACACACACATATTTATGCATCCATCCATTTATATATATATATATATATATATATATATATAACTTCTACAAATAAATTTAAAAATAAATAACAATTTATATTAATGTGAATACTTCAAATAAAATGGAAACATAATTTCATTCTCCCATTAAACTATTTGCAATGTTCTCGCGCACAATATCCATATGGGAATTTCTGCCCAAACTCTGACTAGTTTCACATGTTACAACATCTGGTAATAACTCGTCCGGAATATAATCGGGATTTCGATCATATTCAACAAAAACATCATCATGTTGCGATCTCCTTCTAATATAGTTATTGAGTGCCATTGATGCAACAATAATCGCAACTTGTGTTTTGTAAGGATATGGTGGCATGCACTGCAAAATTTTCCACCGTTGCTTCCATACTCCAAATGTCCGCTCTATAACATTACGCAACGATGAATGTGCACGATTAAATACTTCGCGTCGTCCACTTGGTTCACCCCGACGTCGAAACTCTTCTAAATGATACCTCTCCCCTCTATATGGACCTAAATATCCATACTCATTTGGATAACCGGCATCAACCAAATAGTATTTTCCTGCAAATAGAAAAAAATGCAACTTTTAAATTAATTCAATAACAAAATATGAGTAGTAAGTTATTTAAATTATCGTATCTATAAGAAATTAAAATTGACAACCTTCAGGCGGTTTAGGAAATTTGATACTCGTACTGTGTATTGCCTCGAGAAAAATACGCGCATCGTGTGCACTACCTTCCCATCCAGCCCATACAAATGTGAATTGCATGTCAAAACTACAGGCCGCCATAATATTTTGTGTTGGGACACCTTTCCTTCCAATAAAAGGAATTTGAATTTCCGGTGAAATTGTTACACGAACATGTGTCCCATCAATGGCACCAATACAATCCTACAAGTATGAAAAAAATGTATTACAATATAAATATTCAAACAAAATACGGAGCATTGGTGCAAACTATATTAAATGTAAAATTATATAAGTTACCTTGAAATGGGGCATAAATCTTCTATTCATCGCAATTTGTATCGGTGTGTTTGTAAAGGCTGGATCAGTTGGTTTGATGATATCTATAGAAAATAGACATAATGCTTTAAACACTTCTTTCAGACATCTACTGACAGTTTCACCAGAATGCTGAAATCTTTCCTGCACATGTCGATTAGATGCCCCAACTGCAAGGGTGAATAAAAACATTCCGACCTTCTCCAGTACGGACATCCTCCTTGAAGGGTTTAACCCGTAACGTGTTTCCAATTCATAACATAGGCTGAGCAAAGTGTCTCTGTCCATTTGAAACATGTTAACACAGCGTTTCGAATGACCTCTTAAAATGTCATTCAACCAACGCATCCCTGTATTATACGAATCCATACACGGTTCTTTATTAATATAAGTAACATAATATAGGGTTGATGCGCCAGCTGTGCTTAAAATTATGTTTTCATTGTCATATTTTCTTTGTATAAAAGTTAAGTCATCTTCATCGTATTCGTCATCGTTAGCGTCCTCGCTACTGTCGTCATCGTCACCATCATCGTTGTCGTTCCCACCAGTTCCATCATCGTTAGCGTTGTCGTTTCCTTCGTCGACATCATTGTTAATGTGCGCAATAACACGATCCATAACATTTTCATACTCACCTTCAAAATCCCCGTTTAATAGATCATTAAAATGTGCATCATCCATATCTACAAAATAAGTCCAAATTAGAGTCACGATATACATTTTGATATTTGGATATTTAAAGCAAGCATGGTTAATCAATATGGTTAGTAATTGAAAATTTTTAAAATATTTGGAAAACATGCGATCAACATATTACTTATGACGTTAGAATCCAATACAAACACAAATATGATAAGCAATTATTCAAACAAAGTGCTAGAATTGCAGTTAAGAATTAGATGAATGTGCGATGGTATTTCTAAGCCAACGGTATTTCTGTTGTATGTCATTGAGGCTAGCCCACATTTCTCTATTTCTTCGCACTTGTAGAATTTGCATGGCGCGGAACAGAAAATCATCGTCATCTGTCGAACCAGGTATTGATTGGAGCTCAGCCATAACTTCCGGAATACTACAGCCTGGCAAGTCTTTATTTGCAAAAATTGAAACTAGTCGAGCACCAATTCCAGGTGTCTTTTCTTTCTAGATCTTGGCTCCAGAACATCTCTTTGTTTTCGTTTTCCACTGCTCCTGGTGTTACTACTAGATGATATATGATCCCCCCCAACGCCTCGAGAATTTTCATCATTTCCAAGATTTATATCCTCATGCTCATCTGAGTCCCCGCTTCCTTCCTCCAAATCAGCACCTTGTAGCCCGACATTTATTGCATCCAAATCCTCGTCAATGCCAGGTATTGTGCCCGATGATGGTGCCCATGCATGTTGTCCGGTAGCGGTGACTCCAGAGAACATTCTATCAAATTTGAACTTCAATGAAGGCTCAATTCCGGCAGTTCTAAATTTTCTAACTTCTTTATTTTCCTACATCACAAAATTAATGCTCTTGTCATTGTCTTCACATAACATAATAACATTAAAGAAAAGTAAGGAATAACAAATCATCGACTGAATTCGTGCTCGCCACCACTCATCACTAGCAAGCAATCGTTTTCGATTCATTACTCCAAATCAAGCACCTTGTAGCCCGACATTTATTGCATCCAAATCCTCGTCAATGCCAGGTATTGTGCCCGATGATGGTGCCCATGCATGTTGTCCGTAGCGGTGACTCCAGAGAACATTCTATCAAATTTGAACTTCAATGAAGGCTCAATTCAAGCGATTCTAAATTTTCTAACTTCTTTATTTTCCTACATCACAAAATTAATGCTCTTGTCATTGTCTTCACATAACATAATAACATTAAAGAAAAGTAAGGAATAACAAATACTGACCTGAATTCGTGCTCGCCACCACTCATCACTAGCAGCAATCGTTTTCAGTTCATTACTCCAAATCAAGCACCTTGTAGACCGACGTTTATTGCATCCAAATCCTCGTTAATGCCAGTTACTGTGCCCGCTGATGGTGCCCATGCATGTTGTCCGGTAGCGGTGACTCCAGAGAACATTCTATCAAAATTGAACTTCAATGAAGGCTCAATTCAAGCGATTCTAAATTTTCTAACTTCTTTATTTTCCTACATCACAAAATTAATGCTCTTGTCATTGTCTTCACATAACATAATAACATTAAAGAAAAGTAAGGAATAACAAATCTGACCTGAATCGTGCTCGCCACCACTCATCACTAGCGACGAATCGTTTTCAGTTCATTACTCCAAATCAGCACCTTGTAGCCCGACATTTATTGCATCCAAATCCTCGTCAATGCCAGGTATTGTGCCCGATGATGGTGCCCATGCATGTTGTCCGGTAGCGGTGACTCCAGAGAACATTCTATCAAATTTGAACTTCAATGAAGGCTCAATTCCGGCAGTTCTAAATTTTCTAACTTCTTTATTTTCCTACATCACAAAATTAATGCTCTTGTCATTGTCTTCACATAACATAATAACATTAAAGAAAAGTAAGGAATAACAAATACTGATCTGAATTCGTGCTCGCCACCACTCATCACTAGCAGCAATCGTTTTCAGTTCATTACTCCAGCCCACACCAGTTTCACCGATCAACTTATTCCACAAACACCAGTTTTTTTTACAAGAATCTCATTTATTTTTAAATTGACTTTTTTCGAACACTACACCCGTTTGCTCTGTAAATGATTTTGCAACATACTTCCATCCAGGTTTACCAAAATGCGAACCCGGTCGCAAACCCATATCAATTGCCCTAATGCATATATCACAAAATATATGCAACTGTTCTGGACTCCAATTAGCTTTCGTAGATGAATCAGCCATGATATGTTCTTAAACTTTGCAAAAACAGTGAAAAATCAACATTACCAACCGGCACTACATAATATAAATGTTTAAATCAATCATGCAAAAAATGAAAACAATAAGGGTTTAAATAATCAACCTTGTCACATGGGTTTATAACAAAAAACTACCTTTAATTAACATAAAAACTCAAATCATGTACTCCAAAAATACTTTTCAATTAGCATTGGAAATAACATAAAGTGAGTTGCATTAATTATACAGTAATTGTCAAATTCATGTACCTTATTTTGAAGATCAGAAAGTTGATCGAGCAT
>CM063598.1:11406052-11426437 GCA_032356905.1 Salix exigua
TAAAATACCAACAATCTTCACGGGTGTTAATTTACCTTTCTTTTCTTTTCTTTTGTTCTTTTTTAACATGGCAATCTGTCCCTCAAGAAACTTTCACCACTGAGCCCTGACTTTTTTGTGTTGCGTGTATGTATCTCTTCATTGTCCTAAGCTGCCTGCATAAACAACAATCATGCCTTCTTCTTCTTCTTGCAATTTCTTGTTTAGTTTCTTATTTGCCCTAACCGCCTCAAATTGTGCTGCCAAAAACGTCAGCAGCAGCAGCAGCCCCCGCCAATTATCTGTTGATTACTACGCAAAAACATGCCCTCAACTTGAGCTGCTTGTCGGCTCAGTCACTTCACAGCAGTTCAAAGAAGCACCAGTTTCAGGGCCAGCCACCATTCGCCTATTCTTCCATGACTGCTTTGTAGAGGTAAACTAAATTTTATATTCTGCAGTACTATCCTTACCATGAACGCTATATGTTTTAGCTCATTATTATGGCAGATTTTTCATGGCATGCACTGCCACCCTTGTGAATCTGAGCTGATCATGATAATCATTGATTGATAAATTATCTTCCATCTTAAATTTGATGTGTGGTTATATTGAAGGGCTGTGATGCATCGATATTGATATCAACGACGCCTGGAAGTAAGGTTCTGGCAGAGAAGGACGCAGAGGACAATCAGGACTTAAGGGCGGAGGGATTTCTGACTGTAAGCAAGGCCAAGGCCTTGGTGGAGAGCAGGTGCCCTGGTGTTGTTTCCTGCGCAGATATTCTTGCGATAGCAGCCAGAGATTATGTCCACCTTGTATGTCCCTCATTTCCCTTCTTGAATATCATCCTAATTATGTCCTGTCATTTCAGTTTATGTTATTGATTCAATTTCTCTGTACAAAACTGTATTAGAGAATAATATAAATTATATTACAGGTTTCACCTAATAATTTAAGTTTTTAGATGAAATGATTCTTTGATATAGTATCAGAGCCTTATTGATTCAGCGGTCACGAGTTCAAATCTCATTAACTTCATTCTATTTGATGAAAAACTAAGCATGAGTTAGTATGAATTTATATAAATTTCAAGTCCAAATGATTTTTTCACTCGAAGGGATATGATAGAGAATAATATAAATCATATTATAAAAACTCATCTAATAACTTAAGTTTTAGATGAAATATTTCCTTGATACTAAGATGTTCTTCTCTGTCGAAACTGCAAGCTGCTACATAGTGTTCTTTCATAGTCTGCTTAGAAATTTAAAAGACAGATTAATTTCCCTCTTTTCCGTCGGTGGAAACACATTTGCATAATGATTTCAAAGTAGAAAGGTGGGGTGAAAAAGGCAGTTTGTTCATTTTTTATATAAAAAACAAGTAAACTTAACACACTGTTCATATATCTGTTTCCCTCTTTTCGTCGGTTCCATCACGGATTGCTTTGAAAAGCTATGTATATAATTATTTTAAATAATATAAATTATATTTTGAGTAGTTTAAGTTTTTGATAAGATAGTTTTTAACATAATATTAGAGTTTTAATGATTCAATGAATCAGGAGTTCAAATCTCATTACTCCTATTTTATTTAATAAAAATTACAAATTTTCAGCTCAAAAGGGAAAATTTAATAAAAATTACAAATTTTCGGCTCAAAAGGTTTTCATTTGAAAAAATATTTTGGAGAATAATATAAATCATATTCTAAATAATTTAAATAATTTAAGTTTTTAAATGTAATAACAATCTTACCAAAACAACACTGGGATTTCCAGTCTTGAGGGTTGGTTAAATCAGGTCACGATTATAGACAGGATTAATCATTATTACATCATGAGATTCAAGCAACACAGTATTAAAACATCATGGTCAGCATCACACTATATTGTCCAGTAATCAAGGGCGTGCCCTGGATTCATCTGTCATGTTTTTGTGGCTCAGGCAGGAGGTCCGTACTACCCAGTAAAGAAAGGAAGGAGGGATGGAAAGATATCAATGGCATCAAGGGTACCTTACAACATTCCTAGGGCAAATTTCACGATCGATCAACAACTAAAACTCTTCAACTCCAAAGGACTAGCACTTCAGGACCTAGTTGTTCTTTCTGGTGCTCATACATTTGGATTTGCGCACTGTAAGCAATTTGTTAGCCGACTCTACAGTTTCCGCGGCACTAAGCAGCCTGATCCTGACATGGATCCTAGGCTACTGAAGTCTCTCAGAATGTCCTGCCCACAATTCGGAGGAAATTCAGACACTGTTGCTCCATTTGACGTCACCACTCCATTTTTGTTTGATCACGCTTATTATGGGAATCTGGAGGCTAAATTGGGCTTGTTGGCCTCAGACCAAGCTCTGTTTTCGGACCCAAGAACCAAGCCCTTGGTTCTTCAGCTTGGAAAGGATAAGCAGAAATTCTTCCAAGCATTTTCAGCAGCCATGGAAAAGATGGGTTCGATAGGAGTGGAATCGGGAACAAGACAAGGAGAGAAGAGGAGAGAAAGCAATATGCAAACATGATTGGATTTATTTCTTTTCTTTTCTTTGGTGGTAGATGTTTTGGGCTGAAAATTCTTATAATATTCTTAAAATAACTAGTGATATTCTATTAGTTGCTCTCTATAATCTATTTGTATAAAATTCATGATTCATCATAAATAATAATAAAAAAATTATATTCACATTATATTTCTCATTATAGTTGTATCTCTATTTATTCAATTATATTTATGAAAAGATTATTTTTCATTTTTTAACACAAAATTACAGCAGTTAAATGTTGCTTTTGAAAGAGGGGCTAATCTTTTTATAAGAAAATTATCTTCCAACTTCTCTCTATTTAATTTTTGTCAAGAGAACAACAGTAGAGGAGGATTAGTAAATTAAGAGCAATTCTCCTTATTGATGGTTTGAGAGTATGGTTGAATATTTTTTTAAATATTTTTCATTTAAAAATATATTAAAATAATATTTTTGTTATTTTTTTAAATATTTTAGATGATGTTTCTTTCAAAACTTGTGAAATTGAAGTGGCCCAATGCTGCGAGACAAGATGGTGTATGCCACCTCCGGCCCATATTAGCATTCGACTGTTGTGGAAGAAAGAAAAATGCACGGCCTCCACCACTCCCTCTCTACTCTTCCATCCTTCGCCAAGGCCGCCAACAAAACTGCCAAGAAGTCCACTTTTGCCAGTTGCAAAACTCTCCGAATCAGAGCCATGAGAGCCGTAGTCCAGCGAGTCACCTCTGCCAGTGTGGAGGTCACTTCTCCACTCTCCCTCTCCTTTACATCTCTGCAGCATTTTAACAACCGTAATGATGGCAGGTCGACGGCAACATGGTATCGGAGATTGGACCAGGCCTTCTTGTTCTTGTTGGGCTTCACGAGTCTGATACTGACTCCGATGCCGATTACATGTAATCTAAAACAAACCCTTTTGTTATTTTGCCTGCTTAATTATGCTATCAATAACTGTGTGAGTGATTGAGTTTTAATTTCTGAGTAGATGCCGTAAGGTGTTGAATATGAGGCTGTTTACGAATGAGAGTACGGGCAGAGGATGGGACCATAATGTAATTACTCACCCCCCCTCTCTTCCTCTCCCTCTCTATGTTGTGTAGACAATTGTTTTTCAATATGTGCTGTGTGTGCATGTGCAGGTCATGCAGAGAAATTATGAAGTTTTGTTAGGTATTCGCCACCATCTTGTTGAATCAAGAGATAAAAAGACACAGATAGTTTCAAATTAGAGGGATGAAATTTCTTAGTAATGCTGTAAAGCTTTTGGGATTTTTGTGTTTAAGTGCGGATAGTTACAGTGCCAATTGCTTGTGTTTTGATAGTGAGTCAGTTTACATTGTATGGAGTGTTGAAGGGCAACAAGCCAGATTTTCATGTAGCAATGCCACCCCAGAAAGCAAAACCTTTCTATGAATCATTGGTTGATAAATTCCGGAAAGCTTACAGACCAGATACAATAAAAGGTACTCTTATTTGCTTGCTTCTGTTTAGCTGTCTTTCGTTATAATTTCATTCAAACAGCTGGTAAAAATTTTCTACAAACTTAAATCGCATCTCGCTTGAAAATATGTTAAAATAATATATATTTTTATTTTTTAAAATTTATTTTTTACACTAAGATATCAAAATTATCCAAAAACACTTAGAATTTAATTTAAAAAAAACAAAAAAAACAAACATGCTCTTAAACTAGTTGCCTTTTTACTGTGGCTTGACATCACAAGGCATTGATGTATCATATCCTCATGTGAATCTATAATGTGAAACATTTTTGGGTTTTTTTTTGTTGCCTATACATTTATTTGACTCTTGAATTAAACTACGAATGAAGTGAGGTGGCAGATTATACTGGGGGGGAATGGATATAATTATGGAATACATGCAGTTTAAAAGTTTTGCCTGAACAATCACTGTATTTTGCTAGAACCAACTATCTGCAGTTGGACACATCCCTGCCATTTGTTCATCAAATTGGAAGGGTGTATGTTTGATGTAACTGTAAGATCAACATTACGAGTGAATTACTTAATTCTTTCAACATTCTCTATACTGTAATTGCTTCAGAAATGATTGTGTGATCTATTCCCTTCCTGAATTTTTTTATTTTTTTTAGATGGTGTGTTCGGAGCGATGATGAAGGTACAATCTGCCATGTCAAATTCTTGTCTTTGCCCTTTCTCGTTAGTGTAGGATTTTTTTCCTTGAGATCCATTTCCTAACTTTGATGCTTTGGATGGTTTGAAGGTTAATTTAGTGAATGATGGACCAGTCACAATGCAACTTGATTCTTCACAATCATCCAAGTGAGTACCACCAGCTGACATGATCTTTACTTGTCATGATTGAAGTCAACATTGAGGGGTTAACTACAATAACTGAAATCTGTGGACCATTTCAGGAGCACCAATGAGGAAACAGGAAAAACCATTAATTGATCGGTTGAAATGGCGAATGATCGATTTAATATCTTCTTGCAAGACAGAAGTTAAACAACATTTAGCTTGTGCTAGTGGAGTGTCTTTCTACTTAACAAAGTTGGATGGTAATTGAGGCTTCCATGCCAGCTCTGCTGAGCTGAACAATTAGCCAACAGGGTTACCTTTGTTAATCACATTTTTCAACAGATGTTACTAAAGATTGCTGTACTCGTATATTCTTGAAGGGAAATTGCATGTTATACGCCACTCATTCCTAATTCTATGAGCAGGTCTGATGCCCTCTCCTTATTCAGGTTTATAACTCTGTGCTAAAGTAAATCACTATCCTTCTTTGTAGGTATAATGAATTGCTTGATGATTACCATTTGTTTGGTTTACTCCCGATTACTGATGTCCCTGAATCTACGGCCACTCTCATTCACGAAAACCTAATATTCATTCCTTTCTTTAGACATGCTGTTGAATCTCAATTGCCTGTTAAGGGTAGGGAGGAATTCAAGAGAGCCAAAAGAAAATTGTATGATATTTAATTGAAATGATCAATTTAACTACAAAAGATAAGAATAGTTTATATATATATTCTTTACAAGCACTTCAGAGGAGCATTTGCTCATGGTAACAATATGTTCAAGATTACCAGCATCCTTTATACCTGTGCTCCTGTCTCTGTTGAGAGGATTGTTGCTGCAGTAAACAGCGCCTCCTTTCCAATTGGCAAAATTTCCATCTTCCTGTACCATCATCAAATATTTAGCCAGGATCTTGTTATTTAATGGATTCGTTTCTAAAGTGAATTACTAGTATGATGCACCTTACATTGAATAAAAATAATATTCATGATGATGTAGGATACAGATTTTGATTTCACTCTGTCACCACCAGCGAAGCAGAGCATTGCAGCGGGCCATCCCCGCCAATTAATTTGTGGGCAAGTATTTGCATATAAAGCCTAATCTTATCCCTAGAGCTTACTTACTCGTGATGATTTTTATTATCATAAAACATAAATTGTGGCAAATATAAATTAAATATAGATTCTTACGCATCTGTTCTTCTCAAATTACTAAATGCGGAGATTATATTCTCGCATATTTCAGCAAGAGAGCTGCTCCTTCCTTCATCCTTCGAAGCAGCGATGCCATCAGCATCTTGTTGACATGACAGTGATATATGTGCCTGAAAAGAGTCCAAAATTCGAGCAAGTCAAAACAAGAATCGTACAGGACAAACAGCTCCAAGATTTTTCACTCTACGCTAAACCTATTTACAGAAGAATATTGTCACTAAACCTTGTAATTGGAAAATATAACAATTCTTTTACCAAGACACAAATGTTGAATTTCTTTAATGACAGTACCTCTGCCACAGAGATTTAGGAATTGTCTCATCTACAACATGACAATTACAGATGAACGAATCCCTGATAAATTCCCAATTGAGTTTTCTTTATCATTCACACATTAATTTGAAAAATTGACTAGAGTGGGGATATGTTAATTGGCCTGGTAAGATGGGCTGAAAAACCTTATCACTTTAAATTTCTAAATGAACCCCAACCGCATCACAGATTCTTGGTAGGAATGCCACTGTAAGACGGTAGGAAATACCCCCAAATGGTGATCATAACTTTCAGCTATTTGTTTCAGAATTTAAGAGACAAACAAAATCCAACAATTATACATCGCAAATGAAATTCTGCTCATAGAAATAGCATGATGTATAAAAGCAATCAGCGGGTTGAAATTTCAGGGCATGAAGGCAATGGGAAAGTGGTCTATAAATGCAATAGAACAAATTAGTAAGCAAAAGTATTAGCACCGCTCCAAATTTAGGTATTTGCATTGTTGACTATTGTATAATTAGTAGAAAGCAAGAATAATCACCTGAAACGCATGTGCTAGAAGCACCTGAACTACATCTGCACTTATCTTTTTGGTAATGCTGCGTGTGCTGGTGACATCGGAAAAGCAGTTTAAGACTCCACTGAATGTTGTTGCATCCTCGGTAGGACCATTTGATCTCCGAGTGCGGGCGGACAGCTACAGAATAAAATATATCCCAGTAAACAAGTAATTTTTAGCAACCACCTTCATATTTACCAAAAGACTTGGGGGAAAATGTACATTATATGACAACAATTTTAACAGCTCACTTACTCTGGTGGTGTATTTAGAAAAATACTGCAAGATGATTTCAAGCTTCCACTTAGGCTCATTAAATACCTGCAAACCATTCTGATCATGAGAAGAATATCTTCACTTACGTGATTCAACAACTTCAACAAATATATTCATTCTTCAACAACCGCATAAAAATATATAACAGGAATCTATGTGGGAGACTGCTTACAATTCTAAATGCAACACCTAAAGATGCAACAAATATCATGAAAATATCAGAAAAAAGAGTCCATGATTTAGTACCTCCGGACTATCTGAGAATGAAAGTTTGCTAAAACCAACTAATAAAGAAAGCATAGAAGTCATGGAAAAAAGTGAAAGAATGATATTTTATTTAGAGCTTCAGGCTAAAAGTGATCTCTGATTCCAAATCCAGGGAGCCAGAAGAAGACTATTCCCGCCACCTAAATCTTTCAGAGATTGTACTTCTTTATGAATGCATGGCATACACAGAAGGGAGTCCTTGACAACTTAAAAAGGATACCTTAAGAAATGGAGAAAGCATATCTGTGTCATAAGTTATCTCATCCAAAATTATCTCCATCAGAGGGGTCCTGAATCAAATTACAGCAGCGTGTTCACTTTACTCAATCAAAAATCACAGAGAAGAATGAGTACAAGTAAATACCTCACACCATCAGCTCTGGTTGTAGAACCTTGCATGCCTGCTTTCTTCCTATACATGTCAAGGTCCATGATCTGGAAAAGTCGACAGCATCAGAGTTTATAGAAAAGATGATTTTAAATATTCTTAACTTGAGTCTTTTTAGTGACTTGCCATTATCAGAAGTTTTTGCAAGGCAAAACAAGCATTATTTCCTAATTCAAATAAAGCTAATGCTGAAGCTGTATTGTCATTATGAGATAGTTTTGCTGCAGCATTATCAGGAGATTCTAGATCCTCACTTATTCCAGCAGAAACATCAAATAACCCACACATAATTGTCAAGCAATCTTTCATCAAGCCTTTGTAGTTTATTTTTCTTGTACTCTGCAAAATAAATATGACACAAAATATTCAGATTTTCAAACATTTAATAGCCACATAATGCCTCAAAGTAGGAGAAATATTATAAATTAAATGGAAGAAATGGCAATTAAAATTTTTAGAGGGCTGGAGGTTATAAGACATCAATTAAGGATGACAGCATCACACTCAATGAGTAACACAGTACATTGAGATTTACAACTCAGAAAGCGAAGATATACCAAAAGCAAGTTGAGCAAAGACTCCCTTAGGTGGGTCCAATTCATGGTTTCTGCAATAAGATAATATGCTGTTTATATCTCACAAGTACCAAAAAGCATACAAATAAGGCATGTAATAATACCTTCATACACCCTGTTACGTGGTAAAAAGTCTCCTTCAAGAGCATTGATAAGATATTGAAGCACCAACATGTTCCTCAGTGACTGAAAGAAAGGCATGTCAAAAGAATGCTCGCAGCAAGCGACTGAACAGGGAAGAGTATCCGAACTTTCATGCAATTTAAATTGAAAAAACTTTGAACAAGTGTGCTACTAGGACCTAAAAGACATTGCAAACCTTGTCTTATCTCTTATTTGCTTAAAAAGCAAATAGAATAAATAAACTAACCTTTATTTCTAATGCTTGAAGGTTTCCCTCATTAGCCACTTCACCAAGTTCTTGCATTAACTGAAGGAAACCCTGAGGATAAACAAAATAAAAAAAAAGCAGGATGCAAGTAACAAACATCAGCTTTCACTAACAAAAAACTTTGAGAAATTATTCAAAACCAGGAATACTATCCGGTGGTGCAATGTTTAAATCACAAGAACAAGCACCTCTTAATGAGAAAAGCACAATTCAACCACTGCGATTTCAATCACAACCAACTCACCAATGAGTCAAGTGGTCTGCTAATGCTTCTGCAACCAGCTCCCCTCTCTCTAGATGCACTTTCCAAATTAAAAAGAAACGGCGACCAGCCCTAATATCCAGCAACAAAAGAAAATATCTATCATCATCGTCATCAAAATACAGCACTTAGAAACATTGATCAAATACACATTTGGATAAAAGCATAACTCAATACCCCCTCAACCACGATTAGGTGAGATGTCTCTGATGCTTCTTTCTCTGACAAATACACGTGTGGAAAACGCTAAACACGAGAAAAAACAAAAGAAAAACAAAAAAATAAAATCTTCAAGTATCCCAAGTCCAAACTTAGATTAAGTTGAAGCATTAAAAAAAGCAAGTCTAAATTAAGATTAAACTAATAGTAAGATCCAAAGAGAAGCAATTAAGTACCTTATCCAACTCATTTAAAAGACGAAAACTTTCCGTAATCAATTCCAAAGATTTCCCAACCCTCAAGATTTGAAACACCGCCTCACACATTTTGCTGCTTCATAGAACAATTTCCAAAATATCAACCAAAAGGAAATTTACAGATACTATTTTTTTTTTATGATTTGACAAAAATTAAAAAAGAATCAATTACCTTGTTGGAGGATTTTCATTAACAATGCAAGCGCTGCGAACTGCTTCCAGAAATGCAAGCCCTAGCGTTTCAATTTAAAACGCGATTAATTAAAAAATAATCATCTTATAATAATAAAAAAAAATGGTGTGGAAAAGGCTTACTGTCATCATTGGCGTCTGGTGTGTGTTTAGAATCGGAGACAGAGTCGAGGATCGCTAAAAGGTTCTCTTCGAAGCCTGCGCTCCTCATCATTCTTCTCTCCGCTAGAAACCCTAGGAGGAGGAATTGTTAAATTTGGGCTTCAATATGGCCGCCAAAACATATTTCTATTATTTCCCGCCTAAAACCTTTAATGGATTTCCGTTGCCGGGACTTGAACCCGGGTCTCTCGGGTGAGAGCCGAGTATCCTGACCAACTAGACTACAACGGATTGTTGACGGGTGTATGATCCTTTCAAATACAATTAAATATAATAGTTAAAGATAGCTTCAATCATTTGTCTTGGATGTATAGTAAAGTAGATTTGATTATTGATGTGAAGGTCGGGAAGTTCTATATACATTAAATAAATCTGGAAAGTAAAAATTCATTTTGTGCACAAAAAAGAATTTTATAAAATAAGTTTTTTTTTTTATTAAAATCATCGAAGTGTTTTATTAAAAAAAAACCAAAACTATTCAATTAATTAATTAACATCATATCTATAACAAAGTGGTTGGAAGTTCATTTTAAGTTAAAGACCATAAAAATATAAATAGTTTAACATTTATCTCCATCCAGTTGTCCTGTCTCCATAAATATACAAACTTATAATACATTCTATATACATCAACACACTTTATTATTACAACTAGTCAATGTCCCGCGCCTCGTCGCGGGCGGTATCATATTTTTTTCAACATAATTTTTTTTTTAATTGTTTTTTATAATATATTTTTGGTTAAAATGATAAATTTGTGCAGAATTCCTGTGACGTGCAAGTTTTCTATAAAATATATGAATTTTAAATCGATATAAATTTATCTGTTTAATAGGTTTCAATGAAATAACCAATATAAAATTATCATAATCATTAAAAAGGCAAGAAAATTATCATAATCATTAAAAAAAAATCATATTTTTAAGTAAAAGAGAAATTTGTCAAGAGTGGACTTGAACCCCCAACCTCTTGAATGAAATTTTTGTCCCCCGCCTCATAAACCTGCTTAGCCACCTCAACATTCGTTAATTTTTCTCGAAAATATATATTAAATCTAATTTTAATGTGAATTCGCTAAAAAAAATATATTGAGGGTGGGATTCGAACTCATGCCCTCAGAGGGGACCTTAATCTGATGCTCTTTAGACCATCTCGGTTTGTCTTTCACAAAAATATATATTAAGAGTAGGTGTTAATGTGAATTAGCACAGTAAAACCAGGACATGTTTTATTGTATAGTTAATAATATATATATATATATATATCCTTTTATCATGGCGCAGGAAAAACACTGTAGATTGCTACAGTGTTTTTTGGTAACAGAAAATAATAATAAAAATTTAAAAATAAAATACAATGTAACCGACACAAATTAAAATTTCAAAACGATAAGTACACAAAATAAATGAAAATAAAAATAAAAATAAAAATAAAATCTAAAAACACAAATACATAAAATATGGATTATTTTTGTCCAAAAAGAACAAAAACACCAAAATAATATATAATATAATATAATATAATATAATATATACATATATATTGGCGTGGGGAACAATGTTTTCCCCACGCCTTTTATATTATAAGTAATATTTTTCTGTAATAAATTCACAAAGCATATAAAAATGTAAAATAAATTTAAAAAACAACAAAAATGGAGTATATAACTAGGAAACTAGTGAGAAATTAATTGTTATTCACTTCATGTAATAAAAAAATACTTTCAAAATGAATATTTAAGATTCCAAAGTGATAGACAACCGTAATTAGTTGTAGCCTGAAGATGGTGTTGAACTATATATTTGGCCATTAAATGAGGAAGATGTAATTAAGTCAGCTTTACAGTAACTAACATGGTTGGCATTGAAGTGAATAGATAACAATATAGATCTGTCTGTCATGCATAACTGGAAAACGCCGTACGTTGCAACAGCTATGGATATTTTCGATTCCATGACGACGTCGTTGGTTTTTATATCTTCAGACTCGATGCCATTTCCTTCCTTCCCTTCTGTAGCGTCTATACATTCGTGGAATCTGAAGCAACTAATCGTTTGTTATTCCCGCCACCTGCATGAATGAGTAGATGACTGTGGGCCTCTCTACAAGGTCCTTGCTAATTGCTTCTGCTATGGGAGTTTTCAGAACCTTTCGAGGATACCGGCCGGAATCTGTGAACTATATATAAGCTTGGAGTTCACAAAACTCCAAATATACTTGCTATGGGAGTTTTCACGGGAACTTTTCGAGGATACCGGCCGGAATCTGCGAACTATATATAGGCTTGGAGTTCACAAAACTCCAAATTAATATACAAGTCTAATGATCCAAACACATCAATGATCTGGCATCAACAAAACTTGTAAAAAGTTATTTACAAATGATAATCATAGCGAATTAATATATGAAGTACGCAATCACGTCTGACGACAGTAATAAATGACTGGAAGTCATAAAGTCGGATAAATAGATTGTGAGTTACCGACCAGGCAAGCTTGCACCTTGAAGAAAACGAATAATTAGGTTGAATGAGCTTGAATCTTGAAGAAATCGAATAATTTGGTTGAATGCAGAGCTCTTGAGGTAAGTTAAAGATACTAAAGTCAAACTATAGTAACATTACGTATAGCATGTCCAGTAAACTTACCAAAGTCAAGCTGTGTGGTTGTAATAATATAGTTTTTCCTATAAGCTTCATAAAAATTGCAGTGGAAATCATAACCGCCACTCAACTACTTTTCTCCAAACCAAACTGATCATCAAATGATCATTAAGCTCACGTTGTGTGCCATTTAAATAATTTCACTAAAAACACGATTTTTTGCTGTTTTTACTTTTGTATTCAGCTCTATGGTAACGGTGTGCATATAATAATATACACTTAATTCGGTTTTAGGGTTACCTTTTTTTTTACTAAACTATAGAGGCCTAGGTTGTATGAAGAAGGCCCAAAGTAAAAGGAAATTAAGGACCTCTTGCTTCTTCCCGCTTGCTCACTAATCTTATGGGTTTTGAAATTAATGATCATATAAATTTTTAATGATTATCATTTTAGTAACTACAAGGTTTAAACCTGAAATCATAGATAGAAGAAACAAACATTTTTATCCAAATTTTTTATATCTGAGCCACCTAGATGGTTAATAACCTCTTGCTTTCTTTATATATGACTAAGTAGATCTTGTCTCTCGTGTATAACCTTCAAGATCAAAATGCGCCTATCTCTAAGAGATGCTGAAAGATGAAAAATATGGATATCACACATGCCAAGTAAGTTCATTAGACGACTTCAGAGTGTTAAATTTCCAGAAAGGAACGAGAAAAAAACAGGAAATTCCCCACCATAACATTCTCTTGGGGGGTGATAAATAAATTTTAGTCCCTGATGACAGCATCGATTATAGGACGAAGGGACTTAAAAACATTGCTGTATGTCTGCTCAGTTGGATGTATTGAATCCCAAAATACGTACTTTGATGCATCGGGACACAGAAATGATTTTGGATTGCATAAGATTGCTGTTTCCATGTAACCGGTTCCACAGCAGCCAAGACTCGCCTCATCAAATGCTTGAAAAGGGGGGGAGTAGTTAATAACATGATCATAAAATAATTCTCAGTTTCATCACAGAGATCAGATTGATTAAGTAAGGACTGATTAGAGAGTTTATATACACTTACCAGACCTTCCTGGCCCTTGGATCATGTCGGTCAGAGCACCGTAAGTGTCAGTCAAATAGATCCTAACACCATGATTTGCTAATCGAATTTGCATGAGATTTAACTCATTTTGGAGCATCTGATTGAACTGTCTTCCAACGGAGGAGAAATAATCAATACAACCACGTTCTGAAATGGCATGGTTCGAGAAAAGGGTGATAACGACGGGCAGGCAGCCCATCGGAGGTAGTGCACCGAATAGGATTCTTCTTGCTCCTTGCTCAAACAAATCCTTGTATCGTCACATAGTTTAGTATCGGTTAATTATATTTTTCATGGATTAATTATCATAATCTAAAATATTATAGCATGTGTTTTCAAGCACAATAATTTCAAAACTTATAATCTGGGATAAATGCCCCGTATTTATTCCAAATATTTAAAGTTGACAGTAGCTTGGCGAAGGGATTAGGTAGATAGTGTAATGAATTGATTAATTAATGTTGTGGTCCTTGACGCAGACCTCCTCTTCTTATCTTTGGAAGACACTATCCTTAATTAGCTTTCCTTTTCAATTTAAATAATCTTAACTGTAAACGAAATCTGCTGAGCATGACTTCTAAAATATAATAATTATTTTAAATTATAATTCAAAAGTTTTTTCCATAAATAATTTATAGTAACAATTAGAGCAACATCTAACTATTTGTAATGAATATCAATTAACTTATTATATTTATACGACAATATAATGTACCGGTAAGATTGTCAACGGGCCAGTAGAACATTGAAAAAACAAAAATAATAAGTGAATAAATAAATGAACTAAAATATCAGAAGTTGAACTGTGAATGGAGCCAAACCTGACGAATTGTGTAGCTGTTTGCAGGATAAATTGCTGGTAACCTGAGACAGTAGGTTTTTTTTTCGAATTGGCAGAATAAAATAATTGATAACGAAGTCATTCGTGCCAGCACTAACGATAAACAATGCCTTCATAATATGATTTTCGGTCCTTTTCTTTCCAATTGCAGACTCCAGTCTTCTTTTGTACTCTTTAAAGTACTCCAATTGCGTTGGTATGTCGACCACATTCTTCGTAAGAACATAAACTGAATTAGCTCCCAGATGGATATATCATATAAATTAGAGGCAACATAGTTTTTTTTATTTCTTTTTTTATTAAAATCTAGACAAGATGATCTATCTAAATCACGGCAGATTTTTCATTTATAAACCATAATAATTTCTCACCTACCATCACTTCCTTTGATCATTCAATTACGAATGTCTTTCTCCCTAATGTTTCTTTCCAAGTTGTTTCCTTGTCCGTTGACCCGACTAGGTGGATAATGCTGTGATACGCAGATTTGAAATTATAAGAATCAAACCCAGATCATCGTGCATCGAAGACACACGAAGATTGAATCTGATCCTATCTCATTTCCATACTTTGTAAGGGATCAAGGCAATGGCTACCGGTTACTTAATTCTTCTCATGCATGTTTCTACTGTTAAGGAACCATTTTATCTAAAAATTTAAATTATTAGGTGAAATTCTAGAATATAATTTATATTATTCTCTAACACACTCTTTCAAGTGAAAGCTCTTTGGACTTGAAACTTGCACAAACCCACGTTATCTTGTACTTGATTTTTATCAAATAGAATGGAGGTGATGAGATTCAAACTTGTGACCGTTGGGTTAACAAGACTCTGATAACATATTAAGGAATATCTCATCTAAAAAATTAAGTTCTTAATGATGTTAGAGAATATAAATTATATTATTGTATAATAGTACATTAAGTATATTATAACCAGGGTTGTCAATGCCGTGCCATTCCGGAGCGAAACAGAGACAAAGCGGCGTCGGTTTCGTCCCGGTTTTCATGTCGGTCGGTACGGGTAATTCTAGCCGGAAAGCACCGGTTCCGTGTCGGTCCTCCAATTCTGGTTTATTACTCAAAACGGCGTCATTTTCATTTTGTCAATTTCAAGCCCTGATTTGAAGAACCGACAACGACATCAGCTGAGTATTCTTCCCCAAATCAATTTCTACCCAAATCAATGAAATCACAGCCCTAGCATGCTTCCCCATCCATGATTTCCATTGGCTCACCCCTAATCTCAACGAAAAATCTCAATCCCTAATCCATTAATCCCTCACCTCAAAATCGCAGCCCTAAAGCTCCTAATCCCTCACTGCAAATCGCAAACCCCAAATTGCAAATCGCATTTCTTCCCCATTTAAACCTTCCAAGTTTCCAGCCCTTATCCCTTGAATACTAGTCTAGTACAGCCTTCATCCCTCGTTGACAGTCGCGCCTCTCTCTGTAACAGTTAACAACCCTAACGTTTTGATTTTCTATTTTCACACACTTGCACTGTTGAATTCTTATTTGTTTCTTGTATTTTGCAAGTAACCCAGAACTTGAAGTGATTTTGTCTTGTATTTTCTCTAATAAATTGATGAGAAATAAACATGTTTGCACTTTGCAGAGATTTTAATTTTTAATTGTTTGTTGATATTTTTGTTCTTAGCTATAATTCAAAAGCTATACACGTTATTTTGGTGAAAAATGAAATGACAGGATGCAATTTTCTCTTATATATAAAAAAAAAAAAACAAAAAACAAAATGGGTACCTCATGCATCCCATTCGGCTGTATGTTATACATCAATAGGAACTTGTAATCTTTGGGTTTAAGTACTAAAAGGTTTGGTGTTGGGATAACAATGTTTATTTTTGTGCTTATTTTGCTCGAAATGTTGGAAAACATGTGTTGTGCTTCTTGAAACCACGTTTGAATGTAGTTCCAGTCTTAGAACCATGTTGGAAGAAGATGTTAGAGGGGTTGATTCATGTGATTTGATTGTTGAGACTTTTGAAATGAAGAGTGATGGGGAAATTCAAGTTGTAGGATTTAATTTTTGATATGATTTAATAGTGGAGAGTCTGGAGACAAAGGAAGATAGAAGAGGAGTTTTGGTATGTGAAAAAGAGAAGAGCCAAAACTCTAAGATCAGTAGAAAGATTATGTGCTGTTTAATAGAAGGATTTTATTTTTTTCATATATATATATATATATATATATATGAACAGTATGTCCGAACGCACACCGGAACA
The DNA here is from genome assembly GCA_032356905.1 of Salix exigua. Classification (NCBI taxonomy): domain Eukaryota; kingdom Viridiplantae; phylum Streptophyta; class Magnoliopsida; order Malpighiales; family Salicaceae; genus Salix; species Salix exigua. The sequence goes on from CM063598.1 coordinate 11,422,620, forward strand.
ACTCAAAATCGGAATGTTACGTTCCAATCGAAACACCGAACGGTTTTACAGCTATGATTATAATAGTTAAAAGCTATGTGTTTTTGTGGTTTGTGTAAGCGAGAGCGAGAGAGACGTACGGATACTTTTGGTGTAAGAGGATCAAATCCGGAGCCGGCAGATGCAAAACTAACTCCAGTCAGAAGCTCCTCAATGCTAAGAGTAGGGTCTAAATACGGCGGCACAGACTCTTTGATACCAATATATGAAGCTGAGACAAGTTTAAGGAATTAATTATATTGATGTTCATACACTCACACTCACACTCACACACACACACACACACAACATTCACCAATAATAATCAATAATTTACCAACAAAATCAGTGGTTAGCCGCCCGTTACTGAACCTTCCTGTCGGGACTTGGTTTGCAAAATCCTGTCCATAAGGTGCAAAATTAGCTCTAAAAACTGTTTTCACGTAGTTGTTGTTTCCAGGATCGACCGTCGAGTCTCCGAACACTATGACAGCCGTCGCTGAATTGTTGGAAGCTGTCGGATTTGCAAGGGCCTTGGAGAATATATCAGGAACGAAGATTAACAGACAGAAAAGGAGACGAAGAAGATGTTGAAGGAGATGCTGTTTAGTGCAGTCCCTCTCCATGAACGCTGGCCGTAGATTTTATAATAAGAAATGATGAGCTTACTGGAGTTCTATTGATCAGTCTTGAATGGATTGGTAAGAATAAGACTAATTTCCTCTGATCAATTTATAGGTCTCGATCCCATCAGTTTGTGTTTTCGTGGTGGGTCACGTACCAGTTGAATTTGCTGACAGAAATGCCCTTGTTTTATCCGAAATCACATCTTCAATGGCTGGTCGGTTCTTCAGCTGCGTTGGTTTGGAAATAAAAATTACCTGGTTTTTCCCAAGTGCTGAACCACCCTTACCAACTCAACGCTCTTGGTGGAGATTTGGGAAACTTCGAAGTGCAAAACGGTGTCGCAGTTAGACAGACCACCGTAGTGTTATTATACCCAATGTTAGGATGAAATGGGACAACGATTGGAACTATAATAAAGTGCTAAGTGTTGTTAATGCACTTTATTTATATTAAACAAATAATTATAAATTGAAAAACTGATATATCCATATAATAAAATAAATTGAGAATCATATACTTTAATAAATGTCAAGAAAGTGTCACATGTAGGATCTCGAGTTAAATTTTTAGTATAGTAGAGAAATACAACCATGTTTCGTGTGCATTTTATTGTATCATTATTTTTAATTAAGAAACTTAAAAAAAATTGATTTCACTTAATGATATAATTTCTAAAACGTATGAAATGGTAAATTGAGAGAGAGTTACTAATGCTGATAAATGCTAAATAAAAAAAAATCATTCCCATAAAAATAAAGTACATATAAGTATGATATTTAATCCCAAATTTCTACTTTAATTTACACCCTTTTATTTATTTATTTTTCTTATCTTAAATGTTACATTTTCCTACCCAGAAGAAATATTCTTTTTTTATAAACATACCATGAAAATGAATTTATTTATATAAAACAAAAATTATTATAGATAAATTAAAATAATCTCAAATCATTCCTTGTCCTTTCCAACTCGAGAGGATGATCATTATGATGTCGTATACATACTAGAAAATAAGGTTGTCAATACCGTTCCGGTCGTCGTTCTGGTTTTTCTATTGGAACGGAACATTTCGATTTTGGAGTGTTTCGGTGTGCCGTTTCAAGATTGTACTATTCATATATAATTAATTATATATATATATATATATATATGAAAAAAAATTAAAATATTAATTTAATAAGTATAATTTAAATTCAAGATAAATAAACTTTAAATTATACAATACAAACACAAAGTCAAACAAATATAATCTCAAAATTAGGAACATCTCTAAAATTTCAAAATACTATGATAGTAAAATGTTCTAAAATAAAAGAAATATTATGATTTTGAGCCGGAACGATACAGAGGCGTTCCGGCTGGAATTTAGCCAGAATTAAAAACAAGAAAAAAACGACACCGTTTTGTGTTGGTTTTTTTAAGGACACAGAACATTCCGGCCGGAACGGAACAAAATTAACAAATATGCAAGAAAATGATAACTCCTCTAGAGAGTTTCCATGGACCAAAATTTGTTTTTTTTTTGTCTGATTGTCGTGTTTTATTGCTTAGTCCATGTGTTTGTTTTCAACATGTATTTCTTTTTATTATTTATACACTTTAATTTTTATTGGCTCGTGTTTTTAACATGCTTTGTAAATATTAATGCCTCATGCATAAGTGTTAATTTCTCCAATCACACATAAACCTCTTGATTCGATGAGAAATTAATAATTTATCTTGTAACTATCGATCACGATATGTGAAAGTTGACAGATGATGGTGAACATGGATAGCTTGGTGAAGGGGCTGCGTAGATAGCGAAATGAATTGATTAATTACTGATGTTGCGGTTCTTGTTCGAAACACTTGCATGTGTTACAATCTTAATCGTTAAAATCTGTTTAGTAAAATATAATATTTAATTTTAAATAACAATGGAAAAGTTATTTTTCATAAATAATTTATAAACTAGTTCAATTTATACTCCGATTGCTTTGGTATGTCGACCACTTTCTGCTTAAAAACATGAGAAACCATGCATGGATTGAACATTTTCTTATTTCTTTTTTTATTAAAATCTAGACAACATGATCTATCTATATCACGGCAGATGTTTCATTTATAAACCATATTGATTTCTCACCTACCATTACTTCCCTTTATCTTTGAATTACGAATGTCTCTTTCCCTAATGTTTTTTCCAAGTTGTTTTCTTGTCCGTTGGCCCGACTAGTTGGATAATGCTGTGATACGCAGATTTGAAATCATATGAATCAGACCCGGATCATGCATCTAAGACACACGAAGATTGAAATAAACACACCAGCAATATCAAAAATCAAAATCATTCAAACCTCTCAAGTGTTTTCCTAAAATATGAAGAAGAAGAAGAAGAAAATGCATCCACACTAAGATTGTATCTATAGCTTACTAACAATGATCCATCTATAGAATGAAAACCATAATACTTATGAAAGATTCTAAATATCTAATTATCATTCCGTGTATCTGCGAGCGTTATACCATTAAAACTCTTACAAGACATTAAGTAAATAATAGCGATAATACTCTGTGTATTTTTGTTTGTGTTTAAGCGAGAGTGAGAGAGACGCATGGATAATTTAGGGGTGAGAGGATAAAACACGAAGCCAGCACATGCAAAATTAACTCCTTTCGTTATCTCCTCATTGCTGAGAGTAGGGTCTAATTAAATTCAGAGGTACAGACTCTTTGATACCGATAGATCAATCTGAGTCAAACTCAAAGAAGTAATGATATTCAAGTCCCTATATATATATATATATATATATATATATATATATATATATATATATATATAAAAACTTGCCGATAAAATCAGGGGTTAGCCGGCCATTACTGATCGAAGCTTTAAGAACTGTTTTCACGCAGTTGGTTATTTCCAGGATCGACCGTCGAGTCTCCGAACAGTATGGCAGCCGGAGCTGAGTTATTGGAAGCTGCTGGATTTGCAAGGGCCTTGGAAAATATATTATGAACGAGGATTAACGGATAGAAAAGGAGACGAAGAAGCTGCTGAAGGAGAAGCGGTTTAGTACAAGCCTTCTCTAGTTGAATTTGCTGACAAATAAACCCTAGTTTTTCTTTTTTTTCTTTTTCTAAATCACATGTCCAGTAGATGGTTGGGATATAAAAATTATTTATTTGTCAAA
>CM063598.1:12105930-12194466 GCA_032356905.1 Salix exigua
CCTTGGAAAACGGACCCCCCTTTGCTTAGGTTCGATAGCAATCCAAAGTTTATAAATTCTAAACATTTGACAAGTGGGCGGTGTTTTCGTTGCAGGTAAGTTTATTGAAGATGCAAGGGCAAGTTGTTTTTCCAGTGATTTATAAAATTGGATCCGACAAAAGCAGCTAGTTGACCTTTAATACAATAGTGCTATAAAATCTCTATTTTTTGAAAAAAAAAAACTGTCTTTTTTTTTCTTTCATCGCCTCACACAGCTAGGAAAGACTGATAAGATTATGACACCAGAGACGACTGTATAAGATTATGACATAAGATTATGACACATATAAAAACAAAGACTTTAAGTGCCTTATAGAACTATAAAAAAAGTGACGTGATTGCCAAAGAGCAGGTAACGAGTTTTCTTGTCTGCGTGCTGTGTTAGATTTTTTTAATATATCAAATTAATTAATTACTGTGCATGTTTTTATTGATTAACTCAAAATTTAATTAATTAAATTACCATTGATAAAATTGATTTCAAATGGGTTATTTGTTTACTGCATCGAAGTGATTGAATATTGCTTTTGTTTGAAATGTTTGGATAATTATTTAATCGGTATATTGTCTATGTGTATCGAAGTGCAGGAAAGTAACTCGTATATTTTTACTATAAATAATCTGGCCTAATTTTCCCACTTGCTTTGTCTATGTGTGGCTTCTTATAATTTTTGTTTACATGATATTAGATCTGAAATATCATACACGAAAATACCGTGAAAGTCCATTTTGAAGAAAAAAACATCGACTAATAAATTATTTTGATTATTATTACATTTTAATCATCATGATTATTAAATTATCATAATTATTATAGCTTTTATTATAGCTTTCAATACAATTATAACTAGCAATATTGCTATACTCGTTGTCATTACTATGATAATAATCATCACGGTAATCAACATCGTTGTTTTTATTAATTTTATTTCAATTATAATTAGTAGTATTATCATTATTATAATTGTTTTTATCATTATTGATATTTTTATATTATTATATGAGTTATTGTTATTATTATCATCAAAGTCATAATTAGTTACATCATAAGCACTATAACTATTACAGTGAATTATAATCATTATTATCATGATAACTTATAATATCATCATTATCATCAAAGTCATAATTAGTTACATCATAAGCACTATAACTATTACAGTAAATTATAATCATATCATGATAATTTATAATATCACCATCATCATCAAGATCATAACACCTTACATTATTATTATAAGTACTGTAAAAATAATAAAAATTATTAACTTACCTCTATGAATAAAAAAAACCCAAAAACTTTAACAAAAGAGTAGGTAAAACAAAACACAACTCAAATTATTATTATTATTATAGCATATATAATGACAAAAACAAAATTATCTTGAATAATAAAAAAAAGCTATAACAAAAGAGTAAACAAAATAATAAAAGAAATGACAAAAGAAAAATATTGGCTGCAACACCGCCATCAACTACTAAGTTGAAGGCCTTGCAGGTTTTAAAATGGTAGGGGGCATACGGTGCGCATCCAACGACCTGTCACGCTTGGCCTACAATTAATTTTTTCATACACAGGTGAATATCATTAAAGGAAAAAATGTTATGCGACTTACTGCGTGCAAATTAAATTCAATAATATTTTCAATGGATACAATATATTTTCTTATATGTGTTCATATAAAAAAATATATTATGTTATAGATTATTTAACCAAACAAAAAGTTTTTAGAAAAGCTGACTTGGTTATTTAATTATAATTCTTTTTATTTGGGGTTTATTCTGTTGGATTTTGATCGTACATTCAGTTTTGTTAATAATATTTATGGCTCCTTGAGTTTCTTATACTATTCTAATTGTTAAGCCGTATTAGATATAAAAAAGAGGGTCTAGTATTCCTTAGAAGATGGTGCTTAGACTTGGAGCAACCCCGCACATGTGCTGTCTAGAAGGCATGAGCAACACACTCACTAGAAAATTGTTTTGAAAATCAAGAGACCAAATCAACACTAGTCAACTTGTAAATAACTAAAAAAATAGTTTGAAAATACTGAATAGTTTGATATAGTCTTCACACTATGTTATTAAAATGTAAAACAATTAGACTGCCCCATTAAACTTTTAAAAACAACTTTTTGTAAGGGTATTACAATTTTTACACTATACTTATAAAAGATAAATATAATATAATTATGTAAGGGTAATATAAAAATATAGAATTGTCCGTGGTCAACTTTTTGGATTTAGTGGAATGTACGAGATTAGTTAGTCCTGTGGTATATATATGCATGCCTGATATGCATGTAAGGTTAACAAGGAAATATACAAGAAATAAGAAGGGAAAGAACATGCTCTGCAAATTAATGCAGAAGAACAATTTCATAGTTCTATAATCCTTTTCTTTTACAACTTCTATCATTTCTTTCGCAATTTAGCGATGACGGCCCACTTGATATATATGAACACCGATGGAACTTGAATACATTACTCAAATAGTGTATCGGATAGTATTTTGTTACTATCTTATCATAAAAAATAAAAATAAAAAGATAAAAGAAAGGACAGGAGGAGCATACAACGAAATGGAGTTGTTTTTTTTAGTGACGAACAAGACATAAGTAACTAGAGTATCAAAACAAATCTTTGATTAAGAAAACAAGTACAAATCTTAGGCGACTTCACTCCTTTTAGAGTCTTATTTTAAAACCAAATGAGAGAAAGTTATACGAATCTCGAAGAGAAGGAAGCTAGAGGGTTCAACAAATAATTAAAAACCACCACCAAGGTTTTGTTTAGGGTTTAGAAGATCTTATTTTTTAAATGCTTAAATTTACAATTCTATTTCATACAAGTAAATATATTAAAGCTATATTTGATTTCCTGCTGTCAAAGACAATAAGAATTCTCTATTCACGACAAGTGGCAATCCCTTTGGACCACTCACATGCTGGACAAATAAAAAAACAACTAAAAATAAGGCAAATTTATTATGCACATATACTAAATTAATTACTTAATTATTCATTGATATAATACAAATACAATTATTGTTTTGTCTTTCTTAGAAAACCAATCATCTTAGGGATAATTTACTCTTTTTCAATAGTTTATTACATATCATGTAATTAATTAGGTTTAGTTTAATTTTTTTCAACTTTTTAATATAGTAAATTATCTTAAATTAAGGATAGCTTCTCATTTTGGCTACCTAGCAGTGAGGGCAAGTCCAACGGAGAGCATCCGGCCAAAACCAAAAATAGCTATTTTTGTTCAATTTCTGCTCTCCAACGGAAGAGCCATCCCGAGAGGCATTTTACCTCTTCTTCAAGACATTCCCCCAGATGCAAGGATGGAGAGCCAAATCAAAAAAGAGTCGTTAGGATTCAAGAAATTATACCGTTCCATTGCAAAATATATTAAAATACTATAACAACAACAACAATCAACAACAGAAACCACAAAATCACAACCCAATCACAAATTATTCATCTAAAATGTACTCACTTGACTTCCAAGAAATTTTTTTACAAGAACCTGTTTGTTTTTTTGTTGTTCAGTACTGTGAGAGCGAGAAACAATCGGAGCTGGAGGAGGTGGGATTTCGATCACGTCAGGGTCCATGAACACTTTTTTTTTTGGTTAGTGAGAAAATGAGGAAAAAAAGAAACGAAAGGGAATTTCAATTCAAGAAAAGAAAAGGAAAACGAGGTATTGAAAGAGAAGAAAGACTTGGAATTCAAAGGGATGTGCAGTGGTAGCGACGATTTCATTGATGAAGATGATGAGGGAGGGAGGCAAGGGTCTGGCGAGGGACTGGGGCTGGAGAGGGAGGGGGGCGGCGCATGAAATGTGAAAGTAGGTAGGGTTTTGTGTGGGGTGGGGTGGGGTGGGGTGGGGACAGGTGAGGGGGTTTTATGCATGGTAATCAAACTTGTGAGTTGAGAGTTGGTCAGCAAACCTGGTTAGACCGGAAAGAAAAAATTGAAACCGGTCAAACTCGATAAAACCCGGTCAAAATCGGGTTGACTCTTAAAATCGGACCGAATTGGTCTGATTTTACGATCCAGGTTTTTTATTATTTTAAAACCAAATCTTGCACTGATTTACCTAATCACCTCTTATATTTATACACAAAAATATTTACCTTCTTATTTCTCATCCGATGTGGGATAATTACAGGATGAAAGATTTCTCGGCTGGATAGTGGAAACGGGGGTATTTAAAATGAGAGGAATTGAGAAAATTTTGTATTTGTCCGATGTGGGATTTGTTCAGCTCCAGCATTTTGCTGGACATTGAATTTGTCCAGCTCCAGCATATATGTCCAGCATTTTGCTAAACAAATTTTATATATATATATATATATATATATATATAATGTTTTTAATATATATATATTAAAAAAATTTATAAAAAGTATATATTATAAAAAAATAAAATTGTTGTGTTGATTTTATAAAAAATAAAAATTATATATATATATATATATATATATATATCATGGAATCACTCTTGAAAATCAGTAATATTAACTTTAAAATTTAAACTTATTTTTTTTTTATTTTTTACTTTAAATTAAAAAAAATGAAGTTTTACATCATTGTCATATCCTGATGTCAAAATAATTTGTTGAAGTTGGAGCAAGTACTAGTAATATTCATGCTGACCGTTGATACTAGTATTAGTAATTTAGTACTGATAATCCTTTCAATAATATTACTTTTAATAAATGTATTAAAAATAAGGAGGAAAATAACGGACATGAGACTGATTTTAATTTATATAGCATATCATTAAAATATTTATTTTAAATATGTTTATTTTTACCTAATGAAATTCTATGGACATAATTGTTTTGTAATGTATTTTTAAATTATTTTGAATTATATATGAACCTTAAATAATGAAGTTTTATAGCCATAATTATGTTGTATTCAGAAATATTTTACTTACGATTTTACAGTTTTTCTACCTACACGATTTTAGTTGTGATTTTATGATTTTTGTACGGATAAATTTCGGTACGATCTTATGATTTTACGATCCGATTTTTCGGAGCCCTTTCCGATTCGTTTCAAAATCTCGATTTTGACAACCTTGGTTTTATGTTAATAATTATTATTAATTATAATTAAATTCATTTAAGGTGTGGATGGGGGTTAATTAATAATAATATTTACCAAAATAAAAGGTAATTAATAATAATATTTAGCATAAAAAATAATTATGTGAAATTGGTAAATTAATCAGTTAGCTTAATTATATATTTTAAATTTACTATTAGATTTATAAACAGTTTAAATTTTGTGTTTAGATGTGCATTTATTCGTAAATAAATGTTTTTATAAGTTTACTAATATTGTAATTTTGATAGAATTTGTGTTAGATAAAATGTCACATGGAGAAATCACACAATTCATTTTATATGCAGATGGACTCAAATTTATCAAACTCATTGACCAACAGATTTCATGCAATTTTTTTCTTATAAGTGAGTCTGAAGACTCTGAACAGATTGTTTAATTGTAATTAAATTCATTTTTTATTTTTTTATTTAAATATAAATAAAATAATAATAATTTTATTGTTAGAGGGTTTTTCAAAAGCAATTATTTAATTATATAACTTACTCCTATTAATTGTATAATTAATTATATAATTAAACTATATACAAAATAATTGAACTTTATTTAAAATAAGATAAAAAATGGCTCTTAAAAATAGCTCTCCAAAATGACTTTTACCATTAAAGAGCACATCAACAAAAAAAAAAATTATTTATACACTATTAAAAAAATCATTTCTATAATTTGGCTCTTTAAATGACTATTACCGTTGTAATTGCTCTAAACGGTGGTTCTCAGGCTGCAAAACTTTGAGCAGCAGATACGCAAGAGCCACTGCTCCCATCCTCTCTCAATTAAAATAAGGCGGTCGATTAAATTTTGGATGGGCTAAATGGGCCCACGGTGAGATGGGTTGAGGCCATAATATTTTATTTTCGGTCTTTTATATCCGGGCCAGGCCTGATTTTTACATGGTTTATTTGAGATTGATTATCTATTCTAGGGATTGGGCTTAATGATGATAGGCACGAATGTTGTTCGGCTGGAGATGTCCAGCATGACCTGTCGTCGGCAAGTTCTAATAAAGAGAATGGACTGACATCTTCGCTTCTAAGCCCACCAACACACATCGCGCTCGTTTGTCATTTCATTTACTTTGACGTTTTTCCGTTTCTATCGTAAATATAGTTGTCAATATCGTTCGATTCGTTGTTCGGTTTTCGATTGGAGCGAACGTTCAGATTCGAACGTTCCAGTATTCCGCTTCGATGTCATACTATTCATATATAATTATATATATATAGAAAAAAATATATTAATTTAACAAGTATAATTAAAATTTGAATTCTTTTCTATTTAAAATATTTTGGTGTTTTTAAATTCTTTTGATGTATAGATGTCAAAAATAATTTTTTTTTTTAAAAAAATTGATTTTAAACCCGGAACGGAACGCCCAGAACGGAACCGAGGCGTTCCGACCGGAATTTTCAGAACGGACCGGAATTAAAACCGGGATAAAAGCGACGTCGTTTTATATCGGTTTTGTAAATGGAACGAAACGGCTGAAGCGGAACCGATTTGATATCTATGATCACAAATACACATAACAAATTTTTGGAAAACAACCCTCATAGTAGCCCCTGTGTTTATATCAATTTGTAAATTTAGCCACAATGAAAAGGGTTTTTTTCCAAAACTTACCATCTGCTTATAAAAATTTGTCAATTGTAAATTGCATTCAGTTGCGATATATACAAATTATCTCTTAAAATACTTGAGAAATAAAAGCATCAAGATTTTCTAGAGAAAATCAAGATTTTAAAATATAATTAACATGCATCTCTTTTATTTAATTTTGTATAAAAAGTAACGGTGGTTTTTTTTTAAGTGTTAGAATTTCATATCAATAACTTTTTGAAATTCATCGATGCCACATATTATTTATTTATTTGCTTCAGAGAGGGAGAGATTCCTACTTGGAGTTTCCAAGAGAAGTGAATTTATTGATTAATAAATACATGATAGCTATCTGGAGATTACTTACCGTCAAGAGAAGGCATCGAGGGATATGGCCTGTTGTAACGTTCCAAACAATTTGAGAATAAAAATATGAATTTTCGAGGAATCCAAAACCTCCAATGAATTTTTATTGATAAATTTCTTCAAGTACATCTCTTCCAGAATTTAGACTTATTATAGCAAAAATAAACTACTTACCGGGTTCCAAGGACCCCTAGAAGACACGACTTAATACTGGAAATTATCACCGACTAACTAACTTAATTGATCGATTCAAATAAATAATACTTGACACGTCATCGAAATTAACTTATTAACCTATCCAACCGGACTAGTTGGTGACCCACATAACCCAACTTATTATTAAGTAATTTATTCGATCAATACTTAAAATTGAACTAGTTTCCTTACACCCCAACGGCCCTTCCAGATCGACTTGACACCGGTCCTCTCAGTCGATCGATGAAGTGACTTCCAGCCGCACGATGCCTTCCACCTGTGGTCTCCATCTACAAGTTGCACTACACCGTCCACCTGTCGCCTGACTTGCCGGCTTCCACACACTTCCACACTCCGACCATCTGTCTTCACCGTCCGCTCTGAATCATCCATCCCGTCCACATGCCACGCACGCCCTCACATGCCAGCGACGTGACATTGCCCCTCTTTTAGAAGACCTTGTCCTCAAGTCGGAAACTTTTGCATAATTCGCCTGTTCCACCCAAGATGCTTCCTCTTGAGACAACCCTCTCCACTTTACCAAAAGTTCCGTGACCGCCTTTCCTCTCACCTTCTTCAACCTCCTCTCTAAAATTTCTTTTGGCTCGGGACTTATCACCCCTTCACTGTCGGTGGGTGGTAACGTCACTATGAGTTTGTGATGACGACCTAGCTTGGGTTTCAAACAAGAGACGTGAAAAACATTGTGAATCCTTGACTCCACCGGCAAATTAAGCCGGTATGCCACCGAACCCACCCTTTCTACCACCTTAAATGGTCCATAAAACCGCGGTGCTAACTTCATGTTTTTCCTTTGAGCCACTGTTTGCTGTTTGTAAGGCTGCAATCTCAGGTAAACCCATTCTCCCTTCTCAAATTGTCTTTCTGTTCTCTTTAAATCAGCAAACCTCTTCATCCTCTCTTGTGTGTGTTGCAGGTTGGATCTCAAAATACCCAGGATTTGCTCTCGGGATTTTAAGGTATTCTCTACCTCCTGCGCCTTTGTAGTTCCCTCTGTGTATGGTGGTAACTTAGGTGGAGAATAACCATAAACCGCTTCAAATGGACTCAATTTTGTTGATTCATGCACTCGCTGTATTATACCACCATTCTGCTAAAGGAATGAACCGAGACCAAGCCTTAGGTTTATCACCGAAAAACACCTCAAGTCATTGCTCAACCAACTTGTTCACAATTTCTGTTTGACCATCGATATGAGGATGATAAGCATTAGTAAACTTCAATTCTGTCCCTCGTAACTTAAAGAACTCCTTCCAAAATTGCTAGTAAAAGTAGGGTCTCGATCCAGTAACAATCGAGGATGGCATACCATGTAACCTAAAAATGTCGTGTAAACTACTTGTGCAATTTTAGAAGCTGTGTAAGGGTGTGAAATAGGAATGAAATGAGCATACTTAGACAGACCTATCCACCACCACCATAATCACAAGTAAACCCCTTTGACCGAGGTAGACCCTCAATAAAATCCATAGTGATGTTCGTCCAAATCCTCATAGGAACTGGTAAAGGCTGTAATAATCCGGGGAATGGATGTTCTCGACCTTGTTTTGCTTGGCATACGTCGCATTCCCTTATAAATCCTCTTATAGCACCTTTCATCCCAGCCCAATAGAACTCAACTCTTGCCCTGTGTAAAGATTTGTGGAATCCCGAGTGGCCCCTTGTGGGCTACTATGTACTAAGTTTAAAATCTTGTCTCTCAACTCCTGAGAAGAAGGAATAACTAGCCTTCCTTTATAAAGCAGTAGCCCATTTCTCTTTGTATAATGTTTGTTTCTGTCTTGCTCCTTGTTGCACTTCTTTAAGCCTTTTACGCTACTTGTCATCTCAGTAGCATAGTTTGCCTTTAATTTTTCTAGTCAATCGATGACTCGGAACTGTTATTGCTGCAATTGTGTGCTCATGTTCTTCCATTTTCCGTGATAAAGCATCTGCAACTTTATTCTCCTTGCCTTGCTTGTATTCAACTGTGAACTCATATCCCAAAAGCTTGGTAATCCACTTTTGTTGTAGTGGGGTGCCAACCTTTTGTTCCAGTAAATACTTGAGACTTTGATGGTCTGTTTGTATTTTAAATTGGTGACCAAGTAAATAGGGTCTCCACTTTTTAACTGCTAGAACCAATGCCATCAACTCCTTCTCATAGGTTGATAATTGTAGTGTCTTTCCTTTCAAGGCCAGGCTCATATAAGCTAGTGGCCTCTCCTGTTGCATCAAAACAGCACCCACACCAATACCCGAAGCATCACATTGAATAACAAAGGGAATAGAAAAATTAGGTAAGGCTAAAACTGGAGGGTTAGTTACAACATGCTTAAGATTTTGAAATGCCCTCCTTGCCAAGTCATTCCACTGAAATGAATTCTTTTTTAATAGAGCTGTGAGAGGGGCAACTATTAGACCATACCCTTTGATAAATTTCCTATAGTATCCAGTCAACCCTAAGAAACCCCTAAGAGATTTTAGGTTTTGTGGTAATGGCCAATCAAGCATAGCTTAAATTTTGCTAGGGTTAGCCCGAACCCCTTCCTTTGAAATCAAATGCCCCAAATATTCTATCTCCTCACAACCAAAACAGCATTTAGATTCCTTAGCATATAACTGGTGTGTCTTCAAAACCTCCAAGACCTCCTTTAAATGTTTAAGGTGGTCTGCCATACACTTACTATAAACCAGAATGTCATCAAAAAAATACTAAAATGAACTTCCTCAAGTATGGTTTAAAAATCTCGTTCATAAGGCTTTGAAAAGTTGTCGGGGCATTAGTGAGCCCAAAAGGCATAACCAAGAATTCATAATGACCCTCATGTGTCCTAAAAGCTGTTTTAGGTATATCTTCTGGATGAACTCTAATCTGATGATAACCATACCTTAAATCTAGTTTACTGAAAATTGTTGCCCCATGTAGTTCATCTAGGAGTTCATCCACAATAGGTATAAGAAACTTTACCTTCACAGTTTCCTTATTTAGAGCCCTATAATCTACACAAAGTCTCCAACTCCCATCCTGTTTCCTAACTAGTAATACCGGGGACGAAAAAGGGCTATGGTTGGGCCTGACAATACCAGACTGTAGCATTTCCTGTATTATCTTTTCAATTTTTGTTTTTTGAAAGTAGGGGTATCGGTAAGGACCCACACAAACTGATTTTGAGTCTGAATGTAGAACTATATGATGATCATGGTCTCGAGTAGGGGGTAATTGTTTTGGCTCAGAAAAAATGTTTGAATATTCATGCAAGAGATTATCTAGTAAAGGTTCCTTAGAATTATCAATGGATTGCAATTTGGGAAGTTCATTATCTAACAACTGTATAATTAGCCCTCGCATGTTTTGTCTAGTCATTTTACCAATTTTTCTACCTTCTGTAATCAATGAACTAGCAGAAGCCATACCTTGTAATTTGCTTGAATCTCCCAATATTGAAAACTCCATGAATAGCTTGCAGAAATCCCATAGGATTGGCCCCAATGTCCTGAGCCACTGCACTCCCAAAACAATATCACAACCCCCTAGAGTAAGTATGAAGAAGTCAATGGTATAGATATACCCTTGCATGTGCAATGGAACCCCCTTAGTTTTTCCTTCACAACTCACAGTTTGACCATTAGCAACCTTGACTTTTAATTGCTCCTGTGTATCATACGTGAGTTTCCCAGCCTTGATAATTGAAGGGTCTATAAAATTGTGTGTGCTCCCCGTGTCCACCAAGATAACTACTGCTTTCTTGCCAATAAATCCTAGAATTCTCATAGTCTTAGGACTAGGCGATCCACATAAGGCATGGATAGAAATTTCAGGTTCCACATCATCCTGAATAATTGCTCCTTCCCACTATTGACCTTCCTTTCCCTCAGCTAGTTCTTCCCTGTCCAACTCGTCACCATCCAATTCCTCTTCTTCCATTACAAACAAACGGGCCATTTTACATTTGTGGCCGGACCCCTACTTCTCGTCACAATTATAACATAGGCCCTTATCCCTTCTTTCCTTCATCTGGGCTGGTGACAGCCTTTGTATTGGAATGGTGGCCTTTTTCTCAAACTAAGAATTTAGCCCATTCGGTCCATTCAGCCCGCGGGCTGGCCCACTGGCCCATGGCCCACATTAGATATTGAACTGAACCTGACATTTCTCCTCATAGCAGCTACGTTCTCCTCTTGCATTTTGGCTAAGCCAAAAGCCATGTGCAAGTTAATGGGATTCAACATTCTCACCATAAATCGAATATCCTCACGCAATCCATTCAGAAAACAACTGAGTTTGTAGGACTCATCTAGCCCTTTTAACTGGTTTGAAATATATTCAAACCGTCCCTTGTACTCCTCAAAAGTAGAGGTTTGCTTAAGTTTGATTAGGGCCTCCATTGGGTCATCATAAGGAGAGGCCCCAAATCTGGTTTGTAAGGCCCGTAGGAAGCCTTCCCAACTGTTCAGCCCACCTGCTGCCTCTATGTCCTAAAACCAAATCAATGCCTTCCCTTCCATGTGGAAGGATGCCAAAAGAATTTTGTGATGAGGATTAGTTTGGTGATAACTAAAAAATTGGTTCGCCCGGTAGATCCACCCGCTCGGGTTTTCCCCATTGAACTTGGGAAAATCCAGCCGAATTGATCTTGACTGTATGCCTCCTGGATTATCCTCATAGAGAGGATTAGTAATTTGGGTCGACCCTCCTGGTTCACCCGAATGTTGGGCAGCCTTTGATTTCACCGAGGTTTCCACATGGGAAGCTACCACCTCCAGCTTTTGTGCTAATCCTTGAACTATTTCCTGCAAAGCATTCAAGTTGTGTTGTGTCTGATCCTGATTTTGTCTTACAGATGCAAGAGAATCTGTCAATGCCGTAAATCTGGTGCCTTCGACCATGAATCGATCCTCTCACCGATCGATGAAGTGACTTCCAACCGCACGATGCCTTCCACTGTGGTCTCCATCTGCAAGCTGCACTACACCGTCCACTGTCGCTCGACTTGCCGGCTTCCACACACTTCCACACTCGACCATCCGCCTCCACTGTCCGCTTTGAATCATGCATCCCGTCCACCTGCCACGCGCCCCTCACATGCCAAGCACGTGACACCTATAGGCTCATTGGCGGATGGATGGAATGAGAATGCATTGGAACATTAATTATTGACGGATGGATTTTGAATGATCTGGGGGCGACTGAAAATGATCGATACCAATGCATTCTTCTTCGACCGGTGATCTTGCTGTCATATTGATTATGTCGATCGATACAGTTTGGTCTGCTTTTTTTTGCTCGGTATTGACAAAGGTAAGTTGTGTTTTTCAATATGGGATAAGGTCTTACATTATGTAAAGCTCTTGTGTTTTTCAATGCGGGATAAAAAAAAATGTTTGGAAGAAAAACAAATTATCTAGTTAATTTGATTCGTGTTATAATGAACCCAAGATGTTTAAATTGTAAGAACCAATGGGCAATACCTTACATTACGTAAGTTGAAGTCGAAGCCGTGAAACAAGTGAAATAATTTCAGTATAGAAAAAGAAGTTAGCCTACCTTTCGTGATTGTGATACCGGTACGTGATTAATTGATTTATTGTAAAATAAATATAATTAATTTCATTCTCTGTTTTCATGTATCATCTTTAATCTAATAGAACTGGATTTAAATCTTACTTAATTTTATTATTTTGATTATTTTTTGAAGTGTGCCATATGTATTTCCTATATAATAACTTTTGAAATTCAAGAATATTATAAAACACTATTTTCAAAATTAATGGGCTAAAATGTAAACTTTATTTTTTGAAGTGTGCCATAGTTACACGAAGACAAACAGTTGATTAAGGGTTGTTACAATTGTCACTACAATATAGATATGGGAAATTAAATAGTTGTGGCTATTAATTTTCTAAGTGTTTGAAATATATGATTTTAGTTTAAGGTTTATCAAACATAAATTAATGTTGAAGATAAAAAAAAAAAAAACCAAGACGTTGTCTCGGGTGCAGGGGAATCAATAGGTTTTCTTTTGCTTGGTTCAACCTTATACCGTGAGCCTATTATCTTTTCTTTATTTGTTACTATTTCATTTCAAGGTTTAGTATATAAAAACTCAATGATAATCTTATTTTTTCAATGTGGTCTAGAAAGTTCTATACACATACTTTTCGCATACAAAAAGGTAAGTTGTATTTTTCAATATGGGATAAGGTCTTTTTAAATAAGTTTTACAACATAAATGATATGTTAAAGGTTTATTATAACTCTAACCAGCTAAAAACAGAAATTGTGGATGAAAGACCTAAGAATCCATATTGTTTTGGATGGTAGAAGAATATAAGAATTATATTTTTAACCCTAAAAACATCTATAATAATCTTTTAAAAATTAATTATAAACTGATATATCAAACTTGTTAGGATTAAAAAAAATTAAATAGGTCATACTGTATAACTCTTTTAATTTTTAATTGAGATCTATAATTACTTGCATTTAAAGGTAGATTGACATGTTCAAGGTCAGCAGAAACTGGTACATAAAAGGTAGAAGGTTTTGGAGAGAGGGAAAAGAGAGATTTTAGGGCTACACAAGCCGGTTTGCCCGCTCCGCCGGGTTTTTTTTTTTATCTATGTAGAACATTAATTGATTTTATACATGTTATATTTTGCTAATTTAATATTTAATTAGTATAATTGTATTTCAAAAAATATGTTAAAAATGGTTTTTTCCAACCAAAAAGTGATTGAATATTGCTATCGCAAAATTGTTTTTTATAAAATTTGTTCAAAAATTTGCTAAGAAGGTGAAATAATCTATTAGAAATTTGTTGTAACGGATAATCTGGTTAAAAAACAAACAAAAAAAGAAACCCGATTAAAAAAGAACAACTAACTTGGACAGTAAAAAATAAAAAATACATGTGAAAAAAAGGTCACTGTTTTTTAAAAGAAAAAAAAGAGTCTAAAATATAAATTTAAATTCTAAGCCAAATTTGTTTTTATAAGATTTATAATATTAAATAAATATTAAACACATATATTTAGTCTCACATACTATATAGTGTGATCGAAATGGGAAGTGATTTTATATTTTATAATTGTAGATAACCTAGATAAATTTGCTAAATAAAAAATATGAGTTGTCTCTTTCCCCCAGTAATATTAGATCTGACACAAAAAAAAATATTGGCATTTTTTGAAAAAAAAGAAATATAATTTTTTGCATGGTATAATTACTTATTTGCCGTCTAAAAAGAACAGTATAGTCGAAACGAAAAGTGCCTCGTATATTTTTTAATTGTAGATAATGTATGCAAATTTGTTTAGTCTAACATAATCTATCGTGTGATTGAAAGGAGAAATGATTTTTATAGTTTTTTTAATTATAGATAATCTAAATAAATTTGAAAAAAAAAAAGAGGTGTCTGTTTTCCCCAGTTATATTAAATATGACACATTATAAATACAAATATTACAAATTTTTTGAAAAAAGAAACAGAAAAGTTTTTTCGTGCATAATTATTTATTTGCCGTCTAAAAAAACAGTGTAGTCGAGACAGGTAAAATATTTAATACTCATGCAAAATTTAATTTTTATTTAAGCAAAATTTAATATGATAAAATAGCTCAACACCCCCTAGTATAACAATAGCAAAATATATAATTGTATTATATGTCATTTTTTTTCTATATCTAAATATTTTTAGGCGATAACATCCAATAAATATTAAAACATCTAATTAGTTTTACATACTTTAATTTGACACAAATATACAAATATATAATTAATTTGACATACTTGAAATAATATATTTAATTTAAAGAAAAAAATCGAAGTAAATCCAAATATTGAAAGAAAATTAAGATCGAAATCAAACCTGGAATCAAAAATTGCATAGAAGGATAAAATTGAAAGAAATCAAACTTTGATACTGAAAATATTAAAGATTTATAATATATTTGCATGGAAGGATGAAATTGAAATCAATGAAAACTTTGAAACTAAAATTGTATAGAATTTCGGCCCATTCCGCAAAATTAAAAGAATGAGGACTGATTTGAAACTTCAAGATATAATCAATTTCAATTGAAGGACGAAATTGAAACAAATCAAAACCTATATAATAGCATTAAGGGCAAGAAAATCAAATTATAACGTCCAGGGACTGAAATGAACTTTGACCAAAAACAGCTTAGCTGACGTCATGTTGCGCAGGCAGGAGAGAGAAATGAGGGGGGGAATTCAAACGACCATTGACACGTATACAGACATTATTGAACCTCACGCGTCGCCCCATGTGGAAGATCACATCCTTGAAAATCATTTTGATGCCGAAGGACACCGCATGCATCGCTCGAACGGCGTGTCTCGCGACGAGCACACACCATCAACGAAAAATGGCTAATTACCGGAATGCCCCTGAACCCGAGGCCTGTTTTTTGTCCTTTTCGAGGGACAAAATCGTTAATACACTGTGCAATGTAATATTAAAAAAATAAAAAAACCGGTCGGCCGAACCGAGCTGGACCGGACCGAAATGGTCAATGACTGTTCATCCCCTGAAACCGGCGGCAAATTTTGTCGTTTTCGGGGGGCTTTTTCGTTAATTCACTGTTCAAAATTAAAAAAAAGAGGATGTACACCCGCGATTCACCGTGACAAATTGCCAGTGAATAGTGGCAATGAGTCACGGTGAACAGTAAGATGGACGACCTGTTTTAGTTATATGTAATAAGGCGTTGACAATTCATGAGAGCCTATTGGATTAAAGGCATAGAATGTCTAATCTAGTTATGTACATAAAATTGATGTACAAAACGCCTAGTTACTTGCTGGGATCTCCTTGTCATTCAGTAATATTGATGACCAAACAAATATGTGCCGAAAAATATACAAAAAAAAATAATTAAATTTTGAGTTAATTTCATTAGAAAAAGTAGAAGTGATGATATTCAAAGGTAATTAAAACATTGATGCGATGTAAAATATTTATCTCAATCCAAATATTCAAATGACTAACTGAAACCACAAAACCCATTTAAATTATCTAGGATACAACTCAGAAATCGAAACATTGTTTATGGACAAAGGGATACGTTCAGATTCAGATAACGAGGACTGATTAGTCACCCTTGAATTCAGCCCCAGTGAAGATGACATATATGATTGATTGCTCATAAAAAATGCAGGTTGAGAAGGTATTTGCAATGCGAGAGAAGAGTTGCTTAGCATAAGAACTACTGAAGCCATTGTCGGCCTGTCAGCTACATTTTCTTGAACGCATAGTAACCCGATGTGGATACATCTCGTCATCTCTGTTGCTGAGCCACTACTCAAAACAGGATCTATAATAGCCTGAGCAGTCCCTTCCCTCCAGTTTCTCCATGCCTACAAAATTTATCCAAAGTGATCTAATTCATATATAGTATTGAAGGGCTAACAAATATCTATACGTATAAAGCTTTATATAATGGGAGTGAATGGTGGATGGTTATACTTACATGGCTCAGAAGGTGCTCTATGTGATCTCCATTATGAAAACCAATTTTTTTACCAGTCATGATCTCCAAAACTAGCACGCCGAAGCTAAATACATCTAACTTGACAGAGAATTGTCCTTGCAGTGCATACTCTGGAGCCATATAGCCACTGTTTATCATCAACAAAAACTTCAAAATTATTAGATTCGACAACGTTGAGAATAATTATCATTTATATTGTTGGGATTTTTCATTTCTTATTCTTTGATGGAATGCAATAAAAGATAAGCTTAATAATGATTATCATGTTCAGATACTTACTATGTTCCCACAATTCTACTTGTATTGCCTTGAGTTTGATCCATTACGAACAACCTTGCCATGCCAAAATCAGAAATTTTCGGATTCATCTCTTCATCTAACAGAATGTTGCTGGGTTTGAGGTCACGATGAATGATTCGATGTGGAGAATCCTCGTGAAGGTAAAGAAGCCCTCGAGCAATTCCTCCGATTATCTTGTAACGTCTTTCCCAATTCAATTGCACACGCTTGGCTGAATCTACATTTCAAGGATTCGTATGGCTTGAGTAAGTAAAGAGTACAAGGAAATATTCATTTGTACTTCCTATTTTGAAGGAGACACAATTCCTATAAATTAGGTGGTTCCTAGCTTTACCAAATATGAAATGATTAAGGCTCGAATTAGGCACAAATTCATAGATAAGAAGCCTTTCAGTTCCTTCCAGGCAGAAACCTAGAAGCTTGACTAAATTCCGGTGTTGGAGCTTTGTTAGTATCAGGACTTCATTTTTGAATTCTAAATCTCCTTGCCCTGAATCCTTAGAAAGTCTTTTCACAGCAATCTCTTGTCCGTTAGGAAGTACTCCCTGAAATCATATCAATTCATTAATCCCTAAATCATGTGAAGCATTGCGATTTAACTATATGTAATAGTAGCAGGTATATCCTTTGCTACCTTGTAAACAACACCAAATCCACCTTGTCCCAGCCTATTTTTCTCCGAAAAGTCCTCCGTTGCATCTTGAATGGTGCTGAATGCGAATTGCAGTGATTCTGCACTTTGTATTTTGTTCGCAGCTTCAAAAGTTAAACAAGTTAGCATACACGTAAACATGATTGCATTGAAAATTAAGGACGAACGTAAATTGTATTTAGTTAAATAAAATTATATATACATATTTAAAATAAAAAATAACAACTATTTCAAAGCAATTCAACAACTAAATACTATCTTACTTTCAACTCTTTCCTTTTCCCTTTGCTTTCTTGTTCTTATGAATAGGCAAATGCAGATGACGAGTATCATAACACCGACAGTTGGGACGACAGTAATGACAATGATCCGTGTTGCCGTGTTGCTCTTCTTTCCTGCATGAATTACCAATGTGCCCCTAAAAATTTTAAAAACTTGACTGGAGACTATTGAGTTCTGAATGTGGACAATCCCAATGATTATGGCCTTATGACCTAAAGCAAAGTTGCCTCCGTGGCTCGCAAAAGCTTATCCATAGCTAATTTTTATTTCTTTTAAGAGTATAGATTCAAGTTCTATCACGTTCCATAATATAAACCATAAAAAATAGTAAATAGATTTTGAAGGCTAAATTACAGTAACTCCTAGCACAAAATTATAGAAAAAAATTAAAAATTTGAAGATTGTATCCAAAATATATTTAATTATTGTTTAAAAAATATTAAATAAAAAATTCCAAAAGTAGAGAAAAATAAGAAGAAAAAAATGACTGAAATTAATATTGTTGATGAACTAATAAAGTAACCAAGTCCCATTTTTTATATATATATATTCTTTCTTCATTGTGTTAATTTTAAGATCTTTTCAAAAGCATTTTGGATAAAGCTGATGTAATATGTTTTAAAATATGAAAAAAAGTTTTTTAAAATCTTTAATTTTTTATTATGTCAAGAAGGTTATTGTAGCTCACTCTACTTTTTTAATATTAATTAATACTTACTCTACTTTTAGTATTAATTGATTAAACACGGTAAACACACATGTAGTTTTTTTTTTCCTTACCTAATTCTAATTCGTAATTCGTATGAATGATTTGAGGGTAAACTATTAATTGAATTACTATATGAAAACATCAAGAGCAAAGTGCGGGAGGGGGGTAATAACAATCCAAGTCCTACCTTGTGATGGTGCGGGAAGAGTTGGCGGCGGCGATAATATCTCTAGCGTACCACTAAAAAATTTTATAGTATCCCACCTGAAATTGCAGCTTGGATTTGTGAATCTAGCTCCAATGCTCCCATCACAACAGCCCGAGATCTTCCCGATAAGATCAAGCAGGCAATCGGAGCACCGCTCCTCGGATAAATCAGGAGTGCATTGAGCGGTAGCATATACTGTTTGAACTCCAGCACTTTGGTTTCCAGATGCGAACTTCTTGAAAGAGTTCCCTGATGCAGCTCTGGCTCGAAGTGTGCTAAGTAATGTTTGGCGTGCCTGTTTGAATAGAGTTACATCCACAACATTCTGTCCTTGCCCCTCGTCGTAATAATAATCGTTATCCAGAACACCGAACGTAGATCTGTTCGAGTATCGTATCATACAGAGTTCGTAAACTCCAAAAACATCCATCTCGTTTGGACAAACCTCTAAGATCTTTCGAGCAGAGTCATTCACGCAACTTCGACAAACATCAACTGCAACGTCTCCTCTACACAGTGAAAATGCATTTACGCGGTCGGGAACCTCGCCGGCGGATAGATTGTAAAATCCGTAGTCAATCTGAGTGGCGGATGCTATGGAGGACAGAACACTGCGGAGGTTTCTATGGAAGTTGCTATCAGTTGTGTAGTTACTGTTACTGACATTGTTCCAGTTACATCCATTATTAGTGAAGTCCGGCTGAGCAGCGTTGAGGGAAGGCTGGAGTAGAAGGATGTATAACAACGAAAGTAGAAGCACTAGTTTTGGAGAATCCATTGGCACCGTGCTTGCGTTCATGGTGAAGTGGTATGACAGCCTTATATTTATTTATTATTAATAATAATAGAATTGTTTTCTTATTTATTTAATCAAGGACACCTGCTTTGAATCGACCATAAAATATATGGCTCTCGGTACCTTGACGAGGATTGGCACCTTGGAAAACGGACCCCCCCCCCCCTTTGCGTAGGTTCGATAGCAATCCAAAGTTTATAAATTCTAAACATTTGACAAGTGGGCGGTGTTTTCGTTGCAGGTAAGAAGGGATCGATCCAATTATAAAATTGGATCCGACAAAAGCAGCTAGTTGACCTTTGATACAATAGTGCTATAAAATCTTTATTTTTTGAAATTCTCTCTTTTTTTCTTTCATCGCCTCACACACAGCTAGGAAAGACTGATGATAAGTTTATGACACAAGAGACGACTGTATAAGATTATGACACATATAAAAACAAAGACTTTAAGTGCCTTATAGAACTATAAAAAAAGTGACGTGATTGCCAAAGAGCAGGTAACGAGTTTTCTTGTCTGCGTGCTGTGTTAGATTTTTTTAATATATCAAATTAATTAATTACTGTGCATGTTTTTATTGATTAACTCAAAATTTAATTAATTAAATTACCATTGATAAAATTGATTTCAAATGGGTTATTTGTTTACTGCATCGAAGTGATTGAATATTGCTTTTGTTTGAAATGTTTGGATAATTATTTAATCGGTATATTGTCTATGTGTATTAACGTGCTGAGAAAGTGACTTGTATATTTTTTACTATAAATAATCTGACCCAATTTTCCCACCTGTTTTGTCTATGTGTGACTTCATATATATTTTTTGTTTACATGATATTAAATCTGAAATATCATACATTAAAATACCATGAAAGTCCATTTTGAAAAAACACATCGACTAATAAATTATTTTGATTATTATTATATTTAATCATCATGATTCTTAAATTTTATAATTATTATAGCTTTTATTATAATCATTATTGTAAATAATTAATATTCTGATTATAACTAGCAATATTACTATACTCGTTGTCATTACTATGATAATAATCATCACGGTAATCAACATCGTTGTTTTTATTAATTTTATTTCAATTATAATTAGTAGTATTATCATTATTATAATTGTTTTTATCATTATTGATATTTTTATATTATTATATGAGTTATTGTTATTATTATCATCAAAGTCATAATTAGTTACATCATAAGCACTATAACTATTACAGTGAATTATAATCATTATTATCATGATAACTTATAATATCATCATTATCATCAAAGTCATAATTAGTTACATCATAAGCACTATAACTATTACAGTAAATTATAATCATATCATGATAATTTATAATATCACCATCATCATCAAGATCATAACACCTTACATTATTATTATAAGTACTGTAAAAATAATAAAAATTATTAACTTACCTCTATGAATAAAAAAAACCCAAAAACTTTAACAAAAGAGTAGGTAAAACAAAACACAACTCAAATTATTATTATTATTATAGCATATATAATGACAAAAACAAAATTATCTTGAATAATAAAAAAAAGCTATAACAAAAGAGTAAACAAAATAATAAAAGAAATGACAAAAGAAAAATATTGGCTGCAACACCGCCATCAAGTACTAGGCTGAAGGGCTTGCAGGTTTTAAAATGGTGGAGCATCCAACGACCTGTCACGCTTGGCCTACAATTAATTTTTTCATACACAGGTGAATATCATTAAAGGAAAAAAATGTTATGCGACTTACTGCGTGCAAATTAAATTCAATAATATTTTCAATGGATACAATATATTTTCTTATATTATGTTTTGGATTATTTAACCAAACAAAAAGTATTTAGAAAAGTTGGCTTGGTTATTTAATTATGATTTTTTTTATTCGGGGTTTATTCTGTTGGATTTTGATTGTAAATTTAGTTTTGTTAATAATATTTCTGGCTCCACGAGTTTCTTATACTATGCTAATTGTTAAGCCATAATTGATATAAAGAAATGTCTAGTATTCCTTGAGTTTCTTAGAAATTTTTTTAGGCATATGATTTTCATGATATGTTTTGTTTTGTTATTTGTAGGACTAATTGGTTTTAATTTTCTTTTTTAGGGTTTTTATTATCTCATTTTTGAAAATCCAAACCACCACATTATTATTATTAGTCATTTGGATGTTCAAGTGTAATGACATCACTTGAAAAACTTCTACAATCTTAATATTTTTATGTATTTTTAAATAGTCTGACACATAATGAAATACAGGTTAATATACTAATGCTATTACCAAAACAACTCAACTCTCAACCAAACTTAGTATTTTGATCTAGCTTTTAGTCCTAATAACAAGGAACTTTGATTTTATTTTTATTGGCATTAATGTTGAAAAGAAATTAATAGAGCAACACATTCCTTTGATACACTAAATTTGAGTATTCTTTTAATGAGAAGGCGTGGATTGAAGAATGTCCACTTGATATTTTTTCATTATATTTTTAAAAGATTAACAACATACACTAATTACATCTACCACTCTTTAACTCTTCACTTTTATCATCATCTTTTTAACAAGTAACTTTAATCTCATATTAAACACCATCTTTTCATCATAAAAACTCTAGTTTTTAAATTCTAACCTTTATAAACTTGCGGAGGATTCATGCTTCAAACTACTTGTATTTCATTGAGAATGAACTCAACACTGAAGGAATTGGCCATAATAAGCCTTTATATGTCACGATCCGATTCAAGATTTGTCTCATTGGTAAAGTTCTCATTGATAATGGCTCAGCCCTTAAAGTGTTGCCAAGGCATATGCTGAATGAGATGCCAGTGGATCCCTCCCATATACAGCCAAGTGTGTGATAATGGCTAGAGCATATGATGGTTCACCAAGGCAAGTATCAGGGTCAATCGAAGTTGAACTAGCCGTGGGACCAAAAGTTTTTCTGGTAACCCTTCAAGTGATGGACATCCACCCTTCTTATAACATGTTGTTAGGAAGACCATGGATACATTCTGCAGGAGCGGTCACCTCCTCGCTGCATCAATGTTTGAAGTACATTGCCAATGGTGTCCTGGTTACCATTAAGGCCGAAGAGACTATATCGATGATGAAAAATGTGGTGGTCCATTTCATTGAAGCTGAAGATTATGCGGATGGAAACCTGCATGCATTTGAGGTTGTGAATACCGAGTGGGTGCCTGAGAATACTATAATAAGAAAACCAGGGATCTCAGAGGCCACCAAAATGGCTGCTAAAAACCTGTTAAAGCATGAGATTTCTATCCGCTTTAACACATGAAAAAGGAAGGTCGAATGGGTTGGTGTAACCAAATTGAAAGTTGCAGAACAAAGGTTTAGGCTAGGATATAAGCCAAGAAAAGAGGATTACAAGCGGGTCGCTGATGCAAGAAGAGAGAAGAAAATGGCGAAGATTGAAGGGAAGAAGAAAACCTAGTCATTCCTCCAATCAGGGTTTCATTCCCAAAGGCTGCATATGTAATGCAACCTGACCAAGGACATGAAAGGTCTCTTCAGAAGCTTTCATCTATGAGCATAAACATGGTGGAAAAGGAAGAAGTCAATGGCATTGCTAGGAAGACTCAATTCAAAAGAAGGGATGAAGAACTGTCGCAGTTAACCGGCTATGCTTTGGAGGAAGTTACTGCCTGTACATGTATTCGGAAGCTAGCCGAGGGAGAAAAGTTCCAGAATTTGGTGACCCAAGAAGCTCCATTGGTTTTCAGAATGTAATGCTTGTTTGGATTAAAACATGTTCTCTGATATTTTCATTTTGTTGACATTCGAGGCTCAACAAGTCGATCAAATTTTATATTTGTTTTGTTTGAATCGAATGTTTCTTTTAATGAGATCATGCATTTTTAGATCATCTTGCTTTTTTATTTTATTTTTATTTGTGCATTTACACTCACTTTCTTCTTTCAGGAACCCTAAAAGCGAAACTTCCACAACAACACCTGCACTTCACACTGAGAATGAATGGCTGAATTTTAATGAATTTATAATAGTTGTAGAAGAGGGAGAAAAGGATAACATTAGGGAATTCACCAAATTAATAGAACAACATGAACAGGTTTGGAAGCCCGCTAAAGAGGAACTTGAAACCATAAATGTGGGTGACGAAGAAAATCAGAATGAGCTCAAGATAGGAACCCCGATCACACAGAAAGAAAAGGAAGACTTGATCACACTGCTCCAGGATTATGTAGATGTGTTTGCTTGGTCTTATGAGGATATGCTCGATTTGGATATGAATATCGTAGTACACAGGGTACCGCTAGAAGAAGGATGCAGACCAATTAAGCAAAAGCTAAGAAGAACTCATCCAGAAGTTTTGATCAAAGTAAAAGTAGAGATTGAAAAACAATGGAATGCTAGTTTACTAGAAGTAGTCAAATATCCACAATGAATGTCAAACATAGTGGTGGTACCTAAGAAGGATGGTAAAATTAGAGTTTGTGTAGGCTTTAGGGACTTAAATCATGTCAGCCCTAAAGATAATTTCCCCTACCACATATAGACATATTAGTTGACAATGCAACTCGTAGCTCCACATATTCCTTTATGGACGGGTTTTCAGGTTTTAATCAGATAAAAATGGCACAAGAAGATAAGGAGAAGACAACCTTTGTTACGCAATGGGGAACCTTCTCCTATAAAGTCATGCCATTTGGGTTGAAGAATGTTGGTGCCACTTACCAAAGGGCTATGGTGACTTTATTTCACAATATGATGCACAAGGAGGTTGAAGCATACGTGGATGACATGATCGCTAAATCTGGAGAAGGAGAGAATCATGTCCAGATATTGAAGAAATTATTTGAAAGGTTAAGGAAATATAAGTTGAGGCTTAACCCTGCAAAGTGTTCATTCGGGGTAAAATCTGGGAAGTTGTTAGGATTTGTGGTGAGTGACAAAGGGATAGAAGTGGATCCTAAAAAAGTAAAAGTTATTCAGGCCATGCCAACTCCGAAGACTGAGAAAGAAGTAAGGGGTTTTTTAGGAAGGTTAAATTACATCACTCGATTTATATCCCAATTAACCACGACTTGTGATCCAGTCTTTCGTTTGTTAAGGAAGAATAATCATGGGATTTGGAATGAAGAGTGTGGAGAGGCTTTTGAGAAGATTAAGCAGTACCTACTAATTCCACCCCTACTTTTTCCTCCTATACCAGAAAGGCCATTAATATTGTACTTAACAGTGACTGAAACAGCGATGGGATTTGTGCTTGGACAACAAGTTGAATCTGAAGGACGGAAATAGCCATTTATTACCTAAGTAAGAAGTTCATGGAGTGTGAGTCTAGGTATACTATGATTGAGAAGTTGTGTTGCACACTAGCATGGGCTGCGAAGAGGTTACGACAGTATATGTTGTATCATACCACATGGTTAATTTCCAAATTAGACCCATTGAAGTACATCTATGAAAAGCCCTACCTATCTAGCAGAATTGCAAAATGGCAGGTTCTACTAGCTGAATATGACATAGTGTATATGACAAGGAAAGTTGTAAAAGGCAGCGTTATTGCCGATCACCTGGAAGATTATGAGCCGTTAGACTTTAGTTTTCCTGATGAAGATGTGCTTTTAGTCGAGGAAGGAAAACTAGAATGGTGGATTATGTACTTTGATGTTGCTGTAAACGTATGTGATAACGGAGCTGGAGCAGTAATAATATCTCCTGACAAGAAACAATATTCAGTTTCAACTAAGTTACAATTTGGTTACACTAACAACACTGCCAAGTGTGAGGCATGTATTCTGGGTTTAGAGATTGCATTGGAGTTGAATATAAAAAAGATAGATGTGTATGCAGACTCAATGCTAATTATTTGTCAGGTAAAAGGAGAATGGAAAACCAAAGAGGAAAGGTTAATACCTTACCAAGAATACCTATCTAAATTGGCTGAAGAATTTGAGGAAATAGAGTTCACCCATTTAAGAAGGGAAGGAAATCAGTTTGTAGATGCTTTGGCCACACTAGCTTCTATGGCTAAAATAGACTTCGGACAAAACCTACAGCCAATACACATTGATATCATAAATAACCCAGCTCATTATTGCTCAATCAAAGAAGAAATAGATGGAAACCCTTGGTACTACGATATCAAGAACTTCATCCAAAACCAGGCTTATCCCGTGGGGGCATCCAACATCGAAAAGAAGACCATGAGGAGACTAGCAATGGATTTTTATCTTGATGGAGAAGTTTTGTATAAAAGGTCATCTGACGGGACTTTGCTGAGATGTCTAGATGAAACTAAAGTCAGAGATGCGTTACGAGAAGTCCATGAAGGGATCTGCTCAACTCATGCTAGTGAACATATGATGGCTAGAAAAATACAAAGAATTGGTTATTTTTGGATGACATTAGAGAAGGATTGCATTGACTATGTCCGCAAGTGTCATAAGTGTCAGATCCACGGTGACAAAATGAATGCCCCTCCTACCCCTCTATTTAACTTGATATCTCCATGGCCTTTTGCAATGTGGGGAATTGACGTGATTGGGCTTATCAACCCAAAAGCCATCAATGGTCATAGGTTCATTCTCATGGCTATTGACTATTTTACAAAATAGGTAGAAGTTGGGTCATTTGCTCATGTAACACAAAACGTGGTGAAGAAATTTGTTGAGAGAGATTTGATATATTGGTACGAACCACCAAAAAAGATTATAACTGATAATGCACAAAACTTCAATGGGAAATTAATAATAGAACTCTGTGCTACATGGAAGATCAAACACTCAAATTCTTCACCTTATAGACCAAAGATGAATGGTGCGGTAGAAGTTGCTAATAAGAATGTCAAGAAGATTATTCAGAAAATGGTAGTCACCTATAAGGACTGGCATGAGATGTTGCCATTTGCCCTTCATGCACATCGTACTGCAGTTCGGACCTCAAAAGGAGCCACACCGTACATGTTAGTGTATGGAATGGAGGCAATAATGCCTTTAGAGGTGTAAATCCCATCATTAAGAGTATTGCTAGACTCTGAACTAGAGGAAGCAGAATGGGCAAAAGTCAGATATGAACAATTGAATTAGATCAGCGAAAAGAGGTTAGCCGCAATCTATCATCATCAATTATACCAAAGAAGGATGGCCAAATCATATAACAAGAAAGTCCGACCTCAGAAATTCCAAGAAGGAGATCTGGTATTGAAGAAAATATTGCCTATACCAGGACAAGATCAGAGTAAATGGGCCTCGAACTATGAAGGCCTTTATGTGGTGAAGAAATCGTTCTCAGGAGGAGCTTTGCTATTATCTAGAATGGATGGAGAGGATTTAGTTAGGCCTGTGAATTCTGACTCTGTAAAGAAATATTATGCCTGATATTTTGTAACCTCCCAATCAATAAGATAAAATTCGGCCATGAATTCTCGTTACAAGAAACTTTTTTCTTCACAAAGCGCATGATCTCATAATATTTATTTTATGTTTTCTTATTTATTTTATTTGAACTTGACATATTTTGTACACCACGCTGGGGGCAAAAAAAAATAAAAAAAATCATAACTTCTGAAACACCATCTACAAAATTTGTTTAAAATGGTGATTTGCATTAAAAATGTCAATTTGCATAAACAAAACTATGTTTTGAGTTATTCTTTTAAAAAAAATATTTTATTGAGTTTTAAACATTGATAAAAATATAATAAAAGGGAAACTTCAATGGAGCAAGAAAGGGCTCTATGTGGAACAAAAAAAAATCTCTTCATCGAGCATGAAAATATAGCACGGGGAACACATTCTATGAAGGAAGACTACAACTAACAGGGGGGCCTATGTTTCCAAAAGAAGGTAACAAAAACATGCATGTTATATTGTCATAACACTAACCTGACAGGAAAGCTGTGGCGAAAGCCAATATAAATATGGAGAAACAGAATCTCAGGTCAACAAAACCACAGAGGATAATATGAATTGAGGTCCGATGCTCGCTTTGTTCCTCAAGACGATAAGTCACTCGTTACAACAAAACCACCTCCATCTAACCCGGACAGGTCACCCGTCATAATCAGACCCGGGCAAGTCATCCGTCACTATCGAGACTCTACTAACCTGGGAAGGTCACCCGTCATAATCAGACCCGTACAAGTCATCCGTCACTATCGAGACTCTACTAACCCAGGCAGGTCACCCATCATAATCATACCCGGGCAAGTCACCCGTCACTATCGAGACTCTACTACCCGGGCAAGTCACCCGTCATAATCAGACCTGGTAGGTCACCCATCACAATGAGATCCAAATTCTTCATTTTTCTTTACAACGCTTACTAGTTAAAGTCTTGTAGAAGACTTTAGTAGTAAGCTTAGTAAAGAAGGGGGAACTGTCATAACCCAAATTTGGTGTCGGTAGAAAATGACAAAAAATAAAATAAAAGGGGTTGGTGTCGGTAGAAAAATTTAAGGTAAAAGTTGCATGTTTTCCGAGGGCTCGATCATACCTCTTTTATGCCCAAAATGAAGGAAAGTGCATATTCAAGGCTCAAACAATTTATTATCGGATAAATCTACGTAAAAATTAAGTCAAAAGATATAATTATATTTTTATGGGTCAATTCAATTTAATCGTTGGCTAATTTAAAAGTGTGATTATGCTTGATAATTAATTTATGATCCAATCAAAAAATTTAATTAAGTGCAAGGGCTTGATTATATTTTAAATTGGCCAAATTAATTTTATTAAGGGCTTAATCGATGAGAAATCAAGTTCTTGAATTTAATTCGGTTTCAAATGATGAGATTGGAATTTTTGGAGATAGAGTTAGAATTTTCCAAGTCAATTATGCAAAATTGGGGGTCGAATTGAATAAATTGAGAGTTTAATGATCGATTGAGGGTTAAATCGCGAAAATCAAAAACAAAAGACAAGAATAAAAAGGGTTGTGCAAAGCTAAGGTTGATATTGAAGTTCTGATGGGGTATAATTGCACAAAATCATAAACATAAATTTGATTGGGGGTGAAATAAACGCAAATACAAGTTAAAGGACCAAACAATATTTTCACCCCTAATAGCAACCCCTCTGCGCGTGCACCAACCGACACACCTGCAATCAGCCACCGACCAGCCACCTACGCTCGCCGACATGACCACTGCTCGAAGTCAAGGGCAAGCTAAAAGCAGCCCACCATTGTGCAATGGTAACCCTACAAATGGCTATAAAACCGACTGGCGAGGGAAGAAAGGGGGAGTAAAAAGTCGAAAGAAACAAGGAAGATTTCACGTAAATTTTGAATTTTCTA
The DNA here is from genome assembly GCA_032356905.1 of Salix exigua. Classification (NCBI taxonomy): domain Eukaryota; kingdom Viridiplantae; phylum Streptophyta; class Magnoliopsida; order Malpighiales; family Salicaceae; genus Salix; species Salix exigua. The sequence continues at coordinate 12,135,036 of CM063598.1, forward strand.
TCCTCGCCTCTATTTTCTTTCACTCCTCCGGCCTTTTTTCTTTTTTCTTCTGTTTTCTTTTTCTCTTCTCTCTCTAAAAGAAACAGACCAAGCGCTCTCTCTCTCCCCTCTCGACCTGTCAACCATCGCCAGTCAACCACCCAATCCTCGCCTTCGACCCCACCTAGGCCTCACCGTCATCTCAACCTTCAATCCAAGCAGCTCAACCACCCTCTCCGGCTGAAGTAGACAGAGCGACCGACGCCAAGATAGCACGACTCGTCGACTTCAAACCCCATCTTCGGCCACCACAGACCACTATTTCCATTATTGTCATGACCAAAAGAATCATCTCAATATCCTCTACACAAAGTTACTAATCGTTTTGCCTTTAGTTATACTCCAAAATCTCCATTTTTACTGTTTATCATCCCATTTGCATGCAATTCGTCCCGATTCATCGTTCATCGAACAATAATACATTGGGCCGACCTTTGTGTCCGACCCAAACATTGCAAGGCTGACTTTCGACTTTCAAGGCCTTGAGCCGAGCCCCATCTAGGCGGGTCGCGAGCCCATCCCCACCTTGGCGGTCACGAGCCGAGCCCCCATCCGAGCGGGCTTGCACTCGACCCCATCGAGGATCAAGTTTCGGATTGATTCCCCACCATCGACTTGAGGGGAATATTACAGAATGTATAGCATGTATAGGATTATTTATCTTTTGTAGTGTCTACAATAACTATTGTGTGTATGTGCTGAGCTGCAATGTATTGTATATAAATGGAAAGGTTGGCCACAGTTGAATCGAACATATCCCTTTGTCCGAAAACAATGTTTCAATTTCCGAGTTGTATCCTAGATAATTTAAATGGGTCTTGTAGTTTCAGATTAGTCATTTCAATGTTTGGATTGAGATAAATATTTTACATAACATCAATGTTTTAATTACCTTTGAATATCATCACCTCTACGTTTTCTAATTAAATTAACTCAAATTTAATTAATCACTTTTAATGTCTCAATTGAGAATGATTTTTTTTATGTATGTTTTCCAGTTCATATGTTTTTAGTCATCGCTGATATTGTTGAATGATAAGGAGATCCCAGCGCGTGACTGTGCGTTTTGTACATATGACAACTTCTTATTATTCGTACATAACTAGAATATGAAACATTTTACTTTTTGAATGGTCTATATTATTGTTTTAAAAAGACGGCATTTGGGGTATTTTTTTAAATTAAAAAATAATAATTAATAGAGCCAAATGTTATGAGAACCTAAAATTTTACTTCGGAATTACTTTATTTCCCCATCTCTATCTCTTTAACTAAATATTTTATATCTCTTCTACATTTACTCTTTCGTTAAAAGACACTAACTAAACCTAGAAAAAACATATCTATCCTTATGTTATAAATCTTATACTTCAAAATATTCGAGTCTCTCTAAAAGAAACCCAAAGAATAGACATTCTGTGCCTTTAATCCAATGAGTTGTCATGAATTTTCATCACTTTATGTAGCCCTAAAATCTCTCTTTTCCCTCTCTCTAACACCTTATACCTTTTATGTACCAGTTTCCGCCGACCTTGAACATGTCATATCTACCTAGAAATGCAAGTGATTATAGATCTCAATTAAAAATTAAAAGAGTTATACACTAATTGATTAATGAAAATATTGGTGTTCATCTTTAATGGTAGTGCCTCTCATTTTATTGATAGATAAACTTGTGAATAGACTAGAAATAAACATTTATTAAGAAATAAGATATCTAACTCGCATTGAATGTTGTGTGTGTTTGCACTGTCGACCATTGGTTAGAGAAGTTGCACAAACCTTGTATAAAAATATGCAATTATAAAAATTATATTATAAAATGTAACAGTTCATCATAAAAAATATTATGTGCGTGGGAAGAAAGGAATGAATATAGTTGGGTTGAGTTTAGACCTATAAATGTATCAAATTTTATTTTTCATATTTTATAAATTATAAACTATGACCTGTTTAATATTTTTTTGAATCCTAACAAGTCTGATATATCAGTTTATAATTAATTTTTAAAAGACTATTATAGATTTTTTTAGGGTTAAACATATAATTCTTCTACCATGCAAAAAAATATGGATTCTTAGGTCTTTCATCCACATTTTCTGTTTTCAGCTGGTTAGAGTTAATAATAGAAAAGGGCATTATAATAAACCTTTAACATATCATTTATGTTGTAAAACTTATTTCAAAATACCTTATCCCATAATGAAAAATACAACTTACCTTTTTGTATGCGAAAAGTATATGTATAGAACTTTCTAGACCACATTGAAAAAATAAGATTATCATCGAGTGTTTATTAACTAAACCTTGAAATGTGATGGTAACAAACAAAGAAAAGATAATGGGTTCAAGCGTATAAGGTTGAACCAAGCAAAAGAAAACCTTTTGATTCCCCCCTGCACCCGAGACAACGCCTTGGTTTTTTGTTTTTATCTTCAACATTAATTTATGTTTGATAACCCTTAAACTAAAATCATATATTTCAAACACTAAGAAAATTAATAGCAACAACTATTTAATTTCCCATATCTATATTTTAGTGACCGTTGTAACAACCCTTTAATTTCACAATAATTTTAATTGGGTTATTACATGATGACTACCTGTAAATACTATGCCCTTTTACAATAAAAAATATAACTCAAATTAATTTTTCTTATGCACTTGCTGGTGTATTTTTTTACTTATGTTCTGGTTGTTTTTATTATTATTATTTTATACTGTTCGGTTGTTTTTATTATTATTATTATTATTTTTTTGTTGAGAAAGAAGTTGATGGAACCTAAAGATACCATGCTATTCAAGAACTATTTTTAAAGAAAATATCAATGCACACTTCAAGTTTATTTATTATTATTTTTGCTCTTCTATTAATATTACAACAATTTTTGCTCGGGTGAGAGCCGAGTATCCTAACCAACTAGACTACAACGGATTGTTGAACTTCTAACGTGAATTAATATATATGATTCTTAATGATTTAAAAAACAACAACATTTTATTATCTTCTTTTCTTTTTAATGACGATTGGAGTTAAAGATATTTGTTAACTCAAATTGACATTTTGACACTTTGTGAGGGAGACAAGAGATACATGACATGTACTCTCTGTAAGGTGTGATAAGATAGTTTGAACAAAAAACAGTGTTAAGTTTATATTATATTATTAATATTGATAATCGAATTTTATTTAAAACAAAAACCATAATGCATATTCTTTTATGAAGAAAAAATTAAAGGAATTATTCAGAAATTATTTTTATGATAATTAAAGTCATAAAAAACATTAAAACTATGTATTTTAATGTAATTTTTCTTATCTAGAAACTAGTTTTCTGAATTTTACGAATTCATTTTTTTTATTTGCACTTAGTTTGGAAAATATATTGTTTATAGTTTCATCTATAAGTTTTATACTATTATTTAATAAAAATACAAGATGATGTAACAACATTCTTCATATTTACATACACACATATAAGCACTTTTAGCAACATAGAATCCTAAAATTATTTTATTTTATTGTATTTTATATATCTACTTTCGGTCAAGGTCATAAATTTATTTTTCTATTATAACTATATCACAAATGTGATTGCTTTTTCTCTAGTTATGTGGTATAACTTTTTTATGATTGTTTTTTAAGCTTTATTTGGAATTGTGGTCCAACCGTATTTTTGAATATTGTTTTATAAATTAGAATTTTTTATTTATTTCTGAAATATTTTTATATATTAATACTAAAAATAAATTTTAAAAAATAAAAAAATAATTTTATTGTTTGACCCGCCAACGATGAGCTTTTGGATCAATATTTTAGTGTTTTTTTGTTTGGAATTGTCTTTCAAAAGTATGATTCAAAATGGGGTTGTAACTCATCATCTATAAGTCCAATAAAGTGTTAAGTCTCTTTAAATATGAGTATGGCGAGCTGCCACACTCATCATCTCTAAGCTTAATCAAGTGTTAAGCTTCAAGCTTTGATGAGTCTGATAATCTACTTAACTCATCAACGTTGAGTTTGTGTTTTTTTTTTAACTCTAAAAGAATCTTAAGCTTCTTGATAGGACATGAGTCATACATAATTTATCATGAGAAGTCAAAGATATTTTATTTTGATAGGTTAGAGATATTTTACCCTAAAAAGACAAAAATATTTTTTGATACATGAAGCATACTCCTTCAATAAAGAAAAGGACCTTAAGGACTATAAAATAACCTAATGTAACCTCCACTAAAAAGGTTTTGTTTTATCCAATATGAAGAGTAGTCATAGTTTAAAAGAAAGCTTTATATATATATATATATATATACACTAATTTAATCATCAAATACCCCTCAAACTCAAAGGAGAAGATCTTTTGCACTTATCAAACATTATTCACCAGCTACCTCATGAAGAAAGAACAAATTATATTTCCATAACTATGAGACTAACTAAACATTCTAGATACCATCTTGGCCCACAATCCCACGAGATAAAATTGGACCTCATTGGTAGTGTCGTCTATGAAAGAAAATCATTGATTACTATTTAAAAAGATGAGTTATTGTCATCCCTGATTACCATTAGAATTAGAGTCTCAAGGTTTTGGAAAGCTTTCATTAGGTACCATTGAAACGTAGGTTTAAACTACATAACTTTAAAAGTTATAGTCGATCGAAGACTCTATTGAAGTTTTTGAATCCAATATTGTAGATGATCGCTTAGTATAAGGATTGTCTTTGACAATCATATTTTCATAACAAACCAAGGAATTATGTTGATCTAGGAGAAGTCCCTTAGATGACCATCTATAAAATGTCCATTGGAGAAAACCCTTTTCCTCCCTTTCTTAGGGTTGAAAATATAATCTCGATAAAAGTGTTGTTTTGGTTGATTATACCTCAAGGTGAAATAACAATGTATTATAGTCAATGACTAAGAATGTAAGTTTCTTGTATATGAATTAATTTTTTCAAAAGAACGATATTTTCCACTCTTTAAGTTCTTCCCTGAGGCACAAACCCCTCAACATTTCAAATATAAGATTGATTCACTCTCCTTAGTATGATAACATATTTGCTTTGGAAAGAATGAATATCTCTTTAATGTTATAGTATAATTTATTTTGAAAAGGACTGACATGGTCTCCATAGTGCGATCACACCTCTCTCCAAAGATGTGATAAACATTGCATTTTACAATGAGGATGAATATATTTTTTCCAGGGCAAAAGCCCCTCAACCTTCCATAGATAGGATGGATTTGTTAGCCTTTTAGCTATGATAATGATTTAATTATATGTTTTAATGATAACATAAACTTTGGATATAATAAAATATTGTTTTGATATTTATATATATATATATTGCACACAGCCTTGCAATGATATAGATATGCTTAGAACATTCATGAAATCATCAAAAAAGCAAGGAAAGGATTTGTGAAGGTTAAGAACAAAACACTTAAAAGAAATTAAAAAAAATTGACTGGTGATCAAGATTTTGTCATAGGATTTTCCTAAATAGCAGTAAACTTGTTTAGAACATCTTATAATTATAATAATCACACAACCTAAACAAACCCAAAAAACAAAATACCAAAACACAAAATAGGATGAAAATTTATCAATAGCTAAAAATGGTCTCATCATTTTGGAAATGACAAGCGATAGCCAAAACAGTCCAACCATTTTAAGAAATGGTCAAAATGTTTCTCAAACTAGTCTAATAGTTTCTTAAAATATCTAGTCTATTTCGGGAAAATTTCCAGAAACTCTTTAGGTTATTTAAAATGGTCTGACCAATTTTAAAAGGGTCTCACAAATTCTCAAAAAAGTTTAACTTCTTCTAAAAAGGTCTAATTGATTCTTAAAAGGTCTAACCAATTCTAAAATAGTCTAATAAATAATGATAACAAGAAGAAAATTATCTAATGGCTAGTTTTTTTCTTCTCTAAACCTATAAATAGTTTTCTACTTGCCCAAAACAAATGTGAAACTCCTAAGGTAGATATCTAAGCATATTCCATCTAAAAACAACTTATAACACTCTTGTTTCACTTATAATCATCTAAAAACAAGGTTAGGTGTGAATGGACAAAATCCTTCCACATAACTTAATTGTTATTCTAATCAACTTTACTAAGAAAATATATTCTGAAAAGTATAAGTGACACTTTAAACAATTGAGAAAGTCCTATAGAGATAAAATTGTGAGTGATTGAATACATGTCTTTCAACAAGTATTGGTAAGAGGCTTTCTAGTCTTTAGCCCATAAAAAGATTAAATAGTTGATCTTAAGCTCACAAAAGAATTGAGTTTGATCTTGTACCCATAAAAAAAATCATGTAATGGTTTGACTTCTCTCACTAAAAAGACTGATGTGTGATTATGAAATTCTTGAATGACAGTTCACGGAAAAGAGTAAAATTGCATGTTACTAGATGAAAAGGTATTTTTAACTTATAGTTTTACCTTGCTCACCTAACTCTTGAATTTCAGTATTTGAGGATGGAGGCCTGGCTACAACCTCTTTGGTAGACTAAAATAGTGCTTCATTTAGGCAACTATTATTAATCATTATGAGATTAAATGAAGATAGTTCAATTATTATTTTTTAAATGCATAGTGTAAGGATTGTATTTCCCTTTAAACTATTTTAAAAATAAAAAGTTGATCATGGGACAATTCTATATTTTTATATTACCCTTACAAAATTATATTATATTTATCTTTTATAAGTATAGTGTAAAAATTGTAATACCCTTACAAAAAGTTGTTTTTAAAAGTTTGATGGGGCAGTCTAATTGTTTTACATTTTAATAACATAGTGTGAAGACTATATCAAACTATTCAGTATTTTCAAACTATTTTTTTAGTTATTGACTAGTGTTGATTTGATCTCTTGATTTTCAAAACAATTTTCTAGTGAGTGGGTGTTGCTCGTGCCTTCTAGACAGCACATGTGCGGGGTTGCTCCAAGTCTAAGCACCATCTTCTAAGGAATACTAGACCCTTTTTTTTTTATATCTTGTACGGCTTAACAATTAGAATAGTATAAGAAACTCAAGGAGCCAGAAATATTATTAACAAAACTAAATTTACAATCAAAATCCAACAGAATAAACCCCGAATAAAAAGAATTATGATGGTAAAGATTTTGCTATTTGTACGGCAGGTTTCGAGTTTGAGTCAAAACATGCATTTCATGTAAGAACCTGGAATAGACGGAATTTTACTCGTTCACTTGACCTATAAATTATATTTATCAAAAATAGAATTTTCTAAAATCCAATAAAAAGTTATAAAATAACATTGATACTAGGAAAATGATAAGTTAGCAACGCAAGGAAAAAGAATACACGATCATTCGTAGAAATTACACTGCTATAACATTTCTACAAGGCACTTACAGTCTTTGTTTTAATTAATGCCTAGCTGCTTTTGTCGGATCTCCTTCCCATCCAGCAGCTTGTCCATATTTGCAACGCCTGACGCTGTACGAAGCAGAGGTTCGCCAAAGCTGTCGTTCTGCTCTTCTACATCTGATGGATCCAATTTTATAAATCACTGGAAAACCCACTTGCCCTTTGGATCCCTTCCATTGAAGCATCTTCGATAAACTAATCTGCAAGGAAAACACCGCCCACTGTGTTTTCCAAGTTGCCAATCCTCGTCAAGGTACCGAGATCCATAAATGTTAATTCAAAGTAGGTGCCTTTGATTAAATAAATAAGAAAACAGTTTTATTATTAATAATAATAATAAATATAAGGCTGCCATACCACTTCACCATGCACGCAAGCACGGTGCCAATGGATTCTTCGAAACTAGTGCTTCTACTTTCGTTGTTATACATCCTTCTAGTACGCAAGCCTTCCCTCACCGCTGCTCAGCCGAACTTCAATCGTTATAACTGTAACTACAACAATGTCAGTAACTACACAACTGATAGCAACTTCCATAGAAACCTCAACAGTGTTCTGTCCTCCATAGCATCCGACACTCAGATTGACTACGGATTTTACAATCTATCCGCCGGCGAGCTTCCCGACCGTGTAAATGCAATTGCACTGTGTAGAGGAGACGTTGCAGTGGATGTTTGTCGAAATTGCGTTAATAACTCTACTCGAAAGATCTTAGAGGTTTGTCCGAACAAGATGGATGTTTTAGGAGTTTACGAACGCTGTATGATCCGATACTCAAACAGATCTATTTTCGGTGTTGTGGATGAACAGAGATATTTCTACATGGCGAATGGGAAGAATGTTTTGGATGTAACTCTATTTAATCAGGCACTCCAAACATTATTTGCCAGACTTCGAGCCAGAGCTGCATCAGGGAACTCTCTCAAGAAGTTCGCATCTGGAAACCAAAGTGCTGGAGTTGAGACAGTATATGCTACTGTTCAATGCACTCCTGATTTGTCCGAGGGGCAGTGCTCCGATTGCCTGCTTGATCTTTTTCGGCTGATCTCGAACTGCTGTAATGGGAACGTCGAAGGGAAGATTGGAGCTAGACTCACAACTCCGAGCTGCAATTTGAGGTGGGAGAATGTAAAATTTTTTGATGGCACGCTAGAGATATTACCGCCGCCGCCGCCGCCGCAAATATTATCACCCACAACTCTTCCTGCACCATCACAAGGTAGGACTTGGATTGTTATTAACCCCCTCCCGCACTTTGATTTTGATGTTTTGATATAGTAATTTAATATATAGTTTACCCTGAAATCATTCATACGAATGAGGTAAGAAAAAGAAAACTACATGTGTTTTTACCGTGTTTAATCAATTGATATTAAAAGTAGAGTAAATATTAATTCATGTTAAAAAGTAGAGTGAGCTACAATAACCTTCTTTACATTTTAAAAATTAAAGATTTGTTTTTCATATTTAAAAACATATTACATAAGCTTTATCCAAAATGCATTTGAAAAGATATTACAATTAACACAATGAAGAAAGAATATATATAAAAAAAAATGGGACTTGGTTACTTTATTAGTTCATCAGCAATATTAATTTCAGTCATTTTTTATTTTTTTATTTTTCTCTACTTTTGGAATTTTTTTATTTAATATTTTTTAAACAATAATTAAATATATTTTGGATACAATCTTCAAAATTTTATTTTTTTTCTATAACTGTAATTTAACCTTCAAAATCTATTTACTAATTTTTATGGTTTCTATTATGGAATTCGATAGAACTTGAATCTATTCTCTTAAAAAAAATAAAAAATTAGTTATAGATAAGCTTTTGCGATCCACGAAGGCAACTTTGCTTTAGGTCATAAGGCCATAATAATTGGGATTGTCCACATTCAGAACTCAATAGTCTCCACTCTCAAGTTTTTAAAATTGTTAGAGGCACATTGGTAATTCATGCAGGAAAGAAGAGCAACACGGCAGTAAGGATCATTGTCATTATTGTCGTCCCAACTGTCAGTGTTATGATACTCATCATCTGCATTTGCCTCTTCATAAGAACAAGAAAGCAAAGGGAAAAGGAAAGAGTTGAAAGTAAGATGGTATTTGGTTGTTGAATTGCTTTGAAATAGTTCTTATTTTTTATTTTAAATATGTATATATATAATTATATTTAACTAAATACAATTTACATTGGTCCTTAATTTTCAATGCAATCATGTTTACGTGCATGCTACCTTGTTTAACTTCTGAAGCTGCAGACATGATACAAAGTGCAGAATCACTGCAATTCGCGTTCAGCACCATTCGAGATGCAACAAAGGGCTTTTCGGATAGGCTGGGACATGGTGGATTTGGTGTTATTTACAAGGTAGTAAAGAATATACTTCTACTTACATGTAGTTAAATCGCAATGCTTGAGATGATTTAGGGATGAATGAATCGATATGATTTCAGGGAGTACTTCAGAACGGACAAGAGATTGCTGTGAAAAGACTTTCTGAGGATTCAGGGCAAGGAGATTTGGAATTCAAAAATGAAGTCCTACTGGTGGCAAAGCTCCAACACCGGAATTTAGTCAGGCTTCTAGGTTTCTGCTTGGAAGGAATTGAAAGGCTTCTTATCTATGAGTTTATGCCTAATGCGAGCCTTGATCACTTCATATTTGGTAAACCAGCTAATTTACAATTGTGTCTCCTTCAAAATAGGAATCACAAATGAATATTTCTTGTACTCTTTACCTACTTGAGCCATACGAATCCTTTAAATGTAGATCCAGCCAAGCGTGTGCAATTGAACTGGGAAAGACGTTACAAGATAATTGGAGGAATTGCTCGAGGGCTTCTTTACCTTCACGAGGATTCTCGACTTCGAATCATTCATCGTGACCTCAAAGCCAGCAACATTCTGTTAGATGAAGAGATGAATCCAAAAATTTCTGATTTTGGCATGGCGAGGCTGTTCGTAGTGGACCAAACTCAAGGCAACACAAGTAGAATTGTGGGAACCCAGTAAGTATCAGAACATGATAAACAAGATAATTACCATTTATTAAGCTCATCTTTTATTGCATTGTATCAAAGAAGATGAAATGAAAAATCCCAACAATATAAATGATGTTAAACATTGTCAACATTGTTGAATCTAATACTTTGGAACTTTCGTTGATGATAAACAGTGGCTATATGGCTCCAGAGTATGCACATCAAGGACACTTATCGGTCAAGCTAGACGTATTTAGTTTCGGCGTGCTGGTTTTGGAGATTCTGACTGGTAAAGAAAATAGTTTTCATAATGGAGATCACATAGAGCACCTTCCGAGCCATGTAAGTAGAATCATCCACCATTCACACACATTATATAAAGCTTTATACGGATATTTGTCGACCCTTCAATGTGGTGAATTCATTTTAAATAAATTTTGTAGGCATGGAGAAACCGGAGGGAAGGGATCGCTCAAGATATTATAGATCCTGCTTTGAGTAGTGGCTCAAAGAATGTAAATGACGAGATGTATCCACATCGGGTTACTATGCGTTCAAGAAAATGTAGCTGACAGACCGACAATGGCTTCAATAGTTCTTATGCTAAGCAGCTCTTCTCTCACATTGCAGATACCTTCTCAACCTGCATTTTTTATGAGCAATCAATCAGATATGTCATCCTCATCGGGGCAGAATTCAAGGGTGACTGATCAGTCCTCGTTATCTGAATCTGAACATATCCCTTTGTCCAGAAACAATGTTTCGATTTCTGAATTGTATCCTAGATAATTTAAATGGGTTTTGTGGTTTCAGCTAGTCAGCTTGATTGTATGCGTTTGTACATCGATTTTATGACAACTTCTTATTATTCGTACATAACTAGAATATGAAACATTTTACTTTTTGAATGGTCTATATTATTGTTTTAAAAAGATGTCATTTGGGTTATTTTTTAAAATTAAAAAATAATAATAAATAGAGCCAAATGTTATGAGAACCTAAAATTTTACTTCGGAATTACTTTATTTCCCCATCTCTATCTCTTTACCTAAATATTTTATATCTCTTCTACATTTACTCTTTCGTTAAAAGACACTAACTAAACCTAGCAAAAAACATATCTATCCTTATGTTATAAATCTTATACTTCAAAATATTGGCGTCTCTCTAAAAGAAACCCAAAGAATAGACATTTCGTGCCTTTAATGCAATGCGTTGTCATGAATTTTCATCACTTTATGTAGCCCTAAAATATCTCTTTTCCTCTCTACAAAACCTTATACCTTTTATGTACCAGTTTCCGCCGACCTTGAACATGTCATATCTACCTAGAAATGCAAGTGATTATAGATCTCAATTAAAAATTAAAAGAGTTATACACTAATTGATTGATGAAAATATTGGTGTTCATCTTTAATGGTAGTGCCTCTCATTTTATTGATAGATAAACTTGTGAATAGACTAGAAATAACATTGATTAAGAAATAAGATATCTGACTCGCATTGAATGTTGTGTGTGTTTGCACTGTCGACCATTGGTTAGAGAAGTTGCACAAACCTTGTATAAAAATATGCAATTATAAAAATTATATTATAAAATGTAACAGTTCATCATAAAAAATATTATGTGCGTGGGAAGAAAGGAATGAATATAGTTGGGTTGAGTTTAGACCTATAAATGTATCAAATTTTATTTTTCATATTTTATAAATTATAAACTATGACCTGTTTAATATTTTTTTGAATCCTAACAAGTCTGATATATCAGTTTATAATTAATTTTTAAAAGACTATTATAGATTTTTTTAGGGTTAAACATATAATTCTTCTACCATGCAAAAAAATATGGATTCTTAGGTCTTTCATCCACATTTTCTGTTTTCAGCTGGTTAGAGTTAATAATAGAAAAGGGCATTATAATAAACCTTTAACATATCATTTATGTTGTAAAACTTATTTCAAAATACCTTATCCCATAATGAAAAATACAACTGACCTTTTTGTATGCGAAAAGTATATGTATAGAACTTTCTAGACCACATTGAAAAAATAAGATTATCATCGAGTGTTTATTAACTAAACCTTGAAGTGAAATAGTAACAAATATGGAAAATATAATGGGCTCACGGTATAAGGTTGAACCAAGCAAAAGAAAACCTTTTGATTCCCCCCTGCACCCGAGACAACGCCTTGGTTTTTTGTTTTTATCTTCAACATTAATTTATGTTTGATAACCCTTAAACTAAAATCATATATTTCAAACACTTAGAAAATTAATAGCCACAACTATTTAATTTCCCATATCTATATTTTAGTGACCGTTGTAACAACCCTTTAATTTCACAAGTAATTTTAATTGGGTTATTACATGATGACTACCTATAAATACTATGCCCTTTTACAATAAAAAATATAACTCAAATTAATTTTTCTTATGCACTTGCTGGTGTATTTTTTTACTTATGTTCTGGTTGTTTTTATTATTATTATTTTTACTGCTCGGTTGTTTTTATTATTATTATTATTATTTTTTTGTTGAGAAAGAAGTTGATGGAACCTAAAGATACCATGCTATTCAAGAACTATTTTTAAAGAAAATTTCAATGCACACTTCAAGTTTATTTATTATTATTTTTGCTCTTCTATTAATATTACAACAATTTTTGCTCGGGTGAGAGCCGAGTATCCTAACCAACTAGACTACAACGGATTGTTGAACTTCTAACGTGAATTAATATATATGATTCTTAATGATTTAAAAAACAACAACATTTTATTATCTTCTTTTCTTTTTAATGACGATTGGAGTTAAAGATATTTGTTAACTCAAATTGACATTTTGACACTTTGTGAGGGAGACAAGAGATACATGACATGTACTCTCTGTAAGGTGTGATAAGATAGTTTGAACAAAAAACAGTGTTAAGTTTATATTATATTATTAATATTGATAATCGAATTTTATTTAAAACAAAAACCATAATGCATATTCTTTTATGAAGAAAAAATTAAAGGAATTATTCAGAAATTATTTTTATGATAATTAAAGTCATAAAAAACATTAAAACTATGTATTTTAATGTAATTTTTCTTATCTAGAAACTAGTTTTCTGAATTTTACGAATTCATTTTTTTTATTTGCACTTAGTTTGGAAAATATATTGTTTATAGTTTCATCTATAAGTTTTATACTATTATTTAATAAAAATACAAGATGATGTAACAACATTCTTCATATTTACATACACACATATAAGCACTTTTAGCAACATAGAATCCTAAAATTATTTTATTTTATTGTATTTTATATATCTACTTTCGGTCAAGGTCATAAATTTATTTTTCTATTATAACTATATCACAAATGTGATTGCTTTTTCTCTAGTTATGTGGTATAACTTTTTTATGATTGTTTTTTAAGCTTTATTTGGAATTGTGGTCCAACCGTATTTTTGAATATTGTTTTATAAATTAGAATTTTTTATTTATTTCTGAAATATTTTTATATATTAATACTAAAAATAAATTTTAAAAAATAAAAAAATAATTTTATTGTTTGACCCGCCAACGATGAGCTTTTGGATCAATATTTTAGTGTTTTTTTGTTTGGAATTGTCTTTCAAAAGTATGATTCAAAATGGGGTTGTAACTCATCATCTATAAGTCCAATAAAGTGTTAAGTCTCTTTAAATATGAGTATGGCGAGCTGCCACACTCATCATCTCTAAGCTTAATCAAGTTTTAGTTTTGATGAGTTTGACAATCTACTTTGACAATCTACTTGATCCATCAACGTTGAGTTTGTGTTTTTTTTTTAACTCTAAAAGAATCTTAAGCTTCTTGATAGGACATGAGTCATACATAATTTATCATGAGAAGTCAAAGATATTTTATTTTGATAGGTTAGAGATATTTTACCCTGAAAAGACAAAAATATTTTTTTGATATATGAAGCATACTCCCTTCAATAAAGAAAAGGACCTTAAGGGCTATAAAATAACCTAATGTAACCTCCACTAAAAAGGTTTCCTTTTATCCAATATGAAGAGTAGTCATAGTTTAAAAGAAAGCTTTATATATATATATATATATATATATATATATATATATATAATCATCAAATACCCTTCAAACTCAAAGGAGAAGATCTTTTGCACTTATCAAATATTATTCACCAGCTCTATCTCTTTAACTAAATATTTTATATCTCTTCTACATTTACTCTTTCGTTAAAAGACACTAACTAAACCTAGAAAAAACATATCTATCCTTATGTTATAAATCTTATACTTCAAAATATTTGCATCTCTCTAAAAGAAACCCAAAGAATAGACATTATGTGCCTTTAATCGAATGAGTTGTCATGAATTTTCATCGGCTTATGTAGCCCTAAAATATCTCTTTTCCCTCTCTCCAAAACCTTCTACCTTTTATGTACCGGTTTCGTTGACCTTGAACATGTCATATCTACCTAGAAATGCAAGTAATCATAAATCTCAATTAATGAAAATATTGATGTTCATCTTTAATGGCAAGTGCCTCGTGTAGGACCTCAGGCGCTACCAACTCTTCTAAAACCAATCGGTGATAGAAGAGGCGCATTCCTTAGCCTTATAGAGCATTCAGCACATGAGCGACTACGACATTCGATTGTGACTTAGCCCACACAGCCTCCGCCACGGACAATTGATGCACACATGACCAACAATCTCCCTCAAGCAATTGTCCCCGCTGGGAATCGAACTCGTGACCAAGGCTCTGATACCACTTGTAGGATCTCAGGCGCTATCAACTCTTCTAAAACCAATTGGTGGTAGAAGAGGCGCATTCCTTAGCCTTATAGTGCATTCAACACACGAACGCCTACGACATTCGATTGTGACTTGGCCCACATAACCTCCGCCACGGGACAATTGATGCACACATGGCCAACACCTCTCATTTTATTGATATATAAACTGGTGAATAGACTAGAAATAACATTGATTAAGAAATAAGATATCTGACTCGCATTGAATGTTGTGTGTGTTTGCACTGTCGACCATTGGTTAGAGAAGTTGCACAAACCTTGTATAAAAATATGCAATTATAAAAATTATATTATAAAATGTAACAGTTCATCATAAAAACATTATGTGCGTGGGAAGAAAGGAATGGATATAGTTGGATTGAGTTTAGCCCTATAAATGTATCAAATTTTATTTTTCATATTTTATAAATTATAAACTATGACCTGTTTAATATTTTTTGATTCCTAACAAGTCCGATATATCAGTTTATAATTAATTTTTAAAAGACTATTATAGATTTTTTAGGGTGAAACATATAATTCTTCTACCATCCGTCGCGACGTCCGCGCAAGCGTCCCGGAGGGATCCTGGCTCGCAATGTGGAGTTTTGATGAGGAGTCGCCACCTTGTCGCTGAGGGTCGCTAGGAACACCCGATTTGTACTCGGTCCGCTCAGGGATTCAAGGGTAAGGGATCTGGTTGCGTATAGGGAAGGTATTAGCACTCTAATACACCTTACCCGAGGTAAGTCTGCATTGTCTATTTAGATGTGATTTAAAATGTTGCAAAAATCAGTATTTATTCATAAAAATGTTACAATTAAAAAGAAATCAATCACGACCTAAAAATCCAATAAATTTTATGGATTATTATTATTACCACTGAATATTTTAGACAATAACCTTTTAGAATTTATTTATCCAAACACCGAAAAGTAAATAATAACATTATTCCCGCCGAATATTTTGGATAAAATTTGTTTATCCAAACACCGAACAGTAAATAATAGTATACTATTTCCTCCGAATATTTTGGATTTTTAATTCCTTGAAATTTATTTATCCGAATCTTAACAGTGAATAATAAATTCCAAAAAAGGATTTACACTTTTGAAACATTGGTTTTAAATTTTTACAAAGAAAACACATTTTTTATTTTATTTTTATATTCTTTTTCTTAACAAAAACATAATATGGAATAAAAAACAACACACACCCACACAATCTTTTTTATTCTTTTTCATCACATTTTAAGAATAGAATTCAACTCACACACACATTGTCTTTCTCTCATTACATTTCACCAATAATAATTAAAATACAATAAGTTCAAATTAAACACATAAACATAAGGGAAAATACATAAAAGTCCTTGGGGGATCTGAACAAGTGGCAACGATGTCTGGGGTGGTGGCGCTGTCTGTCAACGCGCCATCGTCATCGGGCAGCTAGCGTGGTCCCACGCGCCGCCGCAGATGGAGCACTGGACAGGAGGGGCTGGATCTGCCTCTTCTCTTCCTCTTCATGCCGGTGATGGCCTCAGGCGACCCGCAAACGCAAAGAAATACACACAAACAGAGGACAAGAATCAAAACTTGAATTTTTCAGATCTGTGCTCGAAACCTCTTCTTCTTCCTCTACCGCTGCTGCTGCTTCGCCGGTAAAGGCATTCTCCGATGACCTGCAATCAACACAAAAACCACAGACACAAACACAAACAAAAGGAAATCAGTTAGTTTTGTCCTTCTCGGGTATGTCGTTGGGTTCGTTTTTCTCCTTCAGATCGGACCATTCTTCTTCTTCTCTTTCTCCTCGCCGGCAAGGATTTCCCCAAGGACCTGCAAACCAGACAAAATCCACAGACAAAGAACACAAAAATCAAATTATTCTCTTCTGGAAATTTCGGATCTATCTTTCTCGGCGATCGATCTATCCTGCTCGGTGATTTGTTCTTCTTCTCGGATCTGCTCGTCTTCCTTCGTGGTGGCCGGAGCTCATGTTTGACAGAGCAAGAGGGTGCTGTGGGGTCCGAGGAGTGAGACAGGGGAGGTCGTGGTGGTGGCTGGTTCTGGTGGAGAATGAGGGCTGTCAACGGCGAGAAGGAGAAATAGTAGTCGTTGGGCCGGGACCGTCGACCGGTGAGGGAGGTCGTGGTGGCCTGTTGGGAAGAGGAAGATGAAGGCGAGGCTCGAGCGAGAGGGCTGTGATGGGGAGGGAGACGGAAGAGAAGAGAGTGACAGAGGTGAGGGAAGAAAAGAGATGAAAATAAAATAAAATAAAAGAAAAGGGGCTGCTTGATCGGAGAAGAGAATGAGAGGGGATTGGGGCTGGCAGAGATGAAGGCTGTGTGGGAGAGGCGGCAAACGAGGTCGTGGGGCTGAGGGTAAATGGTTGTGGAAAAAAAAATGAAATGGTGGCTAGAACGGAAAAGAGTGGGTCTGTTGTGGGGCTAAGGGTAAATGGCTGGAAGGTCGATGGTTGTGGAGAAAATGGCCATGGTCGCCGGCAGGGAAATGGGGAGGAAAGGGAAGAGATCGGAACTGAAAAAATGAGATGGTGGGGGCTGCAGTAACCCTCAAGGGTGTGACGACTGCAGCCCCTTGGGAGAAAAAGATGCTAGGTTTTTTAGGGGTTTAGGGTTTTGAATGGGTGTCTTTCTCTTTCTTTTTTTTCTTTTTGGTCCCTTTTCTATGTTGATTAAAACCTTTATTTATAGACTTTTTATATTCAAAATTCCAAACCAGTCTTCAACTTGCATATCCTTTTCAATTTAGTCCTTTGATTTGCAATTTGCACGATTTGACTATTAAACACTCAATTTGCCCAATTTTCCTCTAACAAGATATTTTTGGATTTTTTGGTTTTTCTATTTTTCTATTTTTCCTTTTTCTTCCGAAACATAAAAATAAGTTGGTCAAAATTTGGGTAGCAACAGATGCCCCCTCTTTACATTGCTTACGACTAAAGTCTTGTAAAAGACTTTAAATAGTAAGCGTTGTAAAGAAAAATAAAGAAAATAAAATAAATAAATAAAATCATGGGTGACCTACACAAATAAAAGAAATTAGATAGAAGAGTATCGATAGTTACGGATGACTTACCCGGGTCTGATTATGACGGGTGACCTGCCCTGATGAAAGAGTCTCGATAGTGACGGATGACTTACCCGGGTCTGATTATGACGGGTGACCTGCCCTGATGAAAGAGTCTCGATAGTGACGGATGACTTACCCGGTCCGATTATGACGGTGACTCGCCTAAGTTGAAAGAGTCTCGATAGTGACGGATGACTTACCCGGTCCGATTATGACGGGTGACTCCGCCCAAGTTGAAAGAGTCTCGATAGTGACGGATGACTTACCCGGGTCTGATTATGACGGGTGACCTGCCCAAGTAGAAAGAGTCTCGATAGTGACGGATGACTTACCCGGGTCTGATTATGACGGGTGACCTACCCAATTGAAAGAGTCTCGATAGTGACGGATGACTTACCCGGGTCTGATTATGACGGGTGACCTGCCCGGGTTAACAGTTAGAAGGGTCTCATTTTTCTGGGTGACCTACCCGTGTTAGCAGTTAGAAGGGTCTCATTTTTCTGGGTGACCTACCCGTGTTAGAAGTTAGAAGGGTCTCATTTTTCTGGGTGACCTACCCGTGTTAGCATGTTAGAAGGGTCTCATTTTTCTGGGTGACCTACCCGAGTTAGAATGTTAGAAGGGTCTCATTTTTCTGGGTGACCTACCCGAGTTAGAAGATGGAAGGGTCTCATTTTACGGGTGACCTACCCGGATGGAAGATGGAAGGGTCTCATTTTTACGGGTGACCTACCCGGCTGGAAGATGGAAGGGTCTCATTTTTACGGGTGACCTACCCGGATGGAAGATGGAGGGGTCTCATTTTTACGGGTGACCTACCCGGCTGGAAGATGGAGGGGTCTCATTTTTCTGGGTGACCTACCCGGATGGAAGGGGTCTCATTTTTACGGGTGACCTACCCGGATGGAAGATGGAAGGGTCTCATTTTCTGGGTGACCTACCCAGCTAGCATGGTCTCATTTTTCTGGGTGACCTACCCGGCTAGCATGGTCTCATTTTTCTGGGTGACCTACCCGGCTAGCGTGGTCTCATTTTTCTGGGTGACCTACCCGACTAGCATGGTCTCATTGTTCTGGGTGACCTACCCGGCTAGCGTGGTCTCATTTTTCTGGGTGACCTACCCAGCTAGCTTGGTCTCATTTTTCTGGGTGACCTACCCGACTAGCATGGTCTCATTGTTCTGGGTGACCTACCCGGCTAGCGTGGTCTCATTTTTCTGGGTGACCTACCCAGCTAGCTTGGTCTCATTTTTCTGGGTGACCTACCCGAATGGATGATGATGAAAAATGGGATCTCATTATTATGGGTGACCTACCCAGATGAAAGCTGATGAAGATGGGGATGCAATGCATGATGATGCATGGATACTTACCTAGGAAATATAGGTCCCCTTTTTCTAATGCAATGCATGGTAATGCATGTATACTTACCTAAGAAATATAATGCAATGCATGGTGATGCATGTATACTTACCTAAGAAATATAGGTCCCCATTTTCTGATGCTCCATTGTCGTAGAATGTTTTCGCCCAGCCTCCAAAGCTTTGTTGTCATTCATTCATCAAGTCTCAAGCGCATTACTTCTTCTGGTGTATCTGCGATGATCTCTGCTCTCAGTGCTTATCAAGTTTAACATTGCCCCCCAGGTGTGGTATTGTTTGATTCACCGTGGAGTGTAACCAACCATCCATCTTCTTGGATTCTCTCAATAACAGCTCTCTGGTTTGCGTGTGTTTGCTAACAATCATTGCAAAGCTTGCTAATGTCGACCTCATCTTCGGTTCTCGATCAGTTAATCAATTTTCTTCATCAATTGAATCATGTTTCTATTGTAGTATGTCATCATCAACCTTCATGGAGTTCTCAAGTCATCCATAAATGCATCCAAAACTCATCGACGCATGCTCCATGCTATCATCAATAAATTTCTCTCACCTTGTAATGTTACTATCATCCCCATTATGCGATCAATCTCGCCTTGAGCTGATGCAACTGTTCCGGCCATGCAATCTGAAACTCTTCGTCATAGACTCAATTTCTTCTAAACAAATCCTTTTTGTTTGCAAAGAAATATGATATTGCCATTAACGAGGTTTTCTGTCTCCCATATTCATGCAGTGAACTGAACCTTGAGTCGACTAGCTTCACAACAATTATCTCATGATCAACCTTGATGGCATGCACTCTTCAATATTTATGAAAATGCAATCATGCAACAAATCTTTGGAGACAAATAAATCTGCGAGTAAAATGATATTTTTGAAATCTGAAGTTGCCCTTCAAATGCAATCTTATTCTCAATCACTGCTGAAACTTACCACACCCTCACTTCTCTATTAAGCCATGTTGCCCTGAGTTGAATCCATTGGTGCTCATTGATGAATTTCACTAAATCAATAATTTGCTTATGCTTCTTTGCCCCCAAGCTGATGTGAAATTATTTGCATTCCTATCAAGATCCGCGATTCGGCCTCTAATCACTGAGCATTCCGATCATAACCGAGAATTGTCAATGTCAAAGATTCTTCAAATCTGGTCAACATTTCCCCCCAATCTTTCTTGTTCTAGAATTAAGTCACTGATTTCAAAGATCATGTGCCTCCAAAGTCTAATCATTGCTATAAAATCAAAAAGATGTCATTTGTTGAAAATCAAATTCATTTGGTCAAATACCCAACACACGATATTCAATAAATGCAGGCTTATAAATATTTCATATTTTGCAAACAGTAATTGACTCATTGTGGGATTAAAATTGTCTTTTTTTTTTTGGTTTTTGGGTTTCAATTCTAATCTCAGATTTTAGGGTATGTACATGATGGTACATGATGAAGTGATGATTTGTGGCTTTCAAACATTTAGAGCTGAGTAAAACTTGCAGTTCAAGTTGAAACATTTGCCTCATCTTTCAGTACTTACCTTATCAATATGCATAAAAACTTGCAACTTTTTCATGAAATTATAACCCTTATGGAAAAACTCTAGCAAATTTTGAGAGCGCCACTTATCAATTAAAATTGCTTGCTTGATCAAGAAGGACTTTTACAAGCATGTAATGAGGCTATGGTTCATGGCTATAAAAGAAATGGATATTAATAGGCTCAAAAAGAGTGTTTAAGGGTTTCAAAGACCTAGGATCACCATCATCTAGTTATTAACTCCTTTTCTCTTATCATCTTAGTAAAAGAGAACACATCGAAATACATTAATTATCTCCACATGATTCTTTAACAATCAAACAATGCTCTAAGAATCTCTACAACCATGTCATTCCTTTCATTGACAATTTCAAACTTAAAAGGGGGTTCTAAAACTCGAACCATCATATGTCATCTAATGTTATTTCATCTCTTGTTGTACTCAACATAGTATAACAAAACAATTCTGCACAATCTTCATTTGATGGACAACTTATCTTGAAGACTCAAAAAATCTTATTAACATTTCTTCCCACATGAGGTTTGACCACAAATACTAACGGTCATGGCATAGTTCAATATTCTTTTTTTTCTTTTTTCTTCTTTTTCTTCTTTTTTTTCTTTTTTCTCCTTTTTTTTGAACTTGTCCTTGCCATCGACTCTTGGTTTTTGTCATGTCCTATATCAATTTGATTGTTCCCAATGTTGGGTTTTCATCGTTAAACATCCTCCCATCTATTGATTCCCATGTTGCCACTGCATCCTCAAACTACAAATCTCTTATTGGCCCCTATTGTATTTGCCCCCAGTGTATTTGCCCCCAGTGTGAGGGTGTGATCCATGTCGGGTGTTTTTTTCAAAAAAAATATAATATCAGGCTCAAATTGGGATTAACAAGGGATACATATTTCAAGAATAGTGAAGGAAATAAACAAAGATGGCCTTTTGTCATTTCAAGCAAAATTGGTTTTAACTGATAAATTTTGACCTCGTCCAATGTAATGATCTGGACATGCAAGAGTCATAATTCACGGGTCCATAAATACCAAATTCATTACATGTCAATATGCATACTAATAAAGCTTAGTACTATGATGAGGTTCAAAAACTCGGTGTATAGGCTCAAAAATTGTTCGATCATCTGGTATTGGTCATCATGTCTTTTAACAACAGTTGGGTCAATTTTGCAATCACAATACTTTCAAAAATGAGAACTTCAAATTTTGCATGTTGGAGTTTGATCAAAATATTTTGCCCAAAATAAGAATGTCAAACATCTCTTGATTTCAAAATAACAAAAAGACAAGGAAAACACATACTTCAATGAAAATGATGATTTAACCCCAAAACAAAGTGATAACAGATGAAATCCCATGAGAAAGTCACTGACAATGCGACACTTTTCCAAGGCTTTCCAAACGAACATTTCTGTATTGTCACTGCTCATTGATCTCGCTTATGCTCGCGATGATTTATTGCTCGACTCTGCGACAATAACATTCCCCACAAAACTTGACTTGTCTTTTGCTGGTTAACTTTCACACTTGATCACTGATATTCTTGCAACTGATCATCTCTCTCATCTGGATTATGTCACTGATTTTTTACCGCGCTCCTCATTGGTCATAAAAAGTGATTCAAGCTCGGAAGCACTCTTGTCAATACACCAAAGTGCATAAATCATAAAAATTATCATACGACAAAACGACTCTTCTGGCAGAAAAATCGCTTCTTCGAGCAATGTAATCTTGCAGTGCACATACTTTGACTTCTCAGACACCGGAACAAATTCAACAGTATCCTACTATGCCTTCTCACTCAAGATATTCATCTTCGCTTTAACAGACAAAATTGTGCTCAAAATGACATGGTCTTCTGTGCATGGCGGCATAAAACTTTCTGATTTGAAAATGCCGCAATAACTCCATCTGATCTGGAGAGAAATCAATTTGATACTTTAAACAGGCAGACAACTTCTTTCACTGATGCTTGCTTCCGAAAATGGATTACTCGCACTCTCTCAAAAGAAAACCTGAATTTCCCATAATCCCCATTGATGATTGCACTAACAGTCTCCAAATAATATCTGGGCATGTGTCCCACTTGTTTTCACTAGTGTGCTGAGAACTTTGTTGTGGGCTTGCGGAAGAAACATGAATGATGACTTTGTATCGGAACCGGTTCTTCTCAGCAATATCAAATGTCCAATGACTCTTGACTCTTCGGAGGATGACAAATTGAGGGACCCCTATTTCAAAACTATAGAAATGCGTGTTGAAATGCATATGCATGTTTTTTTTTGTTTTTTTTTTTGACAACCTTGCCCTTTAAAGAGCGACACGTGATTGTAACGACTGTATGCTAAACAAAAACTGTGAGAATACATGTTGAAATGTACACGCATGAAATTTTTTTTTTTTTTTTTTTTTACCAACTTGCTCTTTAAAGAGCGACACGTGGTTGTAATGACTGCATGCTAAACAAAAATATGAGAATGCATGTTGAGATGTATATGCATGATTTTTTTTTTTGGGCTCGATGCTCGAGGAAGGACGCGCGATCGTAATAATTACATGATAAGCAAAAATAATGGGAATGTGTGCAGAAATGTACATGCATGCTGACCCTTTTTTTTTTTTTTACTCCTTCGAGGAATGACAACGTGATCATAAAAATTATATGTTAAACAAAAACAATGGGAAGGCGTGCAGAAATGTATATGCATGCTGACTTTTTTTTTTTTTTACTTCTTAGAGGAATGACATGTGATCATAAACATTACATGATAAACAAAAACTTGTGAGAATGCATCTTGAAAAGCATATGAAATTTTTTTTTTTTTTTTGCTCACCCGTTTAAGAGTGAAACTTGATTGTAACAATTACATGATAAACAAAAACTTGAGAGAATGCATCTTGAAAAGCATATGAATTTTTTTTTTTTTTTTTGCTCACCCGTTTAGGAGTGAAACTTGATTGTAACAATTACATGATACACAAAAACTATGGGAATGCATATAAAAATGCATATAAATTTTTTTTTTTTTTTTGACGAAATCGTCTTTCAAAGAGTGACACAAGCTTGTAACAACTGTACGATACACCAAAAACCTTAGGAATGCATGTAAAAATGCATATGCAATTTTTTTTTTTTTTTTTTTTGACAAACTCGTCCTTTGAGAAGTGACACATGCGTTTAACAATTGTATGATACACAAAACTATGGGAATGCATATAAAAATACATATGCAAATTTTTTTTTTTTTTTTTTTTTTGACAAACTCGTCCTTTGAGAAGTGACACATGCGTTTAACAATTGTATGATATACAAAACTATGGAAATGCATATAAAAATACATATGCAAATTTTTTTTTTTTTTTTTTTTTGACAAACTCGTCCTTTGAGAAGTGACACATGCTTTTAGCAACTGTATGATACACAAAAACTGTATTTCTGCTTAAACCCAACAATGCAAATTTCCTAAGCGATGATTACTGTGTCACTTATTGAATTTAAATTGCCTCGGGAAGAGTTTGCCTTAATGCAAAACAGAATGAAGGTAGCACACACTCTAATGATTGGTTCTAATCTTTACACAACAAATGATGAGTTTGCTACATTGGACTCTAAACAAGGTCTCTTGCTGCCCAGTGATCACCTTCGTAAAGGCAATATAGGGTCTTGGCAGATAATGAGATGGTACGTATACCAATCACTACCGGCTAAGCTCTCACGAAGAGTTGAGGTTTACACAATAAATGATGAGTTTGCTACTTTTAGCTCTAACGAGGTCTCTTGCTGTCCCAATGATCACCTTCGTAAAGGCAATATAGGGTCTTAGCAGATAATGGGATGGTACGTATACCAATCACTACCATCTAAGCTCTCAAGAAGAGTTTGCTACTTTTGGCTCTAAACAGGGTCTCTTGTCTGTCCCAGTGATCACCTTCAGTAAAGGCAATATGGGGTCTTAGCAGATAATGGGATGGTACGTATACCAACCACTACCATCCGAGCTCTCACGAAGAGTTGGGGTTTACACAAACTTAAACCTTGACTCAAGTCATAGGTAAGTCGCTAGTCCCCACGTAACTTAAGGTTGCAAACTACAATGATATAATTGAAATAAATTAACGCATGAACATATATACATATGCACGAATTAAAAATACAAAAGACTTGCTAAAAGTAAACACACAAAAATTCAAACAGATTGAAACAAATAAATCACATCAAAATATTCAAAGCTTAGTCCAATATTTTTCGTAAAAATACCTTCCCAGTGGAGTCGCCATTCTGCCGCACGTCCTCGCAGGCGTCCGGGAGGGATCCTGGCTCGCAATGTGGAGTTTTGATGAGGAGTCGCCACCTTGCTCGTTGAGGGTCGCTAGGAACACCCGATTTGTACTGGTCCGCTTCGAGGATTCAAGGGTAAGGGACTGGTTGCGTATAGGGAAGGTATTAGCACCCCTAATACACCTTACCTGAGGTAAGCTGCATTGTCTATTTAGATGTGATTTAAAATGTTGCAAAAAATCAGTATTTATTCATAAAAATGTTACAATTAAAAAAAGAAATCAATCACGGCCTAAAAATCCAATAAATTTTATTGATTATTATTATTACCACTGAATATTTTAGACAATAACCTTTTAGAATTTATTTATCCAAACACCGAAAAGTAAATAATAACATTATTCCCGCCGAATATTTTGGATAAAATTTGTTTATCCAAACACCGAACAGTAAATAATAGTATACTATTTCCTCCGAATATTTTGGATTTTTTTTAATTCCTTGAAATTTATTTATCCGAATCTTAATAGTGAATAATAAATTCCAAAAAAGGATTTACACTTTTGAAACATTGGTTTTAAATTTTTACAAAGAAAACACATTTTTTATTTTATTTTTATATTCTTTTTCTTAACAAAACAACATAATATGGAATAAAAAAAAACAACACACACCCACACAATATTTTTTATTCTTTTTCATCACATTTTAAGAATAGAATTCAACTCACACACACATTGTCTTTCTCTCATTACATTTCACCAATAATAATTAAAATACAATAAGTTCAAATTAAACACATAAACATAAGGGAAAATACATAAAAGTCCTTGGGGGGATCTGGAACAAGTGGCAAGCATGTCTGGGGTGGTGGCGCTGTCTGTCAACGCGCCATCAGTCACGGGCGGCGGGTGGGCCCCCGCGCCGCCGCAGATGGAGCACTGGACAGGAGGGGCTGGATCTGCCTCTTCTCTTCCTCTTCATGCCGGTGATGGCCTCAGGCGACCTGCAAACGCAAAGAAATACACACAAACAGAGGACAAGAATCAAAACTTGAATTTTTCAGATCTGTGCTCGAAACCTCTTCTTCTTCCTCTACCGCTGCTTCGCCGGTAAAGGCATTCTCCGATGACCGGCAATCAACACAAAAACCACAGGCACAAACACAAACAAAAGGAAATCAGTTAGTTTTGTCCTTCTCGGGTATGTCGTTGGGTTCGTTTTTCTCCTTCAGATCGGACCATTCTTCTTCTTCTCTTTCTCCTCGCCGGCAAGGACTTCCCAAGGACACGCAAACCAGACAAAATCCACAGACAAAGAACACAAAATCAAATTATTCTCTTCTGGAAATTTCGGATCTATCTTTCTCGGCGATCGATCTATCCTGCTCGGTGATTTGTTCTTCTTCTCGGATCTGCTCGTCTTCCTTCGTGGTGGCCGGAGCTCATGTTTGACAGAGCAAGAGGGTGCTGTGGGGTCCGAGGAGTGAGGCAGGGGAGGTCGTGGTGGTGGCTGGTTCTGGTGGAGAATGAGGGCTGTCAACGGCGAGAAGGAGAAAGAGTAGCTGCTGGGGCTGGGACCGTCGACGGTGAGGGAGGCTGTGGTGGCCTGTTGGGAAGAGGAAGATGAAGGCAGGCTCGGGCGAGAGGGCTGTGATGGGGAGGGAGACGGGAAGAGAAGAGAGTGACAGAGGTGAGGGGAAGAAAAGAGATGAAAATAAAATAAAATAAAAGAAAAGGGGCTGCTTGATCGGAGAAGAGAATGAGAGGGGATTGGGGCTTGCAGAGATGAAGGCTGTGTGTGATAGGCGGCAAACGAGGTCGTGGGGCTGAGGGTAAATGGCTGTGAAAAAAAATGAAATGGTGGCTGGAACGGAAAAGAGTGGGTCTGCTGTGGGGCTAAGGATAAATGGCTAGAAGGTCGATGGCTGTGGGGAAAATGGCCAT
Source organism: Salix exigua (assembly GCA_032356905.1). NCBI lineage: Eukaryota > Viridiplantae > Streptophyta > Magnoliopsida > Malpighiales > Salicaceae > Salix > Salix exigua. Next base: position 12,162,516 of record CM063598.1, read on the forward strand.
GGTCGCCGGCAGGGAGATGGGGAGAAAAGGGAGGAGATCGGAACTAAAAAATGAGATGGTGGGGGCTGCAGCAGCCCTCAAGGGTGTGACGGCTGCAGCCCCTTGGGAGAGAAAAGATGCTAGGTTTTTTTTAGGGGTTTAGGGTTTTGAATGAGTGTCTTTCTCTATCTTTTTTTCTCTTTTGGTCCCTTTTCTATGTTGATTAAAACCTTTATTTATAGACTTTTTATATTCAAAATTCCAAACCAGTCTTCAACTTGCATATCCTTTTCAATTTAGTCCTTTGATTTGCAATTTGCACGATTTGACTATTAAACACTCAATTTGCCCAATTTTCCCTCTAACAAGATATTTTTGGATTTTTTTTGGTTTTTTCTATTTTTTCTATTTTTTCCTTTTTCTTCCGAAACATAAAAAATAAGTTGGTCAAAATTTGGGTAGCAACACCATCCAAAACAATATGGATTCTTAGGTCTTTCATCCACAATTTCTGTTTTTAGCTGGTTAGAGTTAATAATACAAAAGGGCATTATAATAAACCTTTAACATATCATTTATGTTGTAAAACTTATTTAAAAAGACCTTATCCCATATTGAAAAATACAACTTACCTTTTGTTTATATAGTAAACCTTGAAATGTGATGGTAACAAACAAAGAAAAGATAATGGGCTCACGCGTATAAGGTTGAACCCAAGCAAAAGAAAACCTTTTGATTCCCCCGCCCTGAGATAACGCCTTGATTTTTTGTTTTTATCTTCAACATTAATTTATTTTTGACAACCCTTAAGCTAAAATCATAATATTTCAAGCAACAACTATTTAATTTCCCATATCTATATTTTAATGATTGTTGTAACTATTAGGGAATCATCTCACCTAAAAATTTAAGTTGATAGGTGAAGGTTCAGAATATGATTTATATTATTCTGTCTCAAGTGAAAGTCTTTTGGACTTGAAACTTGCACAAAACCCACTCTACTTTGTGCTTGATTTTTACCAAATAAAATGAGGATAGTGAGACTAAATGGAACCATCTTATCTAATAATTTTAAGTGGGTTATTACATGATGACTACCTATAAATACTATGCCCTTTTACAATAAAAAAATATAACCGGAACTAATTTTTCTAATAATTCTTTGTGCATGGCCGTGACCCAAACGAGTGATATTATTATTATTATAAACAGAAGAATGCACCACCAAAACCTAAAGCTCAGGCGGGGATCCGGCTTGACAAACTTTAATTAATTAATTTTGATCTTTTATTTAACAATTATTTTTATTTTCCCTTTCAAAGTTTGGTTTTTCTATTCTATGTATGACCCTATTTGTCTTGGGTAACTTTTTACTCATGTTTATTTTTAGGGTTCACGAGCGATGTGCCGATATTTTTTTATTTATGTAGAAAATTGATTGCTTTTATATGTATTATATTTTTTATTTTAATATTTAATTAGTAAAATTATAATTGTTAAAATCAGTATAATCGAAATGGAAATTGGTTTGTATATTTTTAATCGCGAGATAATGTAGGTATTTTTTTATGAGTTGCATTTTTTCCCATTAATATTAGATCGGATACATTAAAAATAAAAATATTGAAATTTTTTCAAGAAATAAACTTACATTTTTTGCGTGCTATTGTCGCATGCGTCGCTATGGCGTCCCGGAGGGATCCTGGTTCTCGCAGTGGATTTTGAGGAGTCGCCACCTTGCTGTTGAGGGTCGTTAGGAATACCCGATTTGTAGTGGTCTGGTCAGAGATTCGAGGGTAAGGGACTGGTTGTGTAAAGGAAAGGTGTTAGCACCCTTATACGTCTTACCTGAGGTAAGCTGCACTGTCTACCTTGATGTGATTTTGAAAATTTCAAATATATCGAATTTATTCACAAAAATATTACGATAAAAAATCGATCACTGCTTAGAAAAAATCCTGTGTATTTTATTTATTATTATTCGCCGATTTTGGATACTAATCCCTTAGATTTTATTTATCCAAAAGTGAGTAATAATATATTATTCCGTCGAATATTTTGGATACCGATTTGTTTATCCAAACATCGAATATTTTGGATACCGATTTCTTTATCCGAATACCGATGATAATAATAAATTTCAAAAAAAGATTTTTCATATTTTTGAAACATTGGACATATGCAAAGAAAACACATTTTATATATATATATATATATATATATATATATATATTTTAAAAAAACAACATAATATTGAATGGATAAAAAAAACAACACACACACCCACACAATATCTTTTTCATTCATTTTGCATCACATTTTAAAAATAAAATACAACTCACCCACACATTTTCTTTTTCTTTTTCATTTTACAAATAATAATTAAAATACAATAAAAAACTCAAATGAACACATAAACATAAAAGAAAATTACAAAATACAAAAAAAAGGCCTTAGGGAGGCAGTTCTTGAACAAAATGGCAGCAGTGCAGGGGCTGTGGCTCACCACCACCACTGGCGGCGCGTGGTCCCACGCGCCGCCGGTGAACAGTGAACCGGGGAGGCGACAGATCTGCCTCTTCTCTCCCTCTTTTGCCAGAGGTGGTCTTCATCGGCAACCTGAAAACACAAACACCACAGCAAAGAAAACGCAAACACAAGCTGCAGATAAGGAGCACAAAAATCGATTTTTCTGGGTCTGATCTCGGGTCTGCTTTCTTCTTCTTCTCCTCCTTCTTCGCCGGAGAAAGGGGGGTTCACCACGACCTGCATACACACAGCACACAACAAACACACAATCATAAAAGGCACAATGTTAATGTTCTCGGATTTGCCCAATCTCAGGCCTGTTCAAATCTCGGTCTGTTTTTCTGATTTGTTCTTCCTCTAGTTCGCTCTTGGGGTGGTTGAGCCATCCATGGTGGGTGTGTGGGTGGAGAAAAAGGGAGAACTTGCTGGCGAAAGGAGGGCCTGATCTGGCCGAGAGATGAGAGCTTGACTGGCGAGTGGAGAGTGAGTTGGTCTGTGAAGGAAGGAAGAAGAAGGTGAAACGGTGGAAGTGGATGGAGGCTCGTCGGCCGGAGAAAGGAAACGGGGTTGTGATGGCCGGAGTGAAGGGATCGGCGAGGGAGGAGGCTAGCCGGAGATGGGCTGGTCTGATTGGAGAAGAGGAAAGGAAAATTGAAAAATATGGAAGATGGCCGATTGTGGGGCTGGATAGAGAGGATGTAATGGAAAGTGTGGGGGCTGCAACCGAAAAATGGAGAGCAAAATAGAGAGAGAGGAGAATAGAGTGATCGGAGAGAGGGAGAGTGAAAAAAAAAGTGAGGGAAACGGGAGGGTGCAGCCGCCAGCCCTCTGGGCAGCTGCACCCCCAAAACTTGCTTTAGATGTTTTCTTTTTTCTCTGATTGCCGGTCCCAAGTTTTCAGCCCTTTTTTAGTTTTTCCGTCCCCCCTTCTCTTTGTTTTCTCTCGCTTATTTATAAGTGAAGCCGGCATGGTGCAGGCATGGGAGAAGCATGGGCTGGTATGGCTGCAGCATGGCCAATCATGCTGCCGACAATTTTTTTTTTAAAAAAAAAAAATATAAATAAGTTGACAACAAAGAGTTTTTTTTTCAATGGGAAAAACCAGGAAGAACGATGTTTTTATCTTCAATTTTGGTTTTCGATTTCACCCAAAAAGTTTTATCATCGAAAATTTTGATCGTCTCAATTTAATCCAGATTAGGCTTCCAAACTTAATTTCTCATCAATTAAGCTTTTAATTAATTTGACATATTTAAAGTATAATTAAGCCCTTGCGCTTAATTAAATCCTTTAACTAGGCTCTCAATTAATTCCGAAATCATAATTACATTTTAAATTGACCGATGATTAAATCGAATTGGCCCATAAAAATATAATTATGTCTTTCGACTCAAGTTTTACGCAGATATATCCAATAATAAATTATTTTAGCCTTAAATCTGCATTTTCCTTCATTTCTGGGCAAAAAAGAGGTACGACCAGGCTTTCGAAAACGTCCAAAATTCCCACATTAATTTTTCTGCCGACACCAGCCCCTTTTATTTTATTTTTGTTATTTTTTGGTATATTTTGAGGAGTCACCCAAAAATTGGGTGATGACAGCTATAATTAGTTATTTCAATGTTTAATCACTAAAAGTGCAATAGATAAAATATGTCGAAATGAGTTTTTGCGTGGTATAATTAGTATGCTTGCCGTGCATCACACTAGGGCTTTTTCTATGTAGAAAACTAATTGATTTCTTACATGGTGTAATTAGTTGTTTAAATATTTAATTAATAACATTATAATAGATAAAATATGTAACAAATAATTGAAGGAATAGTGTAATCGAAATGGGAATTGGTTTGTATATTTTTTAATTAGAGATAGCTTAGGTAAATTTGTAAAAACAAAAATTTGAGTTGCCTTTTTTCCCCGGTAATATTAGATTTGACACATTATAAATAAAAAAATATTTTTTTAAGAAAAAAATATTTTTGTCCTATAATGACTCATTTGTTGTCTAAAAGAACAGATGTAATCAAAACAAGATGTGACTCGTATATTTTATAATTATAGATAATCTAGGTAAATTTGTCAAAAGAAAAAAATTGAGTTGATAATGTAGGTAAAATTATTTAACTTTTGTTTTTTTTTTGAGTTGTGTTTTTTTCCCAGTAATATTAGATTTGAAATATTGAAAATGAAAATATTGAATTTTTTTAAGAATAAACTTAAACAAAAGAGTATAAAATTTAAATTCAAAGCCAAATTTTTTTATAAGATTTATTAATCATATTATTTTATTAAATGTATTTAAGCATATTGATATTATTTTTTTAAAAAAAATTCGAGGTCATTTTCTCTCTATCTCAATATATATTTTTAGCTGATAATATTTAATAAATATTAAAACATATAATTAGTCTCACATACTTTATAGAGTAATAAAAATGAGAAGTGGTTTGTATATGTTTTAATTGTAAATAATCTAAGTAAATTTGTCATTTTATTTTTTGTATGAGTTGAATTTCTTCCCCAATAATATTAGATCTCACACATTATAAATCAAAATATTGTAATTTGTTTTTTAAAATAAACTGATTTTTTTGCATGCTATAAATACTTATTTGTCATCTAAAAAGAAGAGTGTAATCGAAAGGAGAAGTTACTCGTATATTTTTTAATGTAGGTAACTTTGCCTACCTTTTGTTTTTTGAGTTGTATTATTTCTCAATAATATTAAATCTCCAATATTAAAAATCAAAATACTGTAAAAAAAATTCAAGAAATAAACTTGAACAAAAGAGCACAAAATTAAAATTTCGAGCCATTTTTTTTATTTTATAAGATTTATTCATCATATTATTATATTAAATGTATTTAAGAATATTGATATTAATTTTTTTTCCTTCAAAAAATCCTTCTCTCTGTATATATTTTTAGGCGATAATATTCTATAAATATTCAAACATATAATCAGTTTAACATACTTTATTTGACATAAATATACAAATATATAATTAATTTGATATACTTTCAATAATATATTAATTTTTATTATTCTTATTATTAGGTGATAATATTCGATATATATTCAAAAAATTAAATCATTATTAATATTATTATTATTATTATCATTGTTCAAGAAATAAACTTGAACAAAAGAGCACAAAATTAAAATTTGGAGCCAATGTTTTTATTTTTTTTAAGATTTATTCATCATATTATTATATTAAATATATTTAAAAATACTGATATTAATTTTTTTCCTTCAAAAAATCCTTGGTTAATTTTCTCTCTGTATATATTTTTAGACGTTAATATTCAATAAATATTCAAACATATAATTAATTTAATATACTTTAATTTGACATAAATATACAAATATAAAATTAATTTGACATACTTTCAATAATATATTAATTTTTTTTTATTATTATTATTATTAGGCGATAATATTCAATAAATATTCAAATAATTAAATTATCATCATCATCATCATCATCATCATCATCATCATCATCATTATTATTATTGTGTTAATAATGAAAGAAACAAAACTAAATGAAAGACTAAAAAAATCTTAAACACTTTAACAAAAGATCAAACCATAAAAACTTAAATTAAAAAAATTATCATAGCTATTATTGTCAACAAAATAAAAATTCTTAGATTATTCCTAGAAGAAAAAACTAAAAAACATTAGCAAAAGACTAAGCAAGAAAAATAGTTAAATTCTTATGATTATTATTATTATAAACTAAAAAACATTAACGTAAGAGTAAGCAAAAAAAATAATTAAATTATTATTATTATTATTATTATTATTATTATTATTATTATTATTATTATTATTATTATGTTAATAAAAAAACTAAAAAAGAAACAAAAATTATTAGGTGAACAATATTCAAGAGCAAAGATAGAAAAAATATCAATTTTCAAATGATTATAAACACAAAATAAAATTAAAAACCAAAGCTAAGGTCATATTTATATATACATTGATAAAAACAGAGACTATTCTAGAAATATAAAAACATATAGGGATTAAAATCAAAGATTAAAAGTATAAGGGTCGAAATTAAAATTAAATATATTATCAATTTTAATAAAATGATAAAATTGAAAAAATCACAACTTCCGTATTGAATATATTAAGGTTTTTAAACTCAATCCGGAAATTAAAAGAAGGAGGACTGAAGTGAAACATTAACATTTAATTAATTTCAATTGAAGGACTCAATTAAAAAGGAAGGGACCGAATTGCAAAGTAAAAATTTGGTTCCTCTTCTGTACCATACAGAAAATTCAAGTTTAGGGACTAAAGTGGAAACACAACAAACATGGGGACTCTCCTATACGCTTATGTCCGGAGAGAGAGAAACGGAACCCACGGCTTTAACTGGTCCACCGCGCAGTACACGGACACCGGTGACACAATGCGCCGCACCGGAGAAAGAACACACGGCGGCGGCTGATCGGGACATCGGAGCCCATTTTTGGCCACCGTATGATGTCACACGCGCGATCCGAACAAGGCGTGAGCGGATTACCGCTCGGTCGCAGTATCCGACACGCTGCCGACGGTATTTTGAAAAAATAATAAAAATTGTTGGTCAATTACCGGAACACCCCTGTGCATTATTCATCACTTTTGTCTTATTCGAGGCTATATTCGTACCGGTCCGAACACGTGCAATTACCTTTGCACCCTCCAGCGTTGTACCGTGTTTTGTCCTTTTCGAGGGACAAAACGTTATTCCACTGTTCATAAACGGAAAAAAAAAAAGCGGACGAACTCGCGCGACACACCGGATCAAATTGTCGATGAACGAGTGCACACAACGATCTTTTTAGTGTTTTTGGTAATATTTTCTCTCTACTAATTTATTGAATTGATAATAAATTTTTCCCAATGTCATCATAAGTCCGTGACGACAAAGAAAAAAAGAAAAAGTGGCATGCCTCCAAAATCATAAGATTTTGCTACCTTTGTTTATGTTTTGGAATATCTAATTCCATCATCCATATTTACGTATGATTCATTGAAAGTCAAAAGATTAACTTTTCCCATCGGACATGAACCCACATACCCGACCCGATTTTTTTTTATAATCAATTTGATAAAAATAAAGTTTACATTTTACCCATTAATTTTGAAAATAGTGTTTTATAATATTCTTGAATTTAAAAAGTTCTTATATAGGAAACACATATGGCTCACTTCAAAAAATAATCAAAATAATAAAATTAAGTAAGATTTAAATCCAGTTCTATTAGATTAAAGATATATATAAATATCCATATGTATCTAGTGCATCAAATAAAATTTGTGATGTTATTCTTCTATTTTTGAAAATTAAGACATTGTTCCTAAGGGTTAAAAAATCACAACTTATTATCGTGGTTGTCGGCTTCGCTCTGTTTCAGCTCAAACTTTCAGTATCGCTTAAAAAAAGACAAAACGAAATTGTTTTTACCTAGATTTAAATTCCAGCCCATTCTGGATTTTTGGCCAAATACCTGCTGAAACATTCCGATTTCGCTCCACCCATTCCGCTTCGCCAAATAGTGTTTTTAAAATAATAAATAATTTTACAATATCAATCATATCTCTTAATCTAATAGTTAGATTGAGATGAAATTTTACTGAGGAGACTTTTGATATATTTATATATATTATGTTAAAATTTCAAAGCAATTAGAGATTGTAATAACCTTATACATGTTCATAATTTTGTTCAGAAAAATTATTTTATTGTCTTTTAGATTATATTGCACAATTCTAAATAATTTTATTTTTGTTTTTGAACAATTGTTTTTGAATTAATATATTTAATTATATATATATATACACACACACTTAAACAAGTACAACCTCGAAATGATATATCAAAACACTCTAAAATCAAAACATTCCATTTTCACTAAAAATAAAATATCCACCAAAATGGAATCGATAAACTTAATTATTATTATGGGAGAGAGTAAATTGTTATAAGAGAAAATGGGGAATAGCCAATCGATTAGATGAAAGGGGCATGCTCACAACCACTTGGAGAAGACAACGGGTCTCGCACGCTTATATGCATCTCGCAAAATTGTTTATAGAGTGATTAATTAATGACATTGTTTTGCTATTCAAGCATCAAAGTTTTGAATTTCTAACACATCATCGCTACATCCTCGCAGCCCAATTGATATTCTAATTTCTCCATTGATATTCTAATTTCTTGTTTGTAAGTATGGTTGGGATTGTTTTTAAATTTGTTTTTGTTCGAAAATATATTCAAATAATATATTTGTTTTATTTTTAAAAATAATTTTTAACATTACACATTAAATTAATCTAAATACATAAAAAAATAATTGTTTTCAAAAGATATTGAAATACTGAAAGTCTTCAAACAAGACAAGAAGTTAGCCAGGGAGACATGCACACCAACAACAAAAACAAAAACAAAAAAACAAAACAGTTGTGTGTGACTGAGTTTTAAGTAACCATCTCATCTAAAAATTTAAAATTTTTAAGTGAGATTTTGAAATATGATTTATATTATTCTCCAACACATTCCCTCAAGTGAAAACTTTTGTCCTTGAAACTTGCACAAATTCACACTACCTTGTGCTTGATTTTTATCAAATAGAATGAGGGTGTTCGATTCAAACTCGTGATTATTAAGTTAACAAGACTATAATACCATGTTAAGTATCTATTTTACCCAAAAGTTTAATATTTTTAAACGAGCCCTGAATATGATTTTGCATAATTTTAAACAGTTAGAAAGGTAATTAGCGATCGAAATTGGACCTCAAGTCAAGTCGCCATTTCACACTCGACACCGATAAAAAAGTCGAGAGAGTAATCGAGTAGCTGCAATCAAGGTTATCAATTCTGTTTTGGTTGATGTTTTGTTTTTTCAGTTGGAACGGAATGTTTTGGTTTCGGAACGTTTCAACGTGCCGTTTAGGGGTTGTACTGTTTATATATATATAATTAAATGTATTGATTCAAAAAAAATTTAGTTCAAATCCAAAAATAAAATTATTTAGAATTGTAAAATTTAATCTAAAAAAATACAATAAAATAATTTTTCTAAATAAAATTATGAAAATATATAATATTATGAGAATGTCACTATCAATCTTGCAAGGTCATTACATTCTCTGATTGATTTGAAATTTTAACATAATATATAAACATGTCAAGAGACTACCCGTAAAATTTCATCTAAATCTAATTGGCGGATTAAGAGATATGATTAATATTGTAAAATTATTTATTATTTTAAAAAAATACTATTTGGCCAAAACGAACTCCTGGAATGAAACAGAACATTTTGACCAATATTTGGCCAAAAATACGAAGCGGAACAGAATTTAAATTGGGGCAAAAACAATGTTGTTTTGTCTTTTTTAATTAGTACAAAATATTTCAGCTGAAACAAGATTGATAACCGTGGCTGCAATAGTGATGGTCTTATATTTTAAATAAAAGAAAATGAATAAATAATAAAGGGACGAAAAAATTAACATGGTTTGCCAATGGGGCTTCCTTTATAGATACAATAGTCATAAAAGGAGGCATTGATATAGAAATAGATTTTAAAAATTCATATTTATAATGGATTATATTTATTTTGCAATAAATCAATTAATCACGAACCAAGTATCATAATCACGAAAGGTGGGCTAACTTATTTTTCTATACTCGAAATTATTTCACTTGTTTCACGGTTTCAGATTCAACTCGTGATTTCTATCTTTAACATGGTGGTGCTTGGCAGGGAAGGAGAAAACTACTTCTCGGACAGTTATTGTTATTCTCACCATTTTCCCGTTTTAGGAAGCCAAAGCAAGAGGTTTAATGTAAGGTATTGCTCATTGGTTCTTACAATTTAAACAACTTGGGTTCATTAACACGAATCAAATTATAGATAATTTATTTTTCTTCCAAACATCTGCTTTTTTGGATTCAAGAAAATCCCACCCTCGTAAAACATACTTTGTGGGTCCAGGTGAGCGAATAAAACCTCGGTTGTCCTAGACTTTTACAAGAGATGCACGTCCTAACTCGAACTCGAGATCGCATGTACGGATCTCAAGCTCTTGACACCGAATCGCGTCTCATGCGAGGACTTTCTTCCAAACATCCTACAAACAAAACATTTTGTGAAGATTGCGATGAAAATGGTAGCAAAAGATGCTTGGGAGATCACATTTGCCAAGCATCGAACTAGCAACAAACAACTTCTCCGATGATAATAAGCTTGGACAAGGTGGTTTTGGTGCTCGTTTACAAGGTACTTCATTATAAAACTAGTACATAACAAACGGTATCGAATTGTTTTTATAAAAATCAGATCAATTTTCCTAATTTATTATACTCGGGTTACGCTTGGAAGGAACAAATAAGGTTCTAGTCTATAAGTTTGTGCCTAATTCAAGACATGGTAATCCTGAATTCCATATTATCTTATAAATGTTAAATTCTACAGACAAGTTTTCCAAAGTTTCGAAGCTTTCATTTTATGAACATTTAGATCAAAACAAGTCATCCCGACTTAAGACTAACTCGCTATCGAGGAATGATATTTCAATTCATTGAGTTCCATCCGTGATAATTTTCTCATTATATAGTAAATGAATGGGTTTTGTTGATGTTAAGGAAATAATAAAGTATATATATTCTTGAAAATAAATTAATTAATAAAAGAAAAAATTCAGACAATCACAAAATTATTTCAACCATCTAATCTTAGAAGATCATGAAATACTTGTATAATCTGTTCTATACTCTTTTATTATATGTCTAGTGTATAACAATATAAACACTACACCAGTTGAATATAATATATATAATTAAATTATCAAATAATAGCATTATTTTTTAAAAAAAAATAATCTAGATTGTATTAGAGGAAATTGATCATAACTTACTTTAAATATTAACTTGTATTTTTTCAACAAGTCATGTCCTCCTGATCACTTTAATAAGTAGACGAGGCCACCATGTGAGATGATGTTAATAGATGTTAGCTTACAAAAATCAAATTATCATTAGTTTGATGGGTTTGTTAAGTAATAATCAGAGTAAATATTATTGATCTTTTCTTTTAATAAATAAAAAGAAGAAATCAAGAGATTAAGCAACTCAAGACAATCAACAAATTATTTGAATTATCTAATCAAAGAAGATGATCAAGTATTTTGTATAATTTATTTTATTTTATTTCCTTATAAGTCTTGTTGTATGACTATATAAATCTACATAAAAACTACAAAAAAAGGGATAAATTTACCAAATTGAGTTTTAGAAAGACCCAAAAATAAACGTTTTTCAATAATCAACATTTCAAGTCGAAGACCTAGTCATCAAGAACAACATATATGAATTTTATTTTGATCAAGTCTCCAATATTGATCAAGGGAAGAACACTACTAGACAAATCAATAGTGATATAATTTGTTTCCTAAAAAATATTAGTGATAGTGAACAAATTAATGATGGAATTTCTATGAAAAATATTTTCATCATTAATTTCATCAGTACTATTTTAGCAATGAGGCAAATTACATCACTAATTATTTACAAAACTAGTGATGAAAATTAAAATTATTTAATTTTTATTAGTAACCTCTTTGAAAATATTTTAAAAATAAATTTAGCGAGAAGGTATGATGTGTTCAAAACATTCAAGAAATGGAAGGTCATGGTTGGGACTGAAATAGGTTTGATGTTGGAATGCTTGAGATCTTATTATGGAGGAGAATACATTAATAGAGGTTTTAAAGAGTATTGTGTTGTCTGTCGTCAACATCAAAATGGAGATCGACCACTCCATGCACACTATAATATAATGACATTGTTGAACGAATGAATATAATCATCAATAAATGAGCCAAAAACAAGAGTTTGCATTCAGGTTTACATGAAACATTTTGGCCTGATGCAGCTTTACTTGATCAACAATGGACCATAAGTTCCTCTAGAATTCGAGACTACCCGATGAAGTATGGAGAGGAAAAGAAGTACATCTTTCTCACCTAAAAGTCTTTGAGTGTGTTTCCTATGTTCACATAGATTCTAATGCCCGTAACAAACTAGATGCCAAATCCAAGAAATGTTTCTTTATTGGCTATGGAGATGAAGAATTTGGATTTTGGTTTTGGGATGATCAAGGACGAAAGAGAATCGAAGTAGAAATGTGGTCTTTAATGAAAAAGTTTTGTACAAAGATAGATCGAAAGTAGATACAAATATAGTTGATTTAGATGCAAGCCCATAAAATCAAAAGCTTTCACAAAACAATTCATGATATGAATCATTTCTCTTTAAATAAATAGAGGGACCTTAACGACTATAGAAGAAACTTATGTAACCTCCACTAAAAAAAGATTTGTTTTTCTCCATTATGAATGACATATATATATAAACTATGACTACTCTTTTCTCAAACAACGCTGATATTATCATCAGAGGCTCCCTAAACTCAAATGAGAGGATCTTTTGCCAATATCAAACATGATGCATCAACCAACTCATCAAGAAAAGACAACTCAAATTATTAAACTAGGAGATTAAACAAACATCTAACATACCAATTTGGCCCAGTAGAACAAGGGATAAAATTATTTATATTGATGATGTAATTATTACTGGCAACAACTCAGCTGACATAAAGTCATTCAAGGAATAATCTAAGTGCATACTTTCACATGAAAGATCTTGGCTCTATGAAATACTTCTTGGGTATAAAAGTGGCACGCAGGATCGAAGGATTTGTGCTTTGTCAATGTAAATATGCACTTGATATTATTTTTAGGTCAATTTACTCTGAGCTTGACTCGTTATAGTTCCACTCGAACCTAACACCGACTTGCCTTATCTACGAGAGCGAGAACTCAAGGACCGAAACAACATCGTCTCCTAGTGGGGTGATTGATTTATTTGTGCTTTACTTGACCTAGATTGTCTTATAGTGTTCATGTCTTATCTCAATTTATGCAGTGTTCACAAGATAAACATATGGCAATCGCTTTAAGTGTAGTTCAATATCTTAAAAGTAATCCTAGTCAAAGAATACATATTAGTCGCCAAAGTGATCTACAACCGCATGGCTAATGTGACGCTGATTAGGCTGGGTGCCCTCTGACTCGATGTTCCATTACTCGGATGAATTATTTTTGAGGGGATTCTTTGGTATCTTGGAAAACAAAGAAAAACATATTGTTTCTCGTTCTTCTTCCGAGGCGAAATATCGCTTTATGGCCATGATCGCATGTGAGTTGACCTGGCTCAAAGCTCTTTTATCAAGTTTCGAGTTTCTCATACTCATCATATATCTCTTCACTATGATGGCCAGCGGACATCCGCATTTCTCAAAATCCTGCTTTTCACAAGTGCACTAAACATATTGACATTGATTATTAGGAATTCTTGATTGTAAACTTACCATGCTATCTCAATATCATAGTTTTATTTACTCATTTTCTTTTATTTAAAATATAAGACCATCGCTATTGCAGCTACTTGATTACTCTCTCGACTTTTTTCCGGTGCCAATGTGAAATGGTGACTGGACTTGATGTCCGATTTAGATCGCTTAATTAGCTTTCAATTGTTTAAAACTATGCAAAATCATATTCGGGCTCGTTATTCCAGGCCTTGTTTAAAAAAATTAACTTTTAGGCAAAATTTAACATGGTATTAGAGTCTTGTTAACTTACTCGTTACAGGTTTGAATATGATCACCATCATTCTATTTGATAAAGATCAAACACAAGGTAGTGTGAGCTTGTTTTTATTTTATATTTAAATTAATTTTTTATGTATTTAGATTAATTTAATGTGTGATGTTAAAATAATTTTAAAAAAATAAAAAAAATATATTATTTTAATACATTTTTAACGTCGCTAGAAGGGAGGTGAATCCGATCTTGCTCCTTTTTTCCCACGATTGAAACAAAACAAATTACATAAACTCTGCTAATCTTGGAGTGACCTTTCCTTCTGCAACAATCTCAACCATACTTACAAATAAGAGATTAGAATATCAATGGAGAAAGATCGATATTTTATTTTTGGACTTCAAAATTGGACTTACAGGATGTTGTACACTAGCGATGATGTGTTAGAAATTCAAAACTTTGATGCTTGAATAGCAAAACAATGTCATTAATTAATCACTCTACAAACAATTTTACGAGAAGCATATAAGTGTGTGAGACCTGTTGTGTTCTCCAAGTGGTTGTAAGCATGCCCCTCCTGGGCCTAGTTCTCACCCTCTCCTTTTCATCTAATCGGTTGGCTATTCCCCATTTTCTCTTATAAAAATTTACTCTCTCACATCATAAGTATGTCAATTCTATTTCGATTGAAATTTTGTTTTTTTCAATTATAACATAATATTTTGATTTTAGAGCATTTTGGTTCGTCATTTTATGGTTGTATTGTTTATGTATAAATATATTTAAATATATTAAATAAAAATAGTTCAAATTCAAAAATAAAAATATTTAGAATTGTGCAATTTAATCTAAAAAGACATAATAAATGATTTTTATGAATAAAATTATGAACATGTATAATATTATGATAATATTATCATCTATCTCGCAAGGTCATTACATTCACTTATTGCAATGAAATTTTAACATAATATATATATATATATATATATATATATATATATATAGACTCATCGTAAAATTTTATCTCAATCTAACAATCAAATTAAGAGATATAATGAATATTATAAAATAATTCATTATTTAACAAAAAATACTATTTGGCTGAAAAATCCGAATTTGAACCGAGATAAAACGACGTTGTTTTATCTTGTTTTTTAAATTGATACGAAATGTTTTAGCTAAAACGGAATGAAACTCGACAACCCCGATAATAAGTAGTGATTTTTTAATCCTTAGGAGCCATGTCTTCATTTTCAAACATAGAAGAATAACATGATAAATTTTATTTGATGCACTAGATACATATGGATATTTATATGTATCTTTAATCTAATAGAACTGGATTTAAATCTTACTTAATTTTATTATTTTGATTATTTTTTGAAGTGTGCCATATGTGTTTCCTATATAAGAACTTTTTAAATTCAAGAATATTATAAAACACTATTTTCAAAATTAATGGGCTAAAAGGTAAACTTTATTTTTATCAAATTGATTATAAAAAAAAATTGGGTCGGGTATGTGGGTTCATGTCCGATGGGAAAAGTTAATCTTTTGACTTTCAATGAATCATACGTAAATATGGACGATGGAATTAGATATTCCAAAACATAAACGAAGGTAGCAAAATCTTATGATTTTGGAGGCATGCCACGTTTTCTTTTTCTTTGTCGTCACGGACTTATGATGACTTTGGCAAAAATATATTAATCAATTCAATAAATTAGTAGATAGAAAATATGAACCCTAAAAATAAACACGAGTACAAAATTACCCGAAGACAAACAGGGTCATACATAGAATAAAAAATCAAACTTTGAAAGGGCAAATAAAAATAACTGTTAAATAAAATATCAAAATTAATTAATTAAAATTTGCCAAGCCGAGCTTTAGGTTTTGGTGTGCATGCTTCTGTTTATAATAATAATAATAATATCACTCGTTTGGGTCACGGCCATGCGCAAAGAATGCCCATTTCGTAATAATAATAATAATAATAATAATAATAATAATAAATAAATAAATAATAAGTAGAACTGCGAAAACAAGAGAAATAGTCGCTGAGATAGAAACAAATGAAACTATCAACCGATATTGTTGTAATATAAATAGATGAACAAAAATAAATAAACATGAATTATGTATTGATATTGTCTTTAATTCTTCAATAGTATGGTATCATTTAGATCCATCAAGTTCTTTCTCAACAAGAAAATAATAATAAAAACAACCAGAACAAAAATAAAAACAATAAACTAATAAGTGCATAAGAAAAATAGTTTGGGTTATATTTTTTTATTGTAAAAGGTCCTAGTATTTATAGGTAGTCATTATGTAATAACACAGATAAAATTATTATGAAATTAAAAGGTTGTTGTGGCTATTAATTTTCGAGTGTTTGAAATATTATGATTTTATCTTAAGAGTTATAAAAATAAATTAATGTTGAAGATAAAAACAAAAACCAAGGCGTTGTCTCAGTGCGAGAGGGAATAAAAGGTTTTCTTTTGCTTGGTTCAACCTTATACCGTGAGCCTATTATCTTTTCTTTATTTGTTACTATTTCATTTCAAGGTTTAGTATATAAACACTCGGTGATAATCTTATTTTTTCAATGTGGTCTAGAAAGTTCTATACACATACTTTTTGCATACAAAAAGGTAAGTTGTATTTTTCAATATGGGATAAGGTCTTTTTAAATAAGTTTTACAACATAAATGATATGTTAATTAAAGGTTTATTATAATACCCTTTTGTATTATTAACTATAACCAGCTGAAAACAGAAATTGTGGATGAAAGACCTAAGAATCCATATTTTTTTGGATGGTAGAAGAATATAAGAATTATATGTTTAACCCTAAAAAAATCTATAATAATCTTTTAAAAATTAATTATAAACTGATATATCAGACTTGTTAGGATCCAAAAAAAAATATTAAACAGGTCATAGTGTATAACTCTTTTAATTTTTAATTGAGATCTATAATTACTTGCATTTCTAGGTAGATATGACATGTTCAAGGTCAGCGGAAACTGGTACATAAAAGGTAGAAGGTTTTGGAGAGAGGAAAAAGAGAGATTTTAGGGCTACATAAGGCGATGACAATTCACAACAGCCCATTGGATTAAAGGCATAGAATGTCACCTGCAAGGTCGTGGCGCAGTGGTGTTGGGGAGCGCCCTCTTCCATTCGACAGTTCGAGTCCTAGTGAGAGTGGGGCTGGAGGGCTCCTCCCCACATGTCCCCCTGGGTCCTTCCTTGCGTGGTATGTCTGTCACCCCCGCAGTGCCTTACATGCTCGCTGAGCTTGCAGGATGTTCAGTGGGCCCGGGAAATAGTCGAGGTGCATGTAAGCTGACCCGGACACCCAGGTGAAAAAAAAGGCATAGAATGTCTAATCTAGTTATGTACACATACTAAGAAGTTGTCATAAAATTGATGTAAAAAACGCACAGTCGCGTGCTGGGATCTCCTTGTCATTCAACAATATTGATGACCAAACAAATATGTGCCGAAAAATATACAAAAAAATATATAATTAATTCTCAATTAAGATATTAAAAAGTGATTAATTAAATTTTGAGTTAATTTCATTAGAAAAAGTAGAAGTGATGACACTGGTTGCTTTGGTTTCGGTATTCAGGAGCACATTGATCTTGGAATCAAGTGAGTCTTTTCCCCTTGTATTTATGTATACTTGCTGTAAAATCTTGCATGATGGGTGTCTTTTATTTCTCTCTTTTTTGAATTGTATTATTATTGCTTGTGACCCAGTTGAATATGAGGCTTGAACACTGTGCAATTTTGAAGGTTTAGGCTAGGTACCTGTGGTTTAGATGGTGCCACTAGTTGCTGAAGTGGTTTTTATGTAATGCTTTAACCAGGTCTCATGAAACTTGGTTAGCTTTGTTTGTGGATTTCCTTTTTTCAAGGTCCACATTGTTCTGGGTTAGGATTTTTTTTTTTTTACTCGTGTTTAAATATGATTTTGCAAGTCGAGACTTAAATGGATTTTCGAGGGGTCTTTTATTGTGCATATACACTGAAGGAAAAACAGATCTTATCCTGATGCCTGGGTCATCATCTGGACTTTTGTTGTTGGAATGACGATGGTATATTGATCTTGAAGATAAACATCTTGGAAATTTTTCTTCCCTGTCCAGAGGCATCTGTGAAGGGAAAATATGGTGATACCTAACTACCATCTTGCAACACAGTTATTTATTCCTGGCTTCTTTTATCTTGCACTGGTATAAACCTTGTAATTCTACTAGGTGGTCACATCCGCTGGACCAGGATTTTTTTTTTTAATAACTTGACCTGGTACTGTGTTGTATGCTCACTATAATGTCTAATCATCCCTTTTTAGGTATGACCCTTCCACTGGTATTTACGGCATGGACTTCTATGTTGTTTTGGAACGTCCTGGGTACCGTGTTGGTCGTCGTCGCAGGTGCAAGTCACGTGTTGGCATTCATCAGAGAGTTACAAAGGATGATGCGATGAAATGGTTCCAGGTCAAATATGAAGGAGTCATCCTTAACAAATCCCAAAACATCGGATCTTAGATCTTTTCCTGGCTTCTTTAAGTTTAAATTTTGGCAAGTCGTTAACTTTTGGCAGGGATTTATGTTCCCGGGAGTTATAATTTTCATCTAGAATTTCTTGAAGTGGTAGAGAATCTGAAGCTCTATGTATTTTTGTGTTCTTGTTTCACTGCTTTTGTTTTTATCAATATAATGCTTTTCGATTTTGCAGTATTCCCTATCAAAATCAATGTGGTTTGATTGTCCATAATAAATTATGTTCGTACAGATAGGCATTTTTTGTTGATAAGTTCTTAATAAGTTTAGTTGGACTGACTGTAACCTCCACGACATTAGCTGTTACTTATGGGTACCGTTTTACATGGAATAATAATCAGAGAGGGGATACCATTTCATTGTCTTTGTTTTCCCCTGGATTGAAATAATGCATGTTTTGTAATATTTTATTTTGATCCTTAAACATTTCCTTCCCTTCCTTGATTTAGTGTTTTCAAAGCCAAATTAAAACCCGGTTAGTTTTGATTTATAAGAAAAGTTGAGATTAAAAAAAAAGGAATCAAAATAAATAAAAGGGTAAAATGGATGTAAACTTAGAAATTCATAAGAAAAGTTCCTTTTGCTACCTATTCTTGTCAATTACTAAATGGTCACTTCCTTAAGTTGTTAGAAATGTAATTTTAAAATCAAATTTTATCTTCTTTTTTTTCAATTTTATTTGTAGACAAAGTCTCTGGACATTGGCATAGAAAGAGTTGATATTGACTCCAACATAAATAAAAAAAAAAGAGTTAATCATCGTGTAGTTAAATTTCATTTTAATTTATTTTTTATGAGATAAAATTGTTGAAATCCGGTGTAAAGAGAATTATCATTGATATTGATTTTAATACCATAAATAATTTATCTAGTTTTATTTTTCCTGCATATTTGTGAAGGTAAATCTTCATGCTAGAAGTTTTTTTTAAAAGACAAATCAAAATAGACGACATGTTGTTTGCCCCTGAAAACAATAAAATATAAAATCAAGTCCAGTTACACGAGGTGAGTTAAAAAGCCTATGTCCTAGGTTTTTTTTTTTTTTTAAGAAAAACCCAAGTTGTTTGGGCCACTAAGGCCATATGAGAAACACTTTTTGATTTTTCTTTTATTATTGTTATCTTAAGACATTGTTATTTTATATTTAGGTAATAAATAATTAAATTTAATTGAGTTCATGGCGTGGTTGCATATTTGACAAGTGAAACCAAATAAAAGGATCAATCCAATATTTTGTTTGAATATTTTACAAGAAAATGTTAGCTTTATTTTTTTAAAACATTTGGTTTATTTTGATGTTGTGATGTATTTTTTCTATGAATTTAATTAGTTCAAATTTTATTTTCATGATCTGGATCAATAGTATAATAGGTTGACATGACTTGACCATGAATTGCTTTAGTATATCACCAAGTTAATATTTTTTTTAAAAAAATCATTTTGTAGATTATTTGTTCTCTATTTTTTCTCTTATAGTTTCATCCTATAGGTTTTTAAAAAAATATAAAAAATAAAAAAAAATTATCTTGTTTTTTATCCAAAACTTGGGTAAAAAGTAAATTAAAAGAACGGTTAATTAAACATATTGGATTCCATGACTTGAATCGCGAGTTTGACAAATTAAGTCATGAAGTCTAAGTTGAATAAAAATATTGTTATCTCAGTTTTTTTAATAAAAAAATAGATGCGATACTGAATTTTTTTTAGGCATATGATTTTCATGATATGTTTTGTGTTGTTATTTGTAGGACTAATTGGTTTTAATTTTCTTTTTTTATGGTTTTTTTTTATTATCTCAATTTTTTAAAATCCAAACCACATTATTATTATTATTAGTCATTTGGAGGTTCAAGTTTAATGACATCACTTGAAAAACTTCTACAATCTTAATATTTTTATGTTTTTTTAAATAGTCTGACGCGTATTTTTATACAAGGTTTGTGCAACTTTTCTAACCAATGGTCGACAGTGCAAACACAACATTCAATGCGAGTCAAATATCTTATTTCTTAATCAATGTTTATTTCTAGTCTATTCACCAATTTATCTATCAATAAAATGAGAGGCACTACCATTAAAGATGAACTCCAATATTTTCATTAATCAATTAGTGTATAACTCTTTTAATTTTTAATTGAGATCTATAATTACTTGCATTTCTAGGTAGATATGACATGTTCAAGGTTAGCGGAAACTGATACATCAAAGGTAGAAGGTTTTGGAGAGAGAGAAAAGAGAGTTTAGGGCTACATAAGACGATGATAGAGAGACGTGGATATTTTGTAGGGTTATGAATAATTTGGGCTTAGTATTTAAATTTTGAGTATATAGTATAAGATTTATAACATAAGGATAGATATGTTTTTTGCTAGGTTTAGTTAGTGTCTTTTAACGAAAGAGTAAATGTAGAAGAGATATAAAATATTTAGGTAAAGAGATAGAGATGGGGAAATAAAGTAATTCCGAAGTAAAATTTTAGGTTCTCATAACATAATTGTCACTATTAGTTATTATTTTTTAATTTTAAAATCTTTTTATAATAATAATAATACACACCATTCAAAAAGTAGGATGTTTCATAATCTAGTTATGTACGAATAATAAGAAGTTGTCATAAAATTGATGTACAAAACACATAGTCGCGTGCTGACATCTCCTTGTCATTCAACAGTATTAATGATGACCAAACAAATACTTATCTCAATCCAAACATTCAAATGACCAACTGAAACCACAAAACCCATTTAAATTATCTAGGATACAACTCAGAAATTGAAACATTGTTTATGGACAAAGGGATACGTTCAGATTCAGATAACGAGGACTGATCAGTCACCCTTGAATTCAGCCCCAGTAAAGATGACATATTTGATTGATTGCTCATAAAAAATGCAGGTTGAGAAGGTATATGCAATGTGAGAGAAGAGCTGCTTAGCATAAGAACTACTGAATCCATTGTCGGTCTGTCAGCTACATTTTCTTGAACGCATAGTAACCCGATGTGGACACATCTCATCATTTCTGTTGTTGAGCCATTACTCAAAACAGGATCTATAATAGCTTGAGCAGTCCCTTCCCTCCAGTTTCTCCATGCCTACAAAATTTATCCAAAGTGAATTCATAGTATTGAGGGCTAACAAATATATGTACGCGTAAATCTTTACATAATATGAGTGAATGGTGGATGGTTTTACTTACATGGCTCAGAAGGTGCTCTATGTGATCTCCAATGTGAAAACTATTGTTTTTACCGGTCACAATCTCTAAAACTAGCACGCCGAAACTAAATACATCTAACTTGACCGAGAAGTGTCCTTGCAGTGCATACTCTGGAGCCATATAGCCACTGTTTATCATCAACAAAAAGTTCCAAATTATTAGATTCGACAATGTTGAGAATGTTTAACATTATTTATATTGTTGGGATTTTTCATTTTATCTTATTTGATACAATGCAATAAAAGATGAGCTTAATAAATGGTAATTATCATGTTCAGATACTTACTGGGTTCCCACAATTCTACTTGTGCTGCCTTGAGTTTGGTCCACTACAAACAGCCTCGCCATGCCAAAATCAGAAATTTTCGGATTCATCTCTTCATCTAACAGAATGTTGCTGGCTTTGAGGTCACGATGAATGATTCGAAGTCGAGAATCCTCGTGGAGGTAAAGAAGCCCTCGAGCAATTCCTCTAATTATCTTGTAACGTCTTTCCCAATTCAATTGCACATGCTTGGTTGGATCTACATTTCAAGGATTCGTATGGCTCAAGTAAGTAAAGAGTACAAGAAAATATTCATTTGTACTTCCTATTTTGAAGGAGACACAATTGCATATAATACAACTGTAAATTAGGTGGTTCCTAGCTTTACCAAATATGAAATGAGCAAGGCTCGAATTAGGCACAAATTCATAGATAAGAAGCCTTTCAATTCCTTCCAGGCAGAAACCTAGAAGTTTGACTAAATTCCGGTGTTGGAGCTTTGCCAGTAGTAGGACTTCATTTTTGAATTCTAAATCTCCTTGCCCTGAATCCTTAGAAAGTCTTTTCACAGCAATCTCTTGTCCGTTAGGAAGCACTCCCTGAAATCATATCAATTCATTAATCCCTAAATCATCTGAAGCATTGTGATTTAACTATATATAATAGTAGCAGTATATCCTTTGCTACCTTGTAAACAACACCAAATCCACCTTGTCCCAGCCTATTTTTCTCTGAAAAGTCCTCCGTTGCATCTTGAATGGTGCTCAATTCGAATTGCAGTGATTCTGCACCTTCTATGTTGTTCGCACCTTCTATGTTGTTCGCAACTTCAAAAGTTCAACAAGTTAGCATACACGTAAACATGATTGCATTGAAAATTAAGGACGAACATAAATTGTATTTAGTTAAATATAATTATATATACATATTTAAAATAAAAAATAAGAACTATTTCAAAGCAATTCAACAACCAAATACTAACTTACTTTCAACTCTTTCCTTTTCCCTTTGCTTTCTTGTTCTTATGAATAGGCAGATGCAGATGACGAGTATCATAACACCGACAACTGTAACGACAGTAATAACAATGATCCGTACTGTCGTGTTGCTCTTCTTTCCTGCATGAATTACCAATGTGGCCCTAATAGTTTTTAAAACTTGACTGGAGACTATTTAGTTATGAATGTGGACAATCCCAATGACTATGGCCTTATGACCTAAAGCAAAGTTGCCTTCGTGGATCGCAAAAGCTTATCTATAACTAATTTTTTATTTTTTTTAAGAGAATAGATTCAAGTTCTATCGAATTCCATAATAGAAACCATAAAAATTAGTAAATAGATTTTGAAGGTTAAATTACAGTAACTCCTAGCACAAAATTATAGAAAAAAAATAAAATTTTGAAGATTGTATCCAAAATATATTTAATTATTGTTTAAAAAATATTAAATAAAAAAATTCCAAAAGTAGAGAAAAATAAGAAAATAAAAAATGACTGAAATTAATATTGCTGATGAACTAATAAAGTAACCAAGTCCCATTTTTTTTTATATATATTCTTTCTTCATTGTGTTAATTTTAATATCTTTTCAAAAGCATTTTGGATAAAGCTTATGTAATATGTTTTTAAATATGATTTTTTTAAATCTATAATTTTTTTATTATGTCAAGAAGGTTATTGTAGCTCACTCTACTTTTTAATATTAATTAATATTTACTCTACTTTGAATATTAATTGATTAAACACGGTAAAAACACATGTAGTTTTTTTTTTTTTTTTACTAATTCTAATTCGTATGAATGATTTGAGGGTAAACTATTAATTGAATTACTATATGAAAACATCAAGAGCAAAGTGCGGGAGGGGGGTAATAACAATCCAAGTCCTACCTTGTGATGGTGCGGGAAGAGTTGGCGGCGGCGATAATATCTCTAGCGTACCACTAAAAATTTCACAATATCCCACCTCAAATTGCAGCTTGGATTTGTGAGTGCAGCTCCATTCTTCCCTTCGACGCTCCCATTACAACAGTTCGAGATCTCCCGAAGAAGATCATGTAGGCAATCGGAGCACTGCTCCTCGGATAAATCAGGAGTGCATTGAACAATAGCATATGTTGTTTGAAGTACTCCAGCACTTTGGTTTCCAGATGCGAACTTCTTCGAAGAGTTCCCTGATGCAGCTTTGGGTATAAGTCTGACAAGTAATGTTTGGAGTGCCTGATTAAATAGAGCAACATCCAAAACATCCTGTGCATTTGCCCGGTAGATAGATGGTTGTTTATCCACGACACCGAATATAGATCTGTTTGAGTATCGTATCATACAGAGTTCGTAAACTCCAAATGCCTCCATCTCGTTAGGACAATCCTCTAAGATCTTATGAGTAGAGTCATTAACGCAACTTCGACAAACATCAACTGCCACGTCTCCTCTACATAGTGCAAATGCATTTACACGGTCGGGAACCTCGCCGGCGGATAGACTGTAAAATCCGTAGTCAATCTGAGTGGCGGATGCTATGGAGGACAGAACACTGTTGAGGTTTCTATGGAAGTTGCTATCAGCTGTGCAGTAACTGTCATGGTTCCAGTTACAGTAATAATGATTGAAGTCCGGCTGAGCAGCGTTGAGGGAAGGCTGGAGTAGAAGGGTGTATAAGAACGAAAGTAGAAGCACTAGTTTTGAAGAATCCATCGGCACCGTGCTTGCGTGCATGGTGAAGTGGTATGACAGCCTTATATTTATTATTATTAATATATATGGCTCTTGGTACCTTGATGAGGATTGGCAACTTGGAAAACCTTATTTCTCTGATCAAGGACACCCACTTTGAATTGACCATAAAATATATGGCTCTCGGTACCTTGACGAGGATTATCAATACCATTCTAATCTCTCAGTTTTGAAGTATTTGACTTTTTGGAATTGTAATATTTATATATAATTAATTATATATATATATATATGTAAAAAAAATAAAATATTAATTTAACAAACATAATTGAAATTCAAGATAAATTAACTTTAAATTATATAATACAAACACAAAATCAGACAAACATAATCTTTAAATTAGAAATACAATCTTAAATTAATCAAAATAAAGAGAATTCTAAGACCGGAACGGTACCGAGATGTTCCGACCAGAATTTGGTTGGAATTTCCGGAACAGACTGAAATTAAAACTGAGATGAAAACGACGCTGTTTCGCATAAGTTTTTTCAGTGGCACATAACGTTCCAACCGGAACGGTATTGACAAATTCAATAGCAATCCAAAGTTCATAAATTCTAAACATTTGACGTATTGACAAATTCAATAGCAATCCAAAGTTCATAAATTCTAAACATTTGACAACAGCAGCTAGTGGACCTTTAATACAATAGTGCTATATTTTTCTTTCATCGCCTCACACACAGCTAGGAAAGACTGATGATAAGTTTATGACACAAGAGATGAGGCATTAATTAAAACAAAGACTGTAAGTGCCTTGTAGAAATGTTATAGCAGTGTAATTTCTACGAATGATCGTGTATTCTTTTTCCTTGCGTTGCTAAACTTATCATTTTCCTAGTATCAATGTTATTATAACATATTTTATTGGTTTTGAGAAAATTTTATTTTTAAAAAATATATTTTATAGGATCAAGTAAACAAGTAAAATTAGGTCTATTCCAGATTTTTACAAAAATATCTTATATAAAGATAAAGTTATCTTTTAAACTATGACTACTCTTAGTATCGGATAAAACTAAACCTTTTTAGTGGAGGTTACATTATTTCATTTTATAGCCTCTAAGGTCCCTTTCTTTATTCTAGCATTTCTTTATATTAGCTCCCTAACCTATCAAAATAAATTATATATGATTCATGTCCTATCAAGAGGCTTAAAATTCTTTTAGAGTTAAAAAAAAATACGAACTTCACGTTGATGAGTCAAGTAGATTGCCAGACTTGTCAAAGCCTAGAGATGATGAGTGTGGCAACTAGCCATACACATATTTAAAGAGACTTAACACTTTATTGGACTTAAAGATAATGGGTTACAACCCCAATTTTTAACCATACTTTCGAGAGACAATCTCAACAAAAAAAACACCAGAATACTGATTCACATGCTCATCATTGGGGTCAAACAATAAAATTATTTTTCATTTTTTAAAATTTATTTTTAATATTAATATATCAAAATACTTTAAAAATAAAAAAATAAATCTATTTACAAAAATATATTAAAAAATAGTTTTAGAGTTTTATGTTGCTAAAAGTACTTATATGTGTGTATGTAAATATGAAGAATGTTGTTACATGATCATACATTTTTATTTAAAAAAATATTATAAAACTTATGGATGAAACTATAAAAAATATTTTCCAAACTAAGTGCAAATAAAAAAAAGAAATTTATAAAATCCAGAAAACTAGTTTCTATATAAGAAATATTACATTTAAATAGATAGTTTTAATTATTATTTTTGTATGACTTGAATTATCATTACTACTTCTTTTTTTTATGAATAATTCCTTTAATTTTTTCTTCATAAAAGAATATACATTATGGATTTTATTTTTGAAAAATTAAAATAAATTTTAACAAATTTTGTTTATCAATATTAATAATTTAATGTATTTGACTTAACACCTGTTTTTGTTTTTCAAATTACCTTATCACTCCTTACACAGAGTACATGTTATGCGTCTCTTTGAGTATTCTTTTAATGAGAAGGCGTGGATGGAAGAATGTCCACTTGATATTTTTTCACTATTGTGAAAAAAGAGTTGAGATTAACAACATACACTAATTACATCTACCACTCTTTAACTCTTCATTTTTATCATCATCTTTTTTTAACAAGTAACTTTAATGTCATATTAAACACCATCTTTTCATCATAAAAACTCTAGTTTTAAATTCTAACCTTTATAAACTTGTGGATTTATTGAATATTAAATTAATGGTTCATTCTCGTCTTCCCACTTATCTATCTTTATTTCATTATTTGAATAACTTATATGAAACACTATTGATAAGGTTTGATTTTATCATTTGTTCTACTGGGCCAAATTGGTATGTTAGATGTTTGTTTAATCTCCTAGTTTAATAATTTGAGTTGTCTTTTCTTGATGAGTTGGTTGATGCATCATGTTTGATATTGGCAAAAGATCCTCTCATTTGAGTTTAGGGAGCCTCTGATGATAATATCAGTATTGTTTGAGAGAAAGAGCAGTCATAGTTTAGAAGAGAGTTATATATATATATATATATATATATATATATATATATATATATATATATATATACAAATCTTTTTTAGTGGAGGTTACATAAGTTTCTTCTATAATCGTTAAGGTAACTCTATTTATTGAAAGAGAAATGATTCATATCTTGAATGTTTTTTTTAAGGCTTTTTATTTTTGCTCTACACAGTATAATTAGGAAAACCTTTTTTTTTATAATTAGTATATAATTATAATTATAATAATTAATTATAATTAGGAAAACCTTGTGATCTTATGAATTCAGATTTTATGGGCTTGCATCTAAATCAGCTATATTTGTTTCTACTTTCGTTCTACCTTTGTACAAAACATTTTCATTAAAGACTACGGCCCGTTTGTTTGTCTGGAAAGTGGTTTCTGGAAAGTGAATCCTGGAAAGTGAATTCTGGAAAGTGATTTCTGAAAAGTGAATTTCTGAATTCACTTTCTGGAAAGTGAATTCTGAAGGTGGTTTCTGGAAAGTGAATTCTGAAAAGTGAATTCGATGTTTGGCGATGTTATGGAAAATGAACTGAAAAATAATTTATTAATAAATTAATTTTTTTCAAGATTATCTAATATATATAAAATATTTAATATAAAATATTTAATCACTTAAAATAAAAAAATGAAATCTAAAAAGTATAATGATGAATTTTTTATTATATCCTATATTCATACATAGCTTATTTTATAAAATATAACAATATATGTCATATCATATTATAGAGAAATAAGCTTGTGAAATATTTTTAAGTAAAACTTATTATTAATATATATTTTTCCAATTTTAAAAGCTTAAAATAAGTTTTTTAATTTTAAATCAAAATCTTAATGCAAAATTTTAATTTAGGGTGATTAAAAAAATAGAATTTTTAAGATTTAAATTATTAGTTTTGTGTTTTTAATTGTTAATATCAGAATTATTATTTTTATATAAAAATAATACTAACATGTTTCTATTTTTAAAAAAAAACAATAACTAGCTAGCTCACTGAAAGTGTATTCGGATGTTTGGCGAGGAGTACACTTTCCTTTTTCAAGCCTTAAGTTTTCCTTGGTCGAAACAACTTTCTCGAAAGTTGTTTCCGGTGTTTGCAAACATCGAAACAACTTTCTGTAGTTTGTTTGCCTGAAACAACTTTTCAGGAAAGTTGTTTCAAAGCAAACAAACATCTGAAGCAAGGAAAGTGAATTCGGAATTCACTTTCCTTGAAACAAACAAGGCCTACATTTCTACTTCTAATTCTCTTTCTATCCTTGATCATCCAAAAACCAAAATCCAAATTCTTTATCTCCATAGCCAATAAAGAAACATTTCTTGGATTATTAAATTATTTTTAAAAGATTTTCAAAGAGATTACTAATAAAAATTCAATAATTTTAATTTTGAACACTAGTTTTGTAAATAATTAGTGATGGAATTTGCCTCAATGCTAAAATAGTACTGATGAAATTAATTATGAAAATATTTTTCATAGAAATTCCATCACTAATTTGTTCACTATCATTAATATTTTTTAGAAAAACAAATTATATCACTAATTTTGATTTGTCTAGTAGTGTTCTTCCCTTGATCAATATTGGAGACTTGGTCAAAATAAAATTCGAATATGTTGTTGTTGATGACTAGGTCTTTGACTTGAAATGTCGATTATTGAAAAATGTTTATTTTTGGGTCTTTCTAAAACTCAATTTGGTAAAATTTATCCATTTTTTGTAGTTTTTGTGTAGATTTATATTGTCATGCAACAAGACTTATAAGGAAATAAAATAAAATAAAATAAATTATACAAAATACTTGATCATCTTCTTTGATTAGATAATTCAAATAATTTGTTGATTGTCTTGAGTTGCTTATATATATTATATTCAACTGGTGTAGTGTTTATATAGTTATACACAAGACATATAATAAAAGAGTATAGAACAAATTATACAAAATATTTCATCATCTTCTGAGATTAGATAGTTGAAATAATTTTGTGATTGTCTGGATTTTTTTCTTTTATTAATTACTTTATTATCAAGAATATATACTTTATTATTTCCTTAACATCAACAAAACCCATTCATTTACTATATAATGAGAAAATTATCAAGGATGAAACTCAGTAATTGAAATATCATTCCTCGATAGCGGGTTAGTCTTAAGTTGGGATTGTTAGAGGATAATATAAATCATATTCTAGGGCCTCATTTATTAGCTTAAGTTTGTAGGTGAGATAGTTTCTTAACAGGGATGACTTGTTTGGATCTAAATGTTCATAAAATGAAAGCTTCATAAACTTTGGAAAGCTTGTATATAGAATTTAACATTTATAAGATAATATGGAATTCAGGATCACCATGTATAAATTGACCGAGACTTGAATTAGGCACAAACCCATTAGGCTAGAAGCTTTTCTGTCCCTTCCAAGCAGAACCCCATTTTAATAAATTAGGAAAATTGATCTGATTTTTTATAAAACAATTCGATAGCATTTGTTATGTACTAGTTTTATAATAAAGTTTCTTTGTAAACAGCAGCAAAACCACCTTGTCCAAGCTTATTATCATCGGAGAAGTTGTTTGTTGGTAGTTCGATGTTGGCAAATTTGATTTCCCAGCATCTTTTGCTACCATTTTCATCGAAATCTTCACAAAATGCAAATTGTTAATGTTTTGTTTGTAGGATGTTTGGAAGAAAGTCCCTCATAGGACGTGACGTGGTGAAAAAGAGCTTTAGATTTGTACAAGAGATCTCGAGTTCGAGTTAGGACGTATATTTTTGTAAGAACCTGAGACAGCCGAGGTTTTATTCTCTCACCTGAGCCCACAAAGTACACTTTTCGAGGGATGAGATTTCCTCAAATCCAAAAAAAATGTTTGGAAGAAAAACAAATTATCTAGTGAATTTGATTCGTGTTAATGAACCCAAGCTGTTTAAATTGTAAGAACCAATGAGCAATACCTTACATTAAACCTCTTGCTTTGGCTTCCTAAAACAGAAAATGGTGTGAATAACAATAACTATCCGAGTAGCGAGATTCCCTTCCTCGCCAAGCACAACCATGTTAAAGATAGAAATTACAGTGTTGAAGCCGAAGCCGTGAAACAAGTGAAATAATTTCGAGTATAGAAAAGAAGTTAGCCTACCTTTCGTGATTGTGATATTGGTTCATGATTAATTGATTTATTGTAAAATAAATATAATTAATTTCTTTCACTGTTTTCAGGGATCATCTTTAATCTCATAGCACTGGATTTAAATCGTACTTAAGTCTATTATTTTGATTATTTTTTGAAGTGTGCCATATGTATTTCCTATATAATAACTTTTGAAATTCAAGCATATTATAAAACACTATTTTCAAAATTAATGGAGTAAAATGTAAATTTTATTTTAATCAAATTGATTATTAAAAAAAACAAAACAAAAAAAAAAGGTGGGTCGGGTATGTGGGTTCATGTCCGATGGGAAAAGTTAATCCTTTGACTTTCATTACGGTCTTGTTTGTTTCAAGGAAAGTGAATTCTCGGAATTCACTTTCCTTGTTTTCCAGTGTTTGTTTGCTGGAAATAACTTTCTTGGAAAGTTGTTTCCAACAAACAAACACAGGAAAGTTGTTTCCAGCCAAGGAAAACTTAAGGCTTGAAAAAAGGAAAGTGTACTCCTCGCCAAACATCCGAATACATTTTCCATGAGCTAGCTAGTTATTGTTTTTTTTAAAAAATAGAAACATGTTAGTATTTTTTATATATAAAAAAAATAATTCTGATATTAACAATTAAAAAACACAAAAACTAATAATTTAAATCTTAAAAATTCTTTTTTTTTAATCACCCTAAATTAAAATTTTGCATTGAGATTTTGATTTAAAATTAAAAAAAACTTATTTTAAGCTTTTAAAATTGGAAAAAAATATATATTAATAGTAAGTTTTACTTAAAAAATATTTCACAAGTTTATTTCTCTATAATATGATATGACATATATTGTTATATTTTATAAAATAAGCTATGTATGAATATAGGATATAATAAAAAAATTCATCATTATACTTTTTAGATTTCATTTTTTTATTTTAAGTGATTAAATATTTTATATTAAATATTTTATATATATTATATAATCTTGAAAAAATTAATTTATTAATAAATTATTTTTCAGTTCATTTTCCATAACACTGCCAAACATCGGAATTCACTTTTCAGGAATTCACTTTCCAGGAAACCACCTTCAGGAATTCACTTTCCAGAAAAGTGAATTCCAGGAATTCATTTTTCAGGAAACCACTTTCCAGGATTCACTTTCCAGAAACCACTTTCCAAAGAAACAAACGGGTAAATATGGACGATGGAATTAGATATTCCAAAACATAAACGAAGGTAGCAAAATCTTATGATTTTGGAGGCATGCCACTTTTTCGAAAACAGTCACATTTCA